>CAJQZJ010036253.1:0-12119 GCA_907164525.1 Lophiomys imhausi
CGAGATCGTCAGCTTCGTGATGGGCTTCAGGTACAGGCCCAGGGCCGGGCACAGCGCCACCGCCTCTGACGTGTCGTGCACGATCGTGGCCGCCGCCATGGCGCCTGCGGGACACGGACGGACGCTGCTCGGGTCACCCTGGCTCCGTCTGCTTGGGGCCGCCGCCCGCGTCACTGCCCGCGACTCCTAGGCCACGCCCGCTGCATACGTCAGAGGCCGCGACGCCTAGCGCCCACGAGGTCCCTCCGCTCACCGACTCCCGCCG
This sequence comes from Lophiomys imhausi, assembly GCA_907164525.1. NCBI lineage: Eukaryota > Metazoa > Chordata > Mammalia > Rodentia > Muridae > Lophiomys > Lophiomys imhausi. Next base: position 266 of record CAJQZJ010036253.1, read on the forward strand.
CGGCCCTGGTCTCGGCTCGCTGGACCCGCGCGCGCAGCTCTGTCAACTCCGCTCCCCGGCAGCCGCCGGCGTCTGTCCCGGACGGCAAGGACTCTGCGACGCAGTTCCGCTCTCGGACTGTCGCGAGACAGGGCGCGAGAACTCGGAACCGGCTTCCGCTTCCGGCCCGCTGGGACCCGGGGAGGGAGACGAGCCGGGAGGAGGCGCCGGAGCGAGTTCACTCACCCGGGCGTTGGCAGCAGATCCGCCCGGCGCGCCGGCAGCGTCCGCCGGCAGCGGAGGAGTAACCGGGACTTCCGCACACGGTCACTGGGGTCTGCGCGGTCGGACCGGAAACAGCGTCAGGGGGAGCGCATGCATTCGGCTCTCTGTGACCACGGTGAGGAGCGTCACTTCCGGGGGCATTACCCTATATCTGCGTATGACCGGAACAACGACCCTCTTTGCGCATGCGCTGTACAACGTCGAGTGTCCTCCATGGCTGTGATTTGCGCAGTTTCTTGTCAACAAGCGAGCTGAGGGGGAGGGACTTCCGCTGACGCTGCACCTGAGACCGGCAGCCGGAAACAGTGTCTTTACGCATGCGCAGCTGCCCCTTCACACTTCCGGTGTGTGACGGGAGATGATTCCCGCGCCCTGAGTGGCTGTCTCGCCCGTCGCTCTGCGCGTGGAGGCGGGACTTTTGCGGAGTTTCCGCTCCCCCTTTCTCCGCCCACGCCGCCTGCGGACGCGCCCGGAGCCCCGCGGCCCTGTTGTCTCCGCCGTTCCCGCTGCAGGGACCCGGCAGGGAGACGCGCGGTTCCGAGGTGCTCGGACACGGGTCTCGCAGCCTCCGCGTCCCCGGCGACCAGTCCCTTCCGGCGGCGCCGCGTTATGAACCGGGGACCGGAGGGCTTCGTCGACGGGCCGCGGAGGGAAGAGTCGCGCGGGAGGGCGGCGTGGAATGGGTGGCGGGAAGTGAAGGTGATTAAAGGACGCGCAGTGTCGCTGAACCCGAATATTGTGCTAAGAGCGGGTCTGTGGGCGGGGCGTCGTTATTGGCAGCTTTTCCCCGGTGCCTTGACGGCTGTCACTCCCGTCCCGCGTCGGCCGAGGTGACAGTGACTGACAGCCGCAGGCCCCGTGAGTGACACCCTCCCCGTCGTGTCCCCCCCCCCCCCCCCCTCCGCCCCAGGCCCCCCCGAAACGCACAGGGAGACAGAAGAAAAAAACAGGAAGCGAAAGCGGCTTCCGGCAGCGCCCGCCGGGGGCCCCACATCCGCCCCTCCCGTTCCTGAGATGCCCCGCGGGGCCGGGAAGAAACGGGGTATGGGGGGATGTCCCTGCGCCCCAGCTCTCCCCAGTGCTGTCTGTGCAGGTTGTGTAGCTGCGGTTTGGATCCCGCGCGTGGGTTCGGGGCGAGGGGTCTGCAGCCCCTGCCCCGTCCTCAAGTTCCCCGCAAGTAACAACAGGGGAGCGACGGTGACGTCACAGCCGCCCCCTTATCTCCTTTTCTTCCTCCTGCTGTTGCTGCGCATACGGCGGGTGAGTTTCGGGGCTGCTGAGGGGTCGCTGGGGTCAGGGCGAGGTCACGGGGTGTCACCCCTGGGTGTCGCAGCCTGCGGACCTGTGTGCGGGTCGGGGTTCACTTCCCATCGCCCGGGGCCGCGGGGAGACTTGGGGGGGCCCCCCGGCCCGTCCTGTGCAAAAGGGAAGACGATGGGTCGCAGTGGAAACCACATTTAGTGAACGAACATATCTGGGGGGGTCTGGGACAGAGACGTGTGTCAATCCGGGGCGCGAGGATCCATCTGGCTGTGGGCGATTGAGGGGAGCAAGTGGCGGAGTGGAAAACGAGGAAGAAGTGAGGTGAGAACAGGTTATGCAGCAGTTATTTATGGGTGACTATATTCATTTATACCAAACACACTTATTCACCCTACAGATTACGCCCAACCCCGTGACCCAACCACTAAAACCTGTTGATAATTATCACGAGTGTTTTTAGAACCTCTTAGAAGGATCCAGTCTCGGGGACAGGTCCTCAGGGGCACAGTCTCCGGGGCAGGCAGACCCTTCTTTAATGCACTCAGCCGTCTTTCTTCTGGAGTATCTCAGACGTAGATCTGTCGGGGTACAAAGTGGCTGTGACCACGTCACCTTAAATGAGCCTGGCGGCTTTCTTCTGTCACCCACTTGTCCTGAAACAGGATCGCGCCTTGATCCACCTGCGTCCGCTTAACGTGGCTCTGCCCGCCGGGCAGCCGAAAACCAGAGGCCAGGCCGTGAAGTCTCTGCTGGCCTCGCTGTTTCCCAGTCCACAGAGAAGCCCCTCGTTTCGCGTGGGTTCACGCCCAGGTTGATCAGCTAAACCGCCCACAGCCGGGTCGATCTTCACGCCCCGGATTAGGAAGACACGACTGTATCAGAGACCCAGACACTCACTAAATCTAACTTGTTAACCGAACTCCCTAGAACTGGATCCTTCGAAGAGGAACGGGGCGGGGGGGGGGGGGAACAGGCGCCAACAGGCTCAGGGGGAAGGTAAATGGGGGTCACAGTCCCCAATAGGTTTACTAGTTAGCTAAACAGTTTTAATAATCACCGACACGTCTACTAGTTAGGTAAATAGTTGTCACAATCACCGACACGTTTACTAGTTAGGTAAATAGTTGTCACAGTCACCGACACGTTTACTAGTCAGGTAAATAGTTGTCACAGTCACTCATATGTTTACTAGTCAGGTAATTAGTTGTCACAGAGTTAAGCAGATCATCGTCCCCCACAAATAACAACCACAGACTCATTTTAAAAATACGGTCCGAGCCCTGCGTCCCCCAAAATCACCCCGTGTCCCCCAGCAGGGCGATGATGACGTCAGCGAACGCGACCGCCCCGGCGCCCTCCGCGCAGGGCCTGGACGAGGCAACGCTGCGGATGCTGCGCAGCCCGGCGCTGTCGGTGGCGCTGCCGGCCGTGTACGCGGTGGCGGCGGCCGTGGGCGTCCCCGGGAACCTGCTGTCGCTGTGGGTGCTGTGGCGGCGCTGGGCGGGGCCGCGCCCGCCGGCCGCCGTCTTCATGATGAACCTGAGCGTCACGGACGCGGTGCTGGGCGCCGTGCTGCCCCTGCACATCCACTACCACCGCGCCGGCCCGCACTGGGCCTTCGGGCCGCGGCTCTGCGCCGCCGCCACCGTCGCGCTCTACGCCAACCTCTACGTCGGCGCCTTCAGCGTGGCGGCCATCGGCGTGCAGCGCCCGATGACGTCGGCGGGGTCCTCGGCGGCCGCGGGGGCCTGCGCGGCGGCCTGGGCGCTGGTGCTCGCCGCGCTCTCGCCGCTCGCCGCCTCCGACCTCACGTACGACGTGGCGGAGCTGGGCGTCGTCACCTGCTTCGACGTGCTGCGCTGGGGGATGCTGCCCGGCGGGCGCGCGGCCTGGGCGGCCTTCCTGCTCGGCGCCTTCGCCGCGCTCTTCCTCGCGCCCTTCGCCGTCACCGTCGCCTCCTACGTCGCCACCATCCGACTCCTGCTGCGCGGCGGCGGCGGCGGCAGCGGCGGGCTCGGATGGGTAGGAAGACCAGGACGAACCCATGGAGGGAACGGACCGAGCTGTTTCCGGTTCCGGGAGCCCCGCTTCCGGTCCCGCCGCTACGGTGTTGGCGGCGACTTCCCTCATTTCCGCTCACTCGGCAGCGACGAAATCAGCCCCGGAGTCTCTTTCCGGTCCCTCTGGGGCAGGTTTCCCCACGTCCCGCTGTCTCCGGAGCGGTCGGGAGCGTCCCGGGATCTGTTTCCGGTGCGAGCAGTCCCACTTCCGGTCCGTCCGCTATGTCGTCCCCTGGTCAGGGAGGGAAAAGAAGGGCCCGGGCGTCCGCGTCCGGCTCCCCACGGAGGTCGGAGGACGAGGCCGCGTGGTCGCCCGAGTCCCTCCGGAGCCGGGGCCGCGCGGCGTTCCTGGCGGCCGTGGTGCTGGCGACTTTCGTGGCGTGCTTTGCGCCGTGCCACGTGGCGCTGCTGCTGCACGTGGTGGGGCGGCTGTTCCTGGGCCGCGGCTGCTACGCCGCCTACAAGGTGGCGCTGGGCGTGAGCTGCCTGAGCAGCTGCCTGGACCCCGTGGTCTACTGCTTCGCCTCGCGCGAGTTCCAAGCCCGACTCCGCGAGCTGCTGCCCGGGTTCCCGCGCCGCCGCCACAGACGACAACACCAACGCCATCGCGGCCCCCAGAGACCTGAAGACGGGCGCGGCGGGTCGGAGCCCCAGGTCCCACTGACGGGAGCGCGGGGTGACGTTCCCGGGGGCCGGACGGAGACCCCGAGATGTGGGAGCGAATGAATGGGGGGCGTGGGGACGCAGGGTGGACGCGGACGCCGCGTGACCCCGGTGAATGAATGGGAGCGTGGTAGAAACCGTGCGGTGACCTAATGGACACGCCCCCCGGCATCCCCGAGATTTGCGAATGGCCCCGGGCGTGGGAAACCCCGCGAGGACCTCGGCGACTCCCCATGCCCACCGCCCCGAAAGCGCCGCACCCGGCTGCCGGGAGCCCCGTCCCGTCGCGGGACGAGATCTCAGGGTTCACGGCCTCCGACGCAACGGGGCGGGAAGCGGCCGCCGGGGTCGGGGCTCCATTTTTGTACAAACGCGCTCCGCTTCATGGTCCCCCCCATAAATCCCTGCGCTGCGCGATCGCTCTTTGTCCGCTGTTTTTATTTCAAGCGTCGCACGTTTAACCCGCGCGGCGGGATTTCCAAGCCCCGTCCCCTCGCCGTTTCCCCGCGGCCGCCATTGTCGTGCCCCCAGAGTGCACCGCGGCGGCGTTACGTCAGCTAGTCGGGGGCGTGGCGACGCCGGGTGACCTCCTGACCCCAGATCCATCATGGCGCTGCCCTCGCTGCCGCGAAATCCCAGGACGCACCGGGGGCGCCGCGGCTTTCCCGGCCTGGGTCTGTTTTACGGAGATGACGAGGAGAGGCCGTCGGGAGGCTGCGCAGGCGCGTCGCGGGGTCGCCGGGGAAGACGCGCGGCAGAGCGAGACACAGAGGAGCCGGGACGGAAACATAGAGTCAGAGGCTGGAAACCGCGGGGCAGCGACGGGAGACGGAGACGGGATGAGAGGCGGAGACCGGGCGGGAAACTGGGAAACGGAGCGAGAGACCTGGTTTCGGGGGGACGGAGACGGGAGACCGGAAACAGCGGCGGGGCCGACCCCGGAAACAGGCCCGTGGTGCGGTGCAATGCGGCCTTTCTTCCCCTGCAGGCCGGTGTCACGGTCCCCGCGTTCCCTCCGGTTCCGTCCGTCCCCCCAAAGTGCGTCGTCCTCGGAGACGAAGCGAAAAGCAGAATTCAAAAAAAAAAGTACCTAATGACATTCACTAAAAGTCAATAAGGACGATAATTGGCTGATTAACGGAGACGCCCGTGGGATACGCTTACGGGTCCTGCTCGGGTCGATCATCCATAAAAGTGAGATAATCGACCCCGGTCCGCCAAGTCTGTCCCGATACGGATATCGGTTTAATGTGGTGAAATAGGTTAGATGTTGTTGTCTCTGGTTTTGCTCCTCTGGTTAGCAGTACGCGGAGGTCGTCGCAAAAAACTTCGTCACCACCAAGGGAAAACAGGGGCCCAAGCCAAACGGCGGCGTTGAGGGGTAGAGAGAGACTAGCAGTGTCTGTCCAGCTTAGGAAGGGCTGGGAAATGTGTTCATTACGCGACGAGGCAGCTTTTTAGAAAGTGACTGAACTTGCTTCAACATTTACATGCTTACTCATCTCCAAAAGTGACCCTGAGGGGGTGGAAACCCCACGTCACATAAGCTGTTCTTGTAAATCTCCTTCACCTCTCCCGGGTGCATTTGTAGTCAATGCTTTTGGGAAGGTGAACTCTCCCAAACAGGGAGGCATCGCTGCCCTTGCTGGAACAGCAGTGGTGACACCATGTTTGGCACGACAGTCCCTCAAGTATCCCACTGGCATCATATTACGTTACAGCTACATAGGTAAGCGACTGAAGAGGAGCCTGATGGCCACTGTCATTAAGGAAAAACATCTCTGCTTTGCAGGTGAGATCTTCCTTTCACTTTTGGTAGATTTTATGCGGTGTTGTCCTTTGTTCAGCTCGATTGCGTCTTCCTGGGTTGGCCTCATAGCTCTGCATCCCTCGTAAGCTCCACATTTACCCTGTGAAACCCCGGTGAAGGTCTCGCGCTCCTCTCAGGAGCCTCGAGTCAACCACCAGGTCCCTAAATCCTAAAGGTAAGCTCTACTCTTCCTTTCAAATGACCAGGGCCGACGATGGGTCACTTTTCAGGCATCTCCATAGCACCTCTGCCTTCCACGTGCCATTCCCAAGCATCCCCACAGTGTCCGTGTCCACGATGTGAGCCCTGGGAGTCTCCCCTTCTTCTCTGCGTGACTGCACCCCCTGTTCACTCTCCTCTTTTTCCAGGTGTTGCCACCCTGGCTTCTGGACTCATTGCCCATCTCGTCCCTCCGGCTCCCGACGCGCTTGGTGCTGGCTGTTGGAGAAGGAGGTGTCCGAGCCCCTTGTCACCAGTCGGCTCCCCTGCAATGCCCCCAGCAGCCTGGACCTCTGCTCACGGGCTGACCCCTCACAGTACGCCAATAGGTAGTTTTAACTAGTTGGGTTAAGTCCTGAAATTCTCTCCAGGGCTGACCCTCTGCCGCACCCACTTTCTACCGTGTGCAGAATTATTCAGGGTGCAGCAGACTCCAGCTCTCCCTCTACCTCGATGGCCAGCGTGAAGCCGTAGGCGCAGCCGCTTCCTTCCGTGCTTCTCCGTCCGCCTGTGAGTGGAAGATGTGAGTGACAGAGCTTCTTGGGTCGGCTTCAGGACTGAGGCCGACACCGTGCGGAAGCTTCCTTCCCTCGGGGTGGACGGCACATGCTGGGCCGGGCAGAGCAATGAGGCTGCTCATCTGCTGCTCGTGCGGGTGTCCATCCCCGCCTGGGTTCTTGCAAATCTCTCTTTGCAGTACCGGGGATCTGAATCTCGACTCCCCACTCGCGCTACGTACGCTATCTCTCCGGCCCCTTTCAGCTGTTTACGTTTTATTATCATTATTCACGTTTCATTACCTTGTTGTGCACATGTGCATTTGCATGTGGGTGCAGGTGGAACTTAGGGGACAACTTGCAGAAATGGTTTCTCTCCTTCCTTCCCTCCACATGGGTCGCAGGGATCAAGTTGAGGGCCCCGGGCTTGGCAGCAGGTGCCTTTTACGCAGGTTTTTTTTTCTCCATACATCTGAAAATACGGTAGTTTTATAATCTCCGTGGACTTGGTAGGGGTAACAGAATGCATGATTCCCAGGGGTGCCGGGTGACCCTCTTCTGTCAGTCAGTCGGAATACAAAGCTCCGTTCTGAGTTACTTTTTATTCACGAGGAACGTTGGCTGTTAAGTTTGTCCTAACAACCCAGTATTTGTTTATTTACCGCATTGTGCTCTATAGGTTTTCAAAGAACACAATTAAGAAGATGAGACGGAATGTTAAAATCGGGCTGCACTCTGCTGTGAGGATCGATGGACGCGTTCTTCTAAGTCTTTCCTTGAGTCGACGAGTGTGCAACTCTGCAGAGAGCTGTGATGTTGGGTGTGTATTCTCTGAGTGGCCTGTCTCAAGCTTAGCCTGTTAAGCAAGGTTTTTATTAGAGCGTGGACATTTTGCTCAGCTTACACAGTTTTCCAAACAGGGCTGAGAGTCTGATTCCTTTCAGGCCTTAATAAATGTCTTTTCTATGACGCATCTGGAGAGAGTGCGGAAATGACCAGTCTTTCAGATGACCGTTACGTGGTGTTGCCTTCAGTGTTAAAAGTGACCCTTTGTACGAAATTCCCTTTGATAAATACAAGAAGGAGACGCGGAGAATTTAGAATACTGAAAGATTTCATTTTATAGGCACGGAACGTTTTTATTGAAGTGAGTTGATTGTTTCACGTGCCGGGGCCCTGGAAAGACACTGGGTGTTTATTCGTGTCGATGATGGGGGATAGAATGGTCCAAACGTTGAATTTATATTCCTGAATCGGGCTTTGTGGATGTTACTTGTCGCACTTCCATGTCTTAACCGGGTAATGCGGGTTTAATATTATCTAACATGTTTATGTTTTTGATTTTCTGAGTAAGGAAAAAATTTTTTTTCATGGAATTGTTTTTAGACCATACAACATAATGGACTCAGTGAAGTCCTTGACACCTGTAGTACTGACAAAGGTGACCACAGTTGTCCACCATGCAACATATTACGAGTGTCGTGAACCATGTTAGCTACTCTGACTTCTCTGCCAAAAAAAAAAAACGTTCGCAATCCTGAGGGTTTGGGCTTCAGTTTGGAACACTCGCTTGGTATTTTACAATGTGTATTTTTTTTCTTTAAATTTCCATGTTGACTTTGTTCTCTGTGCTTATCCTTCTCTCATCCAGTACATGGCGATTGCAGCCTCCCCACCAGCACCACCGTCGCTTCTTCCCAGCTCCGCACCCCCAACCCCCAGGTCCATTGCTCCGCCGGGGTGTGTCTTCATGTTTCCACGTCTACTTGTCCTTGTTTCCTTTAGAAGAACAGGGAGCTTCAGGGAAAGGTCAGCTGGTAAGTTGCCGTCTGCACGACCGTCCTTCCTCCCCTGCTCGGTCCCTAGCGGGACACATGGGATGTTGGAAGATGACATCTGGATTTTGTTTGTCGTCATCACTCAGAGAGCAACACGGGGGACCAGAACTTAAGTTCGTGTCCCTCCTGTGATTCTTCATAGTTTCACTGTCATAAGCATAGAATCTTTTTGGCGGGGAGGCTTGAGAGAGGGTCTGTGCCCATAGTCCAGGCTGTTGCGAAACTCACTGTGTAGAGGCCAGGCTGGCCTTGAACTCACAGATGTCAGCCTGCCTCTGCCTCCCAAGAGCGTGGCTCTCCAGGTCTGCGTCACCTAAGAAGGCTTTGAGCAGATGTGGCGGCTACCAGAAAACCGTGAAAGGGTGGCCTGGGGTCACGGATGTAGATTCATTGTCCGAAGCCCCGGCAGGCAGCACCAGGTTCAGTGGGCAGGAACGTAGGGAGACGACAGATTTCAACTCGGTGCATGTCTCATACCGTTTTGCTGGGTTTCTCGTACGCTGTTTGCAATGTATTACACTGTCATGGAGCTTTGTCTGGTGTTTTTTTTTTTTTCCTCCGTCTCCCACTGGACTGAAAGCTTCTGGAACACAGGCTTGTGTATTTCTTTACCAGGTTAACGACTGCACAAGTGCGTGGCAAGAAATAAATGCTAAGTGGGTGAACCACTGTCTTACCCCGAGAAGAAATGCCCGGGATGAGTTTTATCCTCCAGGTAAGGAAAGAAAATGCTATAGGATCCTCTGCTTCCTGCTCTACCTTTCTGACCCTAGTCACATCCCAATTATGTCTCCCGTACACTGCGGAGATGGGATATGTTCATTCTGCGTCTGTGTGCAAGACGTAAACGGCCCTGCAGAGATTTGTAATGGACACACTGCACGTGCAGAGCATTTTGTTATTAAAATGGTTTCATCTCTAGGCCCATTCTCTCTGTATCACTCATACTCGGCCGTCACACTGTGGCTGGACCCCTCGCCAGCCTGTAAACCTTATACGGGCTTTTGGCAAAGGCTGACAGTTTGATGAGATATGATTTTTCTCATCTTACCGAATTGGGTTATTTGAGACAGCATCCCTAGATACAAAAATTCCAGTCCTGTACCTCGTAGCCTCCGTGCGTCCTGATAGCAGAGTGGAAACGGAGCGTCATAAATCGGCCTCGAACCCATTTCTGGGCACACAGCTCCACCGTGCGTCCGTCGCGTGGTTCCCGGGGCCACGTCAGTCCATGTGCATCTAGGTTGTTGGCTCGTCTCCTGGGAGGTTCACCTTCCTCCCATGGCTCAGCCATTAGCAATGCTTCCTGCAGCACAAACAGGCCCGTTGAGGGAGTCAAGCGTTCCATCCTGGGTCTTCTCTGGGGGGACAGTGCAGTGACCTGATACTAAGGTGTCCGTAGTCCGTCCCTTCTGCCTCAGTGAGGGATGATGCCACCTCACTGGGCCTCTTGGTCAACCCTTCTCTGATCCGTGGGTATCCCCGTCCGTCGCCACCAAGCCAGGCAGGGTTGGAATGACTTGCAAGGATCTTGGAAGGCAAATAATAATAATAATAAACAGGTTAGAAAGTTTTCTTCCAAGGTGGAGCCGAGGCAGTTACATAGCACTGGGAATTAATTAGATACGTAGTCTTCCATCCCGTGTCCGCCCTGTATTATCTGTGCAATGTCAGGTAATGTTTCTGTACCACCCCTTCGCCTTGTTAATGTACAAAGCAAGCAATAGGGTTAGTTAACTCTTAATAGAAAACTCTTAAGTGAAGCAGCATGCACAGGGCCTATACAGGACTGCATCATCTTTTGTAAAGTGTGTAGATCGGGGAAGTCAGCCTCCCGCCCTCTGTATAATTTGATTTAAGAAGACGATGTCTCTCGATAATCAGCCGGTGAAATGTAAGGCTGGGAAAGGTCTGCCCTCCCGACACTGAGCTCTCACTGGGGGACCTGGAGAAACCACTATGTGCAGAAGGTCAGATTACTGGTCCTGGCTCGAGCAGGCCCCTGGAGCCGTGGTTTACTGGAGAATGTACAAGGAGAGAGCGTCATACGTAAGGACAGTGTCTCTCTCTCTGGGCTGTACAGTTCAGTATTTGGGCCCCATTAACCGTCTTTACCATTTTACTCAAGGTCGAAATTATGACTTCTCCTGCCCACGGCAAAAGGAGTGCCACCAGTCCGTCTGTCCACCCTGGGCTCCCCTCGACGCCCAGCAAGTGGTCCTGACCACCGGGCCGCCTCCCAAGACACCCGGCTGAACCGGTAACCTTTGTTTCTTGCCTATTTATGGAAGGGCAGGGTGTCAGCACCCACAGATACCCACTTGAAAGATATGTGAACGCAGCAAGGCAAGCGAGAAACGAGCCTGCACAATATGTGAGTGCCTCAAACCACTCAAATTAAATATTGAGGCCAGATGGTCCACATTTTAGTTATTTTCATAGTTGAAGGCCCAGGGGAAGGAGTGGGAAGAGTCCCCGTTTGTGGGCACATAGGTGGAAGTCCTTGGTGGATCACATAGCAAATGATTGTGTGTGTGTGGTTTTTTCTTATAATCGTATTTTATTGTCGCTCTCAGTTTCTGGTGCCTCAGAATGCAAAAAAAAACTTATGTGCTCAGCTGACCCTTTACCGAGCTCTCATTCTGTCTCACTTGACGTACAGCCCAGTGTCTCCCTCGTAACGATGATACATGATTTCATGAACGAGAGAAGCAGAATGGAGCTCGACGTGATTGTTGAGCGCTTCCTTCTAAGTGGAGAGAACAGAGTTGGTCAGGGCGAGGAAAAAGCCGCAGCCCCGTCCGTCCCCGGTTTCTTTACCCTCCAGAGGACACCGAGGCCCAGTTTGCTGTGGCTCGTGAAGGTTTGTAAACCCACTTAGTTTTGTCACCACACGCAGCACCGATGGAGGTATTTTGAGATACCTGTTGAGAAGCGTGAACAGTGCCGTTGATACATTGCCCTCATGTTGCATTCTCACTTTTTAGTATATTTCTTTAAATGCAACCATCAGAGGGGAGGCATCCAAATTTAATCTTTGGGGTTTGGCTGGGCCTGGTCCCAGTCGGTTGGGTCTGTGTTGGTGGACTGTGTTTTAACACGTTGTATGTTCTCTTCTTTCACTGAACATGGACCCTACTGTCCTTTTACTTAGGTTTTCAAGTTGGGCTGGGAGGTAGGTAGGGTGGCATACGGCTTCTCATCCTCCCTCACTTGCACTTAGCACCTGTGTCCCCTTCT
>CAJQZJ010036256.1:0-44827 GCA_907164525.1 Lophiomys imhausi
GGGGCAATAGCCATGGGGGGAAATGGAACATAGAGAGGGATGGGGCATGGGGACAGAGGGAAACAGAGAGACAGCATGTGGGCAAAGGGAAAGAGAAACCAAGAGAGAAACCCAGAGAGATAGACAGGGGCTTTTATCCCAATATACATGGCATACCTGTGAGTAGGTGATGATGTAAGCAATTAGGACCCTAAAGGACCCCTGATGTCAGGCTAGTGGAAACACCTGTAGACTTACATGCATCATTAAAAGTAAATATAAAATATATAAAATGTTACAAGCTGTTAAATGGTCTTGTTAAATGGGTTTTGGAGGTTAGACACAGGGACTTCTCTCTTTTGCTTTTCTGTATCCTCCTTTCTCTCCTATATAGGAGTGAACAGACTTGAGAAAAATGGGACATAGACATAGTATAGGAAAGAACAAGAAAAAAGGACAGATTATTGAATATAGCTTTATACCTTTGTATACTGATACAAAATTAATATTATATTGGGCTAAATTGGTATTGATCATTGTATATTAATGCAAATTTAAGATTGTATAGGGCTACATCGGTATTGATCTTTGTATATTGATACAAAATTAAGATTATATTTGGCCACAATGGTATTGACCCTAGTATATTAATGTAAAATTAAGATTGTATTGGGCTACATCGGTACTGATCTTTGTATATTGATACAAAATTAAGATTATATTTGGCCACATTGGTATTGATCTTTGTATATTGATACAAAATTAAGGGTAACGCTTCTTAAAGGTATTGTTTGTAGTAATACTTAAAAATGAAATGTCAAGTTTTGACCTCTCGCTACCAACCGACATAAACTGTTTAGGATAATTAAGAAACGGAAACTAATAGTCATGAAAACGTGTCATTTTAGTTACTATGACAGTCTATCACAGTTATTTTCTAAGCTACTCAGAAATCAAGTTGCTAAGAGACAAGCAATATTTGCTTATCTAAATATAAGAGATAGATAGGGCATCTTCAAAAACCTCAAGAGATCTGCAGAATATGGCATTCAAAGATGTTTTCTTAACTTAAGATTTTTTGATATCGAGACATGTCAGCTCCTGACAGCACCCCCTATATTACTCCAAGTAGAAGATGAGCATCGAAGAATCTCCAGTGGGAGATGATTAAATTGGTGGTAAGCCATTCTCTTGGCAAGAAAAACCACTTGCTTCAACTGTAGACAGACTTCTGTCCAAAAAGGACAAAACTTGGAAGCAGGTAAGTCGACAGCCTAGCTCTGCCAAGACAGGGTAGGTAAGTCCTTCATAATTCCTGCTCTACAACCAATGTCTGTCAGAGAAATGGGGCCAAATGGCTGAAGATTGATGCTGTAATGTATGGAGAGAAAATGGGAACTGTCCAGGCAGCCACTGGTATGTCATTTTTTAGTTTTGGAAGCTGCAGGCCCTGCACTTCCTATATAATCAGATGTATTTATCCCTCTCAGGTCTCTGAGGTGGTTGAAGAATAGATACCTAGAGTCTCATAGTTAAATTTTGAGTTGTTTAGGAATCAAGAGGGCATTCTGGATCTAAGAAGATGTTTTTAAAATTATGAGGCAAGTTAGTATGAAAGCTGAGTTAGATATAGAACTTTAAACACATGGAGATGGTTAGATAGTAGAATGTTAAAGTCAGGTGCCAAATACATATGGACTGGACATTGGGAATGTATGCTAAGCCATATAACTCTTATAATTGTGGCCTATTTATTTCTGTTGTTTTGTATTGTATTTATAGTTATAAGAAAAAGAACCATTTTTTGGGCTGAAAAGGAGAGCTGTTGGGGGGAAAATAAATACCTTAAACTAAAAAAAATATATATATATAAAATGTTAATCACATTAATTATTGCGTTATGAATATGAACATTTCCTATTTTATTTTAATGTATTCTACTGATAATATAATTATCATGCTCCTAATGCTCTTAGTCATTTCATGGGCTCATGTCTTTTTATTAGCAACTGCTATTTTCTCATAATTCTGGATTTACAATGTTTCCTTATTTCAAGGAAATCTGATGTCAAATGTGACTCTATACTATGTAAAATGAGAGAGCATCCTGTTTTTTTGCCTTGTGGTGTTACAGATTTCCATTATAGAAATTCTCATTGAGAGTGTTTTGAAGATGTTTGAAGATGTCACTGAATTTTATGGAGAAAGCACAAAGTTTCATAATGACATAGAGAAAGCTCCAGGTTCCCTGACTAATGTTGCAGATGTGATGAGATTAAAAAAAAGAAAGAAAGAAAATGCCAGTAAAGACAATAGTGGTTGTCACATTGAGAGGATATGTACTAAGAATAATAATGAAATAGTCCATAGTTCATCTGCTCCTCCTCAGGAGGAAGGTATTGTTGGTAAGGAAAAGTTTTAAATAGTCATCAAATGAATGGAAGGATGTCCTCTGATTTCAGAAAAGTATAAATAACATCACAGCTGCATTGGGACACATCATGATATTAGATCATGGAGATATTTTAAAACAACATTTTTTAAATTTTATTTATTTATTACTTCAGGTTACATCTTCATCATAGTGTCCTCTTTCCACCCCTCCCAGTCATGCCCTCCCACCCTCTACACCCTATCACTTCTATCCCACTCCTTTGGGGTGGAGTGTCCCTACATAACAGTCCCCTGCCCCAGTTCAGCAGTCATATGAGGGCCAAGAGCCTCCTCATACAGTGGGGGCCTACAAGATAGTACCACTAGGGAAAAATATCTCATTGACAGGAAAAAAAAAAAGTCTGTGTTCATGTTCCCTTTGGTGCATTGGTTGTAGTATACTTATCCTGTTCTATATGGTTAAAATCCGACTATAAGTGAAAAGATGCCATGTGCATCCTTCTGAGTCTGGGTTTTTGTTGTTGTTGTTGTTGTTGTTGGTTTTTTGTTGTTGTTGTTGGTGGTGGTGATTTGCTTCTCCATGTTTGAGAGCTCAGGGCATCATTGTAAGGCAGTTCTGATGTCAGGAACTGCCAGCTAGTCAGGTTGCTTGCCTAGTTATGAAGCATGTGACAATGAGTGCTCATACTCAGCGAGCTTTGTCCTTTATACAGGTTTCAGGAATCATGCTTATGAAACAGCACAGACCAATTCTGGTTTGAGTCTTTTACCTCTATGACCTATTCTACATAATTCCTTGGAAACATGAACAGAAGCTGGTGTTTTTAAAATATTTCCTCAGAGTTGTGCCTATAATCCTGTGTCATAGTTGATTCTAGATAAAATTCCATTAATCAAAATTAATCATCACACACAATGAAATTAGAAGTGGAAAAAAATTCGAAGAATATACACAGGGGCCTGAAAAGATAGTTCAGTGTCTAAAGGAATTAAGATACAAGGTTTGTGACTTGAGTTCAGAGCATCAAGACTTACATTAAAAAACAAAACAGAACTGAGCATTGTAGCACAAGCAGTTCTAAAAGAAGCCTGAGATTGTATCTTCTTTCTGCAATTCTAGCTGTTTCCTGGGAGGACTCTAGGTTTCCAACTCATTCACTTTAGTATTTCTTCCAGTATATCCAAAACCTAGGCTAGATTGGAGAGGTGATGTCTTGGGAGAGAGGAATGGGAGTTGCAAGAGTATGGGCTCATGAGTGGTGTTCCTCCAGCTTGAGAAATCTCAGTTTCCTTCCTCTCCCCACAACCCCCTCCCACAGGTCAATTAATGAAGATTCACTATGATTTCTTTCTTTTTTTCTTTTTTTCTTTTTTTTGAGACAGGGTTTCTCTGTGTATCCTTGGCTGTCCTGGACTCCCTTTGTAGACCAGGCTAGCCTTGAACTCATAGAGATTTGCCAGCCTCTGCTCCCCATGTTCTGGGATTAAAGGCATGTGACACCATGCCCAGCAATTCACTATGTTTTCAATTGTAAGAAAATTGTTCTGCATTATGCCAGAAAAACAATGGTTTTCTCTAGTGGGGTTAGTTTCTTGTTAATTACAGCCATTTCTTCAGCCCCAGCTGACAGGATCCAGAGATGCTTAAATCACACAGTGCACAGATGTTGATATTTGATCGGCAGATCCTTCTGAAACTGCACAAGTCTGGTCTCCATCTTCTGCATCATTCTCTCCATTATCTTCTAAGTTCACACAACAGCTTGTTCAGTTGGTAGATCGATGCAGTGGGCCTGGTTACTGCATAATAAGTTGTTACTGTATTTTGACCAATTGTCATGTTTTGATGAGCTTCTATGAGGAGGGAAAGAGCTACACATAACTGTTTATAGAAGGGTATAAATCAGAATGCAGTTAAGAATTATGGTGGTTTGACCGAACATGGTGATACATGTCTTTAATCTCAGCACTTAGGACACAGAGGCAGGTGGATCTCTGTGAGTTTGAGGCCAGCCTGGTCTACAAAGCGAGTTCCAGGATAGCCAGTATTGTTATGTAGAGAAACCCTGCTTCAAAAAACAAAAGAAAAAAATACGGTAGTTTATTGAAGTGAATGTAATAGGTTCTCCTCAAAGATCCATGAGCTCACTAACCTGGCTTACGTGGATAGGTTTCTAGTACCAGACATATTTTCTATTTTGTTGATTTTTCCTTAAGTTCAATTAGACAGTTTTTATTTACCACCGAGATCTGAGAGCCACTAGGGAACCCTGAGGGATATCTTGCCATACTAGTTACTGCTGTAGTTTATAGGTACAGCTGTGTAACAATTTTGGTTGCTTCCCTACAATACAAGCCTGTGTAAAACCCTCCAGTGCTATGAAAGCTAGTCTTCATGAAGGAGGATTTCAGGTCACATCCAACTTGGATTCCTATTTCCTTTTTTTTTTTTTTTTTGGTTTTTCGAGGGTTTCCTGTGTAGCCTTGGCTGCCCTGGACTCACTTTGTGGACCAGGCTGGCCTTGAACTTACAGAGATCCGCCTGCGTCTACCTTCAGAGTTCTGGGATTAAAGGCATGAGCTGCCAGGCCCAGCTGAGTCCTATTTCTTAGGTGCATGTTGGCTTCAGTAATGAATGCTGGGCATCAACCCCTGGACTACAACTAAGGGTAATAGCAACAACCTAAATGGTTTTTCATGTCTCTTGGACTCTCATCAAGAGAAAGAGAAAAGTTTTTCTTTTTTATGCATAGTACTGATTATTTTATTATATAATAGTCTATGACCTCTGTGGGGAGCATTGGCAGCCCATATATCATAACTTTTAAAAAACTATATATGTTTATATAGACACATACAATTACATGTCTTATAAATATATTATGAAATAAATGAATAATATTCATTATGACTTTTTCAAATTGTATCACTGTTATCTTTCCTTTTAGCAATTCCACCCCAACTCCCAGTAGTCAGTTTTTACTTTCCTGACTTCAACAGTTACGCTAGGTTATCTGCTCACTCCAGATGATTTGGAGTTATGAATCAGATATGTCAGAGAACATGGACTGTGTGTTTTTCTGAGTGGGAGTAATCATTTTTATGTCCATCTATTTACTTTCCAACTATATAATTTCAGTTTCTTAGAGTTGAGTAATTTCCCATGGTGTATATGTATTACATTTTTGTTATCTTTCTTTCCATCAATGGAAATACACTTACACACTGTTTCCATATCCTAGATATTGTGAGTAGATCGGCAATGAGCAATGTTGAGTAGGCTGCTATGGAGTAGATTGTAGAGTTTTTTAGAAATATTCTAAGGAGTAGGATAACAGGATCATATGGTGAATTTTTTATTTTTATTTTTTTGGTTTTTTGTGACATTGTTTCTCTGTCTAGACCTGGCTGTCCTCGACTCACTTTGTAGACCAGGCTGGCCTTGAACTCACAGAGATCCGCCTGCCACTACCTCCTGAGTGCTGATATTAAAAGCGTGTACCACCACACCTGGCATATGGTAAATTTTTATTTAGCATGTTTGAGTAGTCTCTGAACTGATTTCCAATGTGTCTTCAAGGATTTGCATCCCTCCCAGCATTGAATAAAGCCTCCTTTGTACCCAAATTTTCTTCAACATTTGTTGACAATTATTTCCTTGTTCTTAGCCATTCTGACTGACTTCACTGCCTATGTAGTGAAAATGTATTTAAATTTTAGTTTACATTTAAGCATTGAGTAGTCATAATATACGAAGAGGCCCTTTAATCATTAATTTAAAGGCATTTTTATAATGTCCTATAACCATATGAAACTATTGCAACTTAAAGTATATCACCAGTCTACTTTCTTTAATGTTGTGAACTTCCTATGGCATGTCTTAAATGCTGAAATTTCTAGGCTCCCTGAATCTAAAATCGTCTCCATTTTGTCATCATTCACAATTTTCTAGGCAGATATTTCTGTAAAAGCAGAACAGTTCTCAACACAACGCAGTTTGCTTCTAAATCTTTGATGTATAGAATACTATTAACATGCCAAATAATTAACTTGGGGCAGCAAAATAACTCAGTGAGTAAAGACACTTGCTGGCAGTGATCTCTAGAACCCACAAATTGCATAGAACAATCTCCTAGTCATTTTTGACTTCCACATATTCTATATCTTGTATATAAACATGCATGTATGACCACACAAAGAAAGGGACACATAGGGAAATAAACTAACAAATTTTAAAAATAGTAAATGAAATAAATTATTATTATTATTATCATTATTATTATTATTTGGTTTTTTCAAGACAGGGTCTCTCTGTGTAACAGCTCTGGCTGTCCGGACTCGCTTTGTAGACCAGGCTGGCCTCGAACTCACAGTGATCCGCCTGCCTCTGCCTCCTGAGTGCTGGGATTAAAGGCATGCGCCACCACACCTGGCGAAATAAATTATTTACCATTCTATTAAATACCGAGTCAATGAAAAATCAACAGGTATGCATTACCAAAAATATCAAAATTATAATATCACCCAAACTGTTTTAGATATTCTGTTTTCTATACATCTCATGTTAATTTATATGATAGTTCATTCATCTCAATATCCATGTCAGTGAAGCACCTTGAGAGATTATTGGGGGTAAAGATATGGGCAATGTGTATAAAGATCCTAAGCACACATTCATTTTTTGGTTATTTATACTTATGTGCACATATGTTAGTCTCTGTGTGTGAGTATGTCCAATGAGTGCAGTTCCCCAAGGAGGTCAGAAGAGGGCAGCACATTTCCTAGAGCTTGAGTTTCAGGAAATGGTGAGCTTTGTGAGAAGAGTGTGGGAAATGGAACTTAGGTCCTTTGGAAGATCATCAAGCATTCTAAGCTCCTGAAACATCTTTTTGGCCCCTCATTCATTAATTTATGAATCAATTTCTAATAAATTCCTTTATTTTGGGAGTATTTGAATCACAAAAATAGTGATTAGTATATTTGTAATAACTTGAAAAAAAAAAGCCCAAAAGTGAATTAAAATTTGGTTTCCTTGCTAGTACTGCATGAGAAAAATCACAGGATGCTGTCCAAGGTGAAATCTGTTCTTTGACCACAAAGAACATGGATACTGTCTCCTTTGTACCATCTATAAGTTTCATGGATATAAATTTTTGGAGAAAACCTTAGCAGAGCTTGAAGGAATCATCCTTTTCTTTTGACTCCTATTAATTTTCCATTGCATACAATAAACATACTTGCTGAAAGGCAATCCAAGTAAAGCAAATGTAAAATGCACAATGGTCAGAATGTGGAATTGCTTTAAAAGAAGAAAAACACCCCTGATGCAGTTTTTTTTTTTTTTTTTGGTTTTTCGAGACAGGGTTTCTCTGAATATCTCTGGCTGTCCTGGACTCGCTTTGTAGACCAGGCTGGCCTCGAACTCACAGAGATCCGCCTGCCTCTGCCTCCCAAGTGCTGGGATTAAAGGCGTGCGCCACCACCGCCCGGCTGCCCCTGATGCAGTTTTATACTTAATTCTGCTTACTGTTTCTTTCTTCATATTATTGTGTGACCATGAATGTTGTTTTTTACATTTAAATATGACCATTGATGTTATTCTTTCTTTCATTACAATATCAGATTCTCCATTACACATTTGCAGAATGCAAGCTATAGAGTAGAGAGTGCCTTGAACACTTGAGTACAGGTGTAAATGAACCAGTGTTTTAGCCTATTTTTAATTCACTTTCTTCTTTTCCTTATGATTTACTTAAATCTTTCCTTAAAAAAACATAGCTTTGGTATTTCACAAAATAACATGGAAGTGTACTGTTTTAATTTTTGCTAAAGCAAATGCTTATTGACTAAATTACTGACTGAGGACAGGGATAGTAGTTTTTTTTTTTAAATGTATACAGAGTTCTGTTTGCATGCATACCTGCAGGCCAGAAAAAGGCACCAGATCTCATTATAGATGGTTATGAGCCACCATGTGGTTGATGGGAATTGAACTCAGGACCTGTGGAGGATCCAGTGCTTTTAACCTCTGAGCCATCTCTCCAGCCCCAGGGATAGTAATTTTACTAACAAATGATTTAAAATTATACCTGTCAGAGAGACAGGGGAGATAATTTTACTGTTCAAGAGTACTGCACTCTAAAGATCTTGTTCCAGTTTAGATTAATTTCACCTATTTATTCATATCCAAAGTTTTTTTCTTTGTACAAGAACAGAGGAAGTGTGAGGACCACAGAACCCTATCAAACCTGAAGAAACTGTTCTGTTCTTTACCATCAAAGCTAACAAAGTACATAGCAAGTTTCTGTCGAGAACTGAGAATGATATTCAGAAAATGATGGTGCTGTCATTCCTAAATGAGATCTTGATAAAACCCCAGGCTTGTATGGGTATGTATATGGTTCCTTTCATTGGTTTACTTTGGATGGGGAAGTTAGTATTAAGCTTACTGAAGTGTATAACTGTTTCCATTTTAGGAGCTTGTTTGACTCACCATTTTGTTAATATACTCAGTTTATTAAACAATGTTCAGTAGGAGCCAAAGGATTCTGTCAGCACTGCAATGTGAATTTGTTTGAAAAAGCAGGAAGTAGCCTTGTAGGCTCACAACATTTTCTGTGATCCAGTTGTGTATTGACTAAGAGTAGAGAAGGTACCACACAGTCATCTCAGTGTTGAACTGACAAATTCCAATATTCATTGACAGAACTCATGTATTCTCTTATGAATGCTCATTTTCTGAGGCATTGTTGAGTCTTTTTAATTAAATCCAGGAATTGTAGAGATGGCAACCTACAAGAAGAAAAGCAGCTATGTTGAAATCTAAAGGATGTTGAAAAACATAAGCAAAGATCTAGGTTTTAAACTGAGTCTCATAGGTACTGTTAGAATTTACAGCTTCTGTTGTCTTTTTGGAATGTCTAAGAACAGTTAAGAAGAAAGGAGACACAGAACACGAAGACAGATTCAGAGATGAAAATTCTCAATTGTGTAAGTACTGTTTGGAAACCTTTGTAGAAAACATGGACTTTTAAAAAACTTTTAAAAATGCATCTTTGCTAACTACTAAGAGTAATATGGGGCCTTGGGAAACCCGTCACAAGCTTACAATTGAACTTCCTGTTATTGATTCCGGAGACATACTGCCTAGAGTTGGAAGGTCTATAGAGTCTAATGGGTAGGAAAAGGTACACATTCCAGTAAGTATTGACGATGAGAGCAGGAAACCACACACTTTGACAACAGTCCAGGCTGAGAGTAGAGCCAGGCACCAAGAATCAGGTCATGTTTAGACTGAGGCTGTGCATGGCATTGTGGTGCACTGCTGCTTGGCATAGGGAGGACATTGACCCTTGAGAAGCCTATGCTTAGAGCAGGGACCTTGGAGCTGTGACTTGTTCTTTAGGTCCATATGTGAAGAATCAGGAATTCTCTATGACAACTGTTCCTATAGTGAATGTGTAGGTGATCTGTACCGTAAACTGCTCTGTAAATAATAGTAGACATGGTGTACTAGTCTGTTGGCCCCACCTATGAAGACTGACCACCAGGGGCTCAGAGGAAGTGGAGGATAATGGTCAGGCCCTAGTTGCTGGATTTTCCTATGATAAGATCTGTCCTGGGTCAAGAGATAGCCACAGTGATTCACAACTACATTGTCAACCAATTTACATTTCAAATGAGTGGTTTAGAGAAGTCTGAAAGGTGGGCAAGTCCTTCTGTTGTGCCTTTGAGGTATAGTAGGCATTCTTTATGGACTGACTGTCATGAGCTCACAGAACTCTCTTATGATTTCAGAGAGCAAAGGCTGAATAATTAGGCAAGGAGGCAGAGAATGTGTGGTTTTAGTATTTACTTCACACACAGCACCAAAACATTACAAACACTCCAATAATTAAAGCAATGCTTGTTAAGACTAACTCTAACACAGTATCATACCGAACCTGTTGACAATTGAGGGCTGATGTCCACAGGTATGGGCTCAGACGTGGTTGCCTTCTTTGTTGTGATAATGAGAGCTTGACCACAAAGCAGGCTTGACCTTGAAGCAGGCTTGACCGCGTTATCTTAGTTCTGGTCTCTCTTGGGTCTCAGTCTCTGGTGGCAGTGGTGGGGTCACTGCTGAGATATTGAGGGCTTTTCTCTGACGTTGAGAATTATCAGTCAAGTGGCGGCCAGTGGCAATTTACAGCAAAGCTGTAGTAGCCATGGCGCACGCTAATACAATAAATATGTGCTCATATTTATACTCATTTCCTCAGGGTAACTCCCTGAGTGGAAATGCCTAGTTTTGGGGTTCTGCCAAGGCTGATAAGCAGTTGTCAGTCCTGTGTCAGCTGGCCTCTGACAGCCTTCTGGTTATCTTAAAGCATTACATCACTTCAATGCATTTTATTTTCACTTCAACTTATTTACTAACTACCTAGCAGCCATTTTCTATGACTGCTTACAGGCTCTTTACGTTCCATCCCCTGATGGCTGAAATGATATCAACATGAAAGGCATCCCTGAGCAGACGCAGCTGGGGGATTTACATTATCTTCGTCATCCTGTCTTTCATAATGTCTAATGAACAATGTGGTACTTGCACTAACTCTTGTGGTTTATGGCATAGTATCTTTCATCTTTTGCTAACAACCTTCTTTTTGTACAATTATACTTCCTATACCTTTCATACCAGTATACATAAGCACAAAATTCAAACAATAAATCTTCAATGAATGGTTTACTTAATGCTCTAATACAATATGATTCCAAAGATTTTGGTGTATATTCCTTATCTAACTTATCCAATCTAGAATACCAGTCTCCTTCCATTAATGCATGTGCTCCCCATCACTCATGTCTTATAAGGGATCTGCACATTTCATAATATGGAAAATTGCCTTTAGTTGTATAACAATTTATTAAACGAGATAATACATGCAGGACCTTATCAAGTGGGTGTTTATGCAATGAAATATGTTCATGTGGATAATGAAATGCCACATGGTTAATCAATTCTGCCATAATATCACCCTGCTTATCCCCTCCTAAATACAACATAAAGTATCTACTTTTACAAAAATAACAAGAGTCATTTAAGGTGGGATGTCTTAAGTATTCCCATTCTTCTAAATATATCAGCAAGTGGCATCCAATATTTTACATAATAGTAATTTAACATTTTATTAATTCCATGTTTCTGTAACACGTCACATCTTCTTACTGACCTGTTAGTGATTTTGTTATTTTTTTCTTCTGCTTGGCGTTTTTGAAACAAAGCACAGTCTGGAAAACAATATATGCTATAAAAATCAACATTATAATCTAAATGCATTCCTTGATCCAGTGCCACCATGTATATATTGGTCTACAAATAAAATCCATTTGTACTAATCTAGCTAAATAGTCCCATTAGCTGCACTTTTCCCTCTGTTCCAATCCTTATGTATATAAGTGTTAGTTCTTAACAGTCCCACTAAATTATGAGTTTCTATTCTTGATGCTCTAAGAGACTTCTGAGCTCTAGTTATTTTTTCATGTATGCTGTTTAGTTGTTTCTCATTAAATTCTGAAATTGCTTGTATGTCTGCTAATTTACTAACAAAATTAGTGTAATGATCTTGTTCTAATGCATCATCAAAGGTGAAACTAGTTTCGTAGTAATGTTTCTCTTGTATTAACAACTTAGAGACTAGAGTCTTGTTCTGCATGGATGCTATTGAACAGTTATGTATGATATAGCATCCTGGTTGTAAACTGAATTGTTCCACATCATTCTCATAGGTGGATTCATTAAGAGATGCACAAGCGCCGGGCGTGGTGGCGCACGCCTTTAATCCCAGCACTTGGGAGGCAGAGGCAGTTCTGCATGGATGCTATTGAACAGTTATGTATGATATAGCATCCTGGTTGTAAACTGAATTGTTCCACATCATTCTCATAGGTGGATTCATTAAGAGATGCACAAGCGCCGGGCGTGGTGGCGCACGCCTTTAATCCCAGCACTTGGGAGGCAGAGGCAGGCGGATCTCTGTGAGTTCGAGGCCAGCCTGGTCTACAAAGCAAGTCCAGGACAGCCAGGGCTGTTACACAGAGAAACCCTGTCTCAAAAAAACCAAAAAAAAAAAAAAAAAAAGAGATGCACAAGTAAAACTGGTATGATTATTTGTACAAGGTAGGAAAGTCTAATCACCTGTGTTAGTTAAGGTATCTGCCATGGTTGTGATTGTTAATCTAGTTTCATCCAAATGTTTAAAGGGTAAATGGGGGTATACCTATGTATTTGCACCTAAACTAAAGGATTCTGCACTAGGTATATAAGCAGGTGTTCCATTCATACTTATCCATAAAAATGTGTCAATCGGTGTTAGCCATTTTGCTACTTTCATTTCACTATAAGAATCTAACTGATAATCCATTTCTGAGGTATTGGCTTATTGTGGTATGCATTAAATGCATTGTCTAAAAATATCTGTGCTAGATTTAATTCACATAAGCCATCCTGCCAATAACTGTTGCCATCAGGGTCTAAAATAGTTTGAAATTCTGGAGTTCTTCTGCCTGTACCTGTACTGAATAAGTGATCCAATTCTGTCACCATTCTGTTTAAGTTGTTCTTATAAGTTTCACACATCATGTAATTATGGTTTGTTTTTATCAAGTTAAGTAGCTGTTCTTCCTTCAACTTGTTTCTTTTTAATATCTAGATTTCAGCTTGCATTTGTTATTACTTGCAATGCATCAATAGAGTTAGATATGACTGCTATTGCTTCTGCTGTCTTTCTGTTAACCTGTTGTATATGGAAATTTTCTGCCTATATTGGAGTTAATATTGCAGCTGATACTCCTCCTCCCATTATTCCTCCTAATAGTGCTCCTCCAATAACTGCTCCTAATAGTAGCATTTGCAGTTGTTTGCATCCCACTTTAGTAGGGGTTCTGTAACTGAGTGGGGTCCATGCCTATGTTGAGCCAAAATATATTTCTGGAGGTTTAAGGACTGTTAAATCTATATTGAGCTGAATTTTCCTAATTCTTGGGAAGAGTATCACTTTAGCTGTGGTAGTTAAATCTGGCACCAAAAATGGTGCTGTTACTAGTTTAGGTTTACTTGGCGGTGGTATTAAGTACCCTTGAGGGTAATGTGCAGAGTATAATGTAAATTCAGTACCATCTCTCCAAAGGGATCCTCTATACATTATCTTAGGATCATGTAATTTTTTATTAGACCAAGTTTTATGGGTATAGGCAAATATATAACATTTTCCCAGTCTTCTGTAAAAGAGGTTTTCATCCCTTTAGGTTTATGAGCTATGCAATCTACTTCATTCCATGGATCTTTAAACATGGGGTTTGGCATTAACATTGAAAAATAATATGGTAGGCCTACATGGTCTAATCGTATAACATCAAATGTGGCATTAAAGTCTTTAAACCATTGTAGAATAGTTACTAATACTGTTAAATACCTAACTTTTGCATATTCATATCCTACTTTAAATTTTTCAGAATGGCTATTGATATTGGTGTATCATACAATACTTTACGTAAAGTATATATCATTTCATTTGCACCAGTCC
The DNA here is from genome assembly GCA_907164525.1 of Lophiomys imhausi. NCBI lineage: Eukaryota > Metazoa > Chordata > Mammalia > Rodentia > Muridae > Lophiomys > Lophiomys imhausi. The sequence goes on from CAJQZJ010036256.1 coordinate 13,938, forward strand.
AGTTAACATAGAAATATAAAAGCAGTTAACTGGACTGACGAATGCTTATCATATACAATTGCTTCTGTTATGTTGTATCTTGGTCTATGATGCTGTCCTGTATCATTGTATATCCCATGGTATTGGGAATTCTTTCTTTCCTTCTGAATTATGATGACATATATGCCATATGGTTCTGGTTTGTGGCAAAGTCTTGAAGGTTGTGATGATACCTGGGTGTGACAAATTAAGCCATTTTGCCACTAAAGCATAAAGGGTTGTTTAGTATCATTATAACATCTAGCCCATGTTGGATGGGAACCTGTACTAGTCCAAGTCACAAATTGTGTACCTGTAGGCCATTTCAATGTTTGTGTATTATTTGTGCCATATAAAGTTTTTGTCTGCCAATTACTGCTATTGAATGTGGCATTCATTGTTACATTTTCTATTTTTAATAAATGCAGAAGATCAAATTCAGAGTATATAAGTGGGATGAGTTCTTGAGATAGTTTAAATATCAACTTATGCATATAAGTGGAATTGGTATCCTGCTTCTGTTCTTAAAAGTTCTCCTTAAGTCTCTAGTTGTATTGTTGCCACTTTTGATTGGAATGTACAATGGTGCCAGAATAACATTGATACCTCCTGTTTGAGTATCATTAATGGATTTTGTCCAATCTTGTGTTTTAATACATGCATAAACAGGCTTATTGTATGTTGGGACTGTACAGCTATGTTTATGCACTGTTGCAAAGATACATATGTGGGTTACCAAATTTTGAGTACAAGTTGGTTGCTTAATTTGCTTTCTCCCATTATTCCATGGTTGGGGTAATATTGATGTTGAAGCTATAGGGTATCTCCAATGTTCTACACCTAAAGGTAAAATCTTTTCCCATTGTCCCATTGCCATGTTTCTGAGGTACTTATTCTGGGATAGCAATTCGTTAAATTTACTGTTATATTATTAATTTTGGTGTGGTATATATTTGGAAGTGCCTCACCAGTTTTTATATCAATTGGAGTAAGGTTTGCATACCAAAGTAAGTTAGGAAAGTCTGAAACACATAAACAGTCAGAGGTCTTCTTGTCATGAGTTCTGTTATGATGCCACGTGTGTTTTAATTTATTCCACAAGCTTTGTGGGCATCTGTTACCCCATGATTTAGGTAATGGAGTCATGCCATATATAATTAGCTGTGGTTTGATAAAAATTCCATTGTTACATAAGGAAACATTTATGGCTACATTTTTGGCAAAACTGCCACATGGTGGAGGTGGGATTGTAGCAGTTATGTTACTAGCAACGGTAGTACTAGGAGCAGTAGCAGTAGCAGTGGTGCTGCTAGGAGTGCTCGTGTTTCCTTCCTCTCTCTTTTTTTTTTCAACACAGGATTTCTCTATGTAACAGCTCTGGCTGTCTGGCTGCCCTGGACTTGCTTTGTAGACCAGGCTGGCCTCGAACTCACAATAATCCGCCTGCCTCTGCCTCCCAAGTGCTGGGATTAAAGGCATGTGCCACCATGCCCGGCAAGTATTTCCTTTCTTTTCATCATCATATTCCTCTTCATAATATTCATGACCATAGTCCTCCTCTTCTAGTCCTTGTGTTGTTTTGTTGTATGTTCTACCGTCTGGCAGTATCATTTGATTTATCAGAGGTGCTATCATTTGTCTAACAAATGATGCATTCATTCCTATTCCACAAGTGAAGTTTAGGTCATAGTTTCTTTTCCTATTATTATAGTTTTACAGCCCCTGGAAACTTTTAAAATTCTAGTAACCAGATTAGTAAGTAGCCTCCAGTGTGGGCTTCATATGGCCATAGCATTAGTAACATTAATCCATAATTCTGTCCAATGGCATTTTAAAGGATTGATGTCACTTAGAGAGATTTCCTTCATAGGCATGTCTAGCATGTATTCTTTCATATGGTGGATTACCTTAGTTGCCATCCTATAATGCTCACATCCTTCATACCACTGATATTCTATGCAGAAACTATATTTTTGCCAAAAGCTTGGAAACGACCTCCTAATCTGAACAAATCTCTAGGTGTCCCAATACATCTGGTATTGCTCCTTCCACTTTTTTGTTATGTAACTAGGAGTTGCTAATTGCATTTTAGCTGGGGTTATAAATGGCTGGGTGCTATTTGCCATTATTGAGTTTGTTACTGCCAATATCATTAGGATCAAGGTTATTATTTTACATTGTTTTCTAAGAAATATACCCAGCAAATAGTAAAATTTGCTATTCTGTCTGTTGGGTGTGAGGTCTCTGTATCATTTCCATTTTTTATGCTGTATATTTTTTGACATAGGTGTGTTGCTACATCCACCAGTGGTATCCCTATATGTATCGACAGGAGACATATTATTATACATATGTATATATGTAATTTTGTTTGCTGTCTTCTTCCAACACATTTATGCCAAATCTTCCCATCCTGTTCATCTTAAATCCCCTTTACCTTGTGTTATCCAAGCTGTATTGCCTGTTCTTTGAGTAATTATTTCTGCCTTTTGGAGCTTTTTATCCTTAGGATTTCTGCAAATACAATGATGTGGTCTAGTCAATGCTCTGTTATCCTCTATAGGATAATCTATTTCTTTATCTATGTGTATAGCTTCTTGTAATGGAGAAGGTCTGTTCAGTCTAGGTCTATGATTCAATTCCACCAATGCTATCATTATGGCTTTTGATAATGATGGCTCCAATGCTTCTGATTTAATTTTTAACAACCCATTAAACCTTTCTATATATAACTCCTGCTGAGGTTGGGTTATATGCTGTATGGAAATCCCACATCATTCCTAATTGTTTGGCAAAGTTTTGAGTCTCTCTTCCTGTAAAGTGAGTTCCTTGATCTGACTATATAATTTCTGGGGTTCCTAACATTGAACACCAGGTGTATATTGTCATTATGCATGATTGTGGATCTGGATGTGGACTTGGTCTGGCCAATGCCAATCCAGTACATATGTCGACCATAGTACATGCGTATTTGCCTTGAAATTTGGGTAAGGGGCCAATGAAGTCTATCTGCACTATTTTATTAAAGTGCAGTTTGTGTCCAGTAGTACCTTTGTAATTATGTTTAAATCTGGTTTTGGCTGCAGGGCAATTCTCACATTTTGAGATTGCTGCTTTTACTTGCTGCCATGTCACATCCAGGTTTCTCTGAGTAAACCATTGTTTAGTTGCGTGTGTTCCTGTATGTCCCAAATGGCCATGTATTGTTAATATCTCTGGAGCTGTAATTGGTCTTTCTTTAAGATCTACTTTCTTCCAGTCTCTCTTAATTAATATTCTAGTAGGACCTCTATTTTCTAATGAGAATTCTCCTTTTAATTTTAATTTAGCTGTTAATGATGCTAATTTATCTACAATATCATTATTCTTATGCCTCTCATCCTGCCTTTTTGTATGAGCATCCACATGATATACAATTATTTTCACATCCTGTGCTATATTATCTAGTTCTGACCATGCTTCTTTTAACCAAATATCCTTACCATCTATTCTCCATTGGGTCTTTTGCCATTTACCTGACCAAATAGCAATGCCACCATTCACAACACACCAAGAATTGGTAAACAAGTATAAATGTTTCTGTCTTTCTTTTTTAGATTGCCTGGCTGCCAGCAAATCTGCAATGACTTCAGCATATTGTGCTGACCGATCTTTTCTTTGTTCCAAGATGGTCATGCCATCCCCTGTCGTGTAGGCTGCTGCCTTCCAGTGGGTCACGTTGTTTTTGGTTGTGGATGAGCCATCCATAAACCAGGCATTAACCAGGGAGGAGTTGTACTCCTGTGTCCCCCAATGTCCCATTGGTGCCTGTTTCTGGGGAGGGGAGGTGTTAGGGAATTTGAATCCCTCTGGAGTCATGGCACTGGTCGATGAAGTATCGACTCCGACACCTTTGACGCTGTCCCCTTTGCTGACACTGGTGTAACTCGAAGGGATTCCATTAGGTACCATTTCCATTGTAGCACCTTTCCTTCCATGTGTAGTCCAGCCCATGCCTCTCCCGGTGCCTTTACCCAATCTAGTATGGGTATCAATGTTCAGAATACCACCGAGTTCTGCCTTAGCAGTGATTGAGTTGTTCTTGTTGTCTCATAGGCTGTCCAAATAGTTTTCTCAAACAGAGAATTCTTGGCTTCTGACCAGGGAAATTTCTTGCAATAAAAACCTACTGGTGTCAGCCTTTGATTTTTGGCAAATATAAACCAATTTCCATATACTTGAAAATATAGGATGTCAATTATTACTGTATCACCTTCCTGTATGTAGCCAAGGGCATTGTACTGTTTAATATATTCCAAGATCAGCTTTACCATTTGTTCCTGGGTGGATCTCCATTCAAAATCAGATGCTTTCTTAATTATCTTATATATTGTAAAATTACCTGTAGAGAAGCTATATGCTGTCTCCAATATCCAAGTAGTCCTATCAAATGTTGAACTTCTGTTTTATTTTCAGGTACTTTCAACTGTTCTAATTTATTAATTACTTCACTGGGAATTTTAGGTCCTGTAGTACTCCAATGTACTCCTAAAGATTTAACTTGCTGTGCTGGTCCTTGAATTCCTTCCATATTAATAGCCCAACTTTGGTCTCTACGATGCTGTATTAATTTATTTGTTGTTTCTGTTACCCTACCTTCCTCTTGAACAAAGATGAATATATCATCTATGTAGGTTAACATTGAGCTCCTTGTGGGGTAAAATCCTCCATTGTTTTAGTTAGTGTACTATGTGCTATTATTGGACTATCCAAATAACCTTGTGGCAGTCTCAGAAATTTATATTGCTTTCCTTGCCATGTAAATGTTGTTATATCTTGTGTATCTGGATGTAATGGTATGCCAAAAAACATGTCAGATAAGTCTATGGTTGCTAGCCACTTTGGGGCTGCTTGTTTGATTTGTAGGAATATGTCTTCTACATCAGGTAATTGTCCTGGTATTTTCAGAGTTAATTCATTTATTCTCCTATAATCTACTGTACATCTCCATTTGCCATTTGGTTTAAGTATTGGCTAAACTGGAGAACTGTGATTAAAATCTTGAGTTGGAGCAATCACTCCTTCTTTAAGTAGCTGCTGCACTTTCTCTTTGCCATTTGGTTTAAGTATTGGCTAAACTGGAGAACTGTGATTAAAATCTTGAGTTGGAGCAATCACTCCTTCTTTAAGTAGCTGCTGCACTGTCTCTGTAATTTCCTTAATACCTCCCTTAATAGGGTATTGGGGTGTAAAGGATGGTTTAATTTTAGGTAAGTGAACTGGTTCTATTTTTACTTCTGCCAAGTTACATAAATATTTTTAAATGGTTTTTATTTGTAAGAAATCTGGAAATATCTTATGGATTTCCTCAACTCCAAAAATATTCTCTGGTGCTGAAAAACTAGCCATTTCTACTTTATATTTTTATCATATACTAATAAAGTTACATCTATAAATGGTACCACTCTAACACTATTAACTCCCTGTATTTCTGTATTCTTCTTATGCTTAAAATATTCTGAAAACTGACTTATTATACTTATCTGGCTTCCTATATCTAAAATCCATTTTAATTCTCAGTTTATTTTTTATTTTTATAGGTAATTTTATGAAAGCCCTTGTATCTGTTTTGCTTATCTGGAATGACTGAACGTTCTTCTGGATTGCCAAGGCATCCCTAGGCGTTCCTTTATCATTCTTTGCTGTAATGTGTTTTGAAAATTGGGGTGTAGCCTCCCTGACCTTGAGGTAGGGGCCATCCCCTTGGACCTAAAAAAGGTCTGCTTTTAACCCTGTTCCATGGTTTTTTAGTTGTCCCTATTATTCTTTGGAATGGTCCTTTTTGTAGATTTTGCCTTATGGGCATATTGTTTTGATTTCCATAATGTTTAAGTTTGATTTTTCTGTCAATGTTAATAAATCTGCCTGTAAATTTATTGGTTCTTTTCCTAACATTAAAAGAAAGTATTCTTTCTGCTTCTAGTTCTCTAAATCCTTTAAAGAAGTCTATGGCTTTTGAGTGCTTTGTAGGGGTCCAGTTAGGCTCATTCTTAAATGGGGTGGTGCAACTTTAATTAAAAACCTCCTGAATGGGGCTGGAGAGATGGCCCAGTGGTTAAGAGCACTGACTGCTCTTCCAGAGGTCCTGAGTTCAATTCCCAGCAACCACATGGTGGCTCCCGACCGACCATCCATAATGAAATCTGGTGCCCTCTTCTGGCCTGCAGGCATACCTAAAGATAGAACACTGTATACATAATAAATAAATAAATCTTTAAAAAAAAAAAAAAACAAAAAAAAAAACCTCCTGAATGCTGGAGTCAGGGGTGCTGCTTGGGGTGTTGCTGCCTGATTGTAAATATACCACAACACACCCTGTTTTCTGCAAGTATTAATGGCTTCTTGATATATGCTCCATTTGCCAGCTGTTTCAAACTGGGTTATATCTAGGGTTGGAAATGCATATCTCCATGCTGCTGTTATCCAGTCTAATAATGGGTAGGTTTCTCCTAGATATGTCTAGACAGTGCTGTAGTGCCTCAAATACTGAAGGGTTTTCTATTATGTTTCTTATTTTCCTCATTTCCTGCTCATGCAACATGACTGGGTTTGGTCCTTTTTCCCACAGTCCTGACCTAAAGCATCCTTCATACCATTTTGGGCATATTCCCTTCTTAACTCAGATAATTCTTGCAGATTAAAAGGTCTAGATTCCATGAATTCAGTAGCCTCCTGAGAGTACCTGAGCAAGCAAGTCCTGTTGTCTCCCTCTCCACTGAGGGGTACTAGTGAAGGGGTTGAGGCTATTTGCCAGCTTTTGGATCATTGGAGTCTTTTTGCTAGTGGTTACCACTGGAAATGATGAAACACTGGCTGGAGGTGCAGCAGAGGTAGTGCTAATTCCTCTGGCCCTCTTAGTAATATTTAAGGCTAGCCTTTTGCCCATCAACCTATCTTTATCTATGTCATGTACTGTCTTCAGTAAAAGAGCAGGAACTTCCTTTCTAGGTGCCTTTCCATTATAGGAGCTACCACCTGTGGGTCAGTCAATTCCAACTTTACATTTATGGGTGTTATCCCTATTTTATCCTTCACAATGCTAGCAGTCTCATGCCATGTTTACTGTTCCACAGTCTCAGGGGACCCTCCTGTTACTGGGGAAACCTGCAGTTTGCTTATCTTTTAGTGATTTCTTCATGGTGCTTCTTACATGCTATTACCACAGTCAACTTGCCAAACTGTATAGGATTTTAATTTGCTTTTTTCTCAGATACCATTGCCAATTTTTCAAATTTTGTGATCTAATTAATCTTTCAAATTTTGAATCAGCAACTCTTTCTACACTTTTGCTCAGGTTTCAATTCATGGGATAAGCTTAGACATGTCCTGGCTTTCTCTTTCAGCTATTAGCCCCAAAGGGTGCACTGTCAGAGGAGCGTGCAGACAGTCTTTCGAGGTGGAGAAGGGTTTCTCAACATCCCATAGCCAGCCTGGCAGGTCAGTTGGACTTGAACTTAAAAGCTTCAGTCACTGACAACCCAGAATTATTCAGGAGTTCCAGACTCTTCCTTCATCTATTTGCCTGAGGGTTCACTGTCAGAAGCAAATATAGGACTACTATCACTGAAAATGGCTTTTTGGGCATCCGATTACCACTTCTGCGGTTCCCCTTCCTCAATCTCTGAGTAAGAGTCAAGAGTTCCTCTGGTTTCAGATGAAGCTCAGACAGTATCCTGCTGACTAAGCCAGCTGTCATGAGCTCATGGAACTCTCTTATAATTTCAGAGAGAGAAGGCTGAATAATTAGGCAGGAGGCAGAGAGTGCATGGTTTTAGTATTTACTTCAAACACAGCACTAAAACATTACAAACACTCCAATAATCAAAGCAATGCTTGTTAAGCCTAACTCTAACATAGTATCATACCGAACCTGTTGACAACTGAGGGCTGATGTCATCAGGTAAGGGGTCTGACATGGTTGCCTTCTTTGTTGTGATAATGAGAGAGAGCTTGACTGTGTTATCTTGGGTCTGGTCTCTCTCCAGTCTTGTCTATCATGAGTCTCAGTCTCTGGTGGCAGTGGTGCAGTCACTGCTGAGATGTTGAGGGCTTTTCTCTGATGTTTGGGAATTGTCAATCAAGTGGCGGCCAGTGGCAATTTACAGCAAAGCTGTAGTAGCCATGGCACACGCTAATACAATTCTGTGCTCATATTTATACTCATTTCCCCTGAGTGGAAATACCTAGTTTTTGGGTTCTGCCAAGGCTAATAAGCAGCTGTCAGTCCTGTATCAGCTGGCCTCTGAGAGCCTTCTGGTTATCTTAAAGCATTACATCACTTCAATGCATTTTATTTTCATTTCAACTTATTTACCAATTACCTAGCAGCCATTTTCTATGGCGGCTTACAGGTTCCTTACACTGACCCAGGCCTTGGTCCTCACCTGAATCACCAAACGAACAAACAACAGCAAGAACAACAACAAAACACACAAACAAAATATTCAGGTCGTTCTAGAGCTCCGGAAAGATCTAGACTTGATCATGAACCTGTTATAACTAGGTCAAGAATTCCTGGCCAGGTTCCAAGTTTCTGTGCACGTACCTGAAGGAATTCTTACCAGCAATGGGAAGTGCAAGAAGGGGACAGTAAAACCACTGAACTATAGCACTTTGTGGACTCAAAGAAAAGTTCATTAGGGAAAGTAAACTACTGGATAGCAGAAAACAATAGATGTCAGAATCAAAACTGCTGTCAAACACTTACCTCCAGGTATCAGTGGTAGTGCTAGGATGGTTTTTTTATTAACTGGTAGCAGTCCAATACATAATATTGCAGAGATAAACAGTTAATAGGTGTGTGAAGAAAATTCAGTTTCACATTTGTTAGCTATAGAGTATTGTACATGTATAATACACACATCCACAGCCGCACCATCTTTTGGAATAGAGATTATGCTATTTACCATTGGTTTACATTTTGAACTTTAGTCACTTTATTATTTTTCCCCCATATTTTACCTATATTTGTTTTAATGTATTATTTTATTCAATTAAGGTTTTATTGGCATAACAAATAACAAATGTTTCATGGGACATTTTTGTACACACACAAACATATATACATGCATATATACATATATGTATGTCTGTATGTATGTACGTATGTATGTATGAATGAATGAATGAATGAAGAGAAAACAAATTCATGAACAATTGGTAGGGGGCTATAGGAGTATCTAGAGGGAACAAAAGGAGAGAATCCTGAGTATACTATAATCTCAAAACTAAATTCTTTAAATAGGCAAATATTTGAAATTTATTTTATATTGAGATACTAACATGTCACATTGCACTCCTTCAGCTCAGCACAAGATTCATGTGAAGCATGGTTTCTGCCTTCAGAACAAAATTGGAGAAATACTTTATTGTGCACACTGCAAGGGAAACAGGGAAGACATCCCTGCTGGAGTCACCGTTGTGAAAAGGGACCTGATTATGGCAGATTGATTTTGTAATTTCTCAGCGTGTATTAATTCAAACTATGTGAATAAAGATAAATCAGACTGGTGGGTGTACAATTGTGAAAGATAGGTTGAGCCAATAAATATTGAATTTACAATTAGGGCTCTAACGTGTGTGTGTGTGTGTGTGTGTGTGTGTGTGTGTGTGTGTGTGTGTGCACCCGCAATTCTGGTTGATATAGTTAAGTCAGCTCAAAATTTGAGACACAGCCCATTGGCTGTAGTGTGTATCAGGTTACAGATCTGTAGTGTGTAGCAGCTAACATTACACATAGGGGAGAGTTAATAATACAATAAATAGTATCTTATTAATGCCATTCCCTCCACCAGGAAATGGCCTGCTCTTTTTCAAACTCAGTACAGCTATACATTTTTTTCAATTATATTTATGTTTTTAAAAAGTAAATTACTGACTGCCCCCAGAGGCATTACAGATGTGACTACTGTGTCACATATTCATCAGAGAGGAGAGAGGCTATTTCTACACTGAGTGTTCTGACCTATGAACATCTGAATGAATAGTTACCTAACACTCCCCAGGGGGAGTGGGGCACAAGGTGTATACCAACACAACTTTGGTGTCATGGGGGCCAGATGGGGAGCTAGGTTGTGTCAACCACAAGTCCAGCACCAGCAAGCACCAGATGGGCTCCCAGGACTGGAAGCAAGCCAGAGACTAGGGGAGCCCTGCCTGGGCCTCGATGAGCAAGTTGTGGGTGAACCGCCCTCAGGGTATGAGTGTGGGAGAGCCAGCCCTGCCTTTTGTCTCCTTTATGGTGGGTTTGGTAGAGGAGAGATCCCCTCCTTTGGCCCCTCACCACCGGTGGCAGATAGGAGATCTGGTCCCATGGGGTTACAAGAGCAGAAGAGCTGTCCCTGCCCCTCACTTGCTGCAGCACTCAGGAGAGCAGGCCCTGCACTTTGCCTGGGCAGCACACTACAGCTACCCCAGAATGCAGGAATTGTAGGTGAGCCAGCCCTGAGGTTGTGAGTGTGAGAGCGCCAGCTCTGCCTCTTGTCTGCTTTGTCATGGTGTTGGCCAGGGAGAAACCCACTTTATTCTCTTACCCTCGAAGAATTGCCCGTGATGGGGTCATGAAACCAGGAGAGCTGATCCAACCCATTACCTGCTGCAGCACTCGAGAGAGCAGACCCTGCAAGTGGTGGTTGTTGGCCCAGAACCTGGACTTTGAGTTGACTCACCCCATGGATGAACTGCTGGAGTGCATGAAGAGGCCAGTTCCACAGACCCAAAATACAGGATCTCCATGACATGGGACAATAACAGCATATGGGAGAGGAGTCACAATAACGTTCTAGTATTGACAAAGTAGAAGAAGCCAGAGGCCTCATACCAGACCCAGGAGTCATTATAATGAACATTTGCAAGCAAAAATATGTCTACAAAAAGGAGTATTGTGGGACACACTGAGACACACTACAGCTTCCACAATGAGATTTTTTTTTAATGTGGGGCTAGGTTGCAAGGGTGGAGGGTGGGTCTGAGTGGACGTGGGAGATGAGAGGGAGCAGGGTGCATGATGTGAAATTCACAAGATAAAAAAAATCAATAAAAAGAAAAGAAGAAGCCAGGTGTGGTGGTGCACACCTTTAATCCCAGTACTTGGGAGGCAGAGGCAGGTGGATCTCTGTGAGTTTGAGACCAGCCTGGTCTACAAAGTGAGTCCAGGACAGCCAGGGATTGTTACACTGTTAAACAGAAACCCTGTTTCAAAAAACCAAAAAAAAAAAAAAAAAAAAAAAAGAAAAAAGAAAAGAAAAGGGAGGGAGGAAGTCAATTATTGGTTTCACTCTTTAAATTTGATTTCCTTTAAATCCATCACAACTCTAATCTCTTGTTTGTTTTTATTTGCCAATGTGTCCTGGTCATTAAGAACTTCTTTCCATTTTTCTCAAATGCCGTTGATTATTTCTGTTTAAAGCAATGTCTCCTGAAACCCAGGTTTGCCTCAAGATAAGTAATTGGGAATTCTTTGAGCACCCAATCCTGCCAATGTTGGCCAATGTTGGGAAGACACTCCTGCAACTCCCTCCAGGCTGGGCCTTGACTTGGCCGTGAATGAGAAGGAAAAGTAGACCAGTGAATGAGTGTCTTCCAACCTTTCTGGCTTTTATTTGTGACTTATAAATAAGGAGAGACCTGTGTTAAGAAGTGAGTTCACTGACCAATATTGAAGCTTTTGTACTCACAACACAGAAAGGAATGGGCAAGAAGGAGGGAGAAAGCTTTCCTTCTTTAACAGTAGTTGCCGTTAGTGATGTGTAGTGATGGAATCAAGTTTAGATGATCAATAAATGTCCTGGTTGGGCATTTCTCCTGTCTACAGACCAGTCAATCAAGAATCTGGATAGAGAACTGAACTTATTATGAAACCAAATTACTATAGTTGCACTAGTTCAGTTGACTAAAACCCAAACAGGTGGGTAGTGTGTAGAAAAAAATATAATGGCTAATTAAATTATTTAGCAAGTATTTATATTATCTCTAATTGATTTGGTGGTATTAAGCCTTAACCCGCCATTATAAATGAATACACAGAGACACCAGGTGGATTTTAACAAGCCTAGGCCTGGGTTGTGCAATCCTAGCCCATCTAAGCTAGCTCATAATTCTATTACCCAAATATAACCCCATATATACATACGTCCCTTTGGACTGTTATTCTCCACACTAAGCTGATGTTCCAGGCCACATGGAAGGATCTTCTTTAATCTATCCCATGGCGTGTCCTCCTTGTTTACTCCTGGCTTCCCTGGCAACCTTCCCAAGATGCTCTCTGTCTCTCTAAAAAGCCCTCGAACCTTAGTCCTGCCTATTCTGTCTTTGCCTAATCTCCAGGCCTCAGCATTTATTTAACCAATCAGAGTCAGTTAAGTAACAGACAGCAAACAGGACCAATTAACATTTAGAATGCTTAACACCACCCCATCAGTAGTGTAAGAGATTTTCTTAACTATAGCTTTTGAAGTGGGAAAATCCTTTAATCTGCAACTTTTGAGGTATTAAGATCCATTTTTAATCTAGGCCACATTTCGAGTGGCAGCCTACACATATATAAAGGACATTGAAGATGGTAGCTCTTCCTCTTTTTCTGCTTGCCAACTTTGGCTACCAGGTACATTTTTTCCCTGACTTACATCTTTGGAATTCTGGTATATACTGAAGACCATCAGAGACAACCAGCCGCATGGTCTGAACTGGATTCTTCAACTTTTCATTGGTAGACAAGCAATGTTGGATTAGTTGGACTACTGCCTGTGAGTCATGCATAGACAGATTCATTCTAAAAATTCTGTTCATCTAGAGAACCTTACTAATACAGCTGTTTTGTTTGTTTTAAGATTTTATTTATTAATGTATACAGTGTTCTGTCTGCATGTATGCCTGCACTCTAGAAGAGGGCACCAGATTTCATTATAGATGGTTGTGAGCCACCATGTGGTTGCTGGGAACTGAACTCAGGACCTCGGGAAGAGCAGCCAGTGCTCTTAACTTCTGAGCCATATCTCCAGCCCTTGTTTTGTTGTTTTTTGTGTTTGTTTTTGTCCTTCACCTAACCATTGAAGAAGTCATGCTGGCTAACAATAGTGCTCTGCAGTGTTTGTCATCTGTTTACTGTTTTTCTCCCAGGGTGGTCTCATGCCTACCAGGTGGAAAGTAGCTGCAGTTTACCTGACCCAGCGTGAAGTCACAGAACAAAAATCTCATTTCCTTTCCTTAAAGTCTCTCTTTAATTGTTAATATTCTGGGCATTCTTCCACCTGTGTATAGATTCCATTGAAAGTTGAATAATGATCTATGCAGGCCATCCACCTTGATTCCAGGAAGAAGAAGGGGAAGTGCCTAATGAGTGCTGAAAGATGGAAGGATAGGATATTGGAGGACAGACACAAGTACTACTGGAATACAAATCTCTGCAGATCTGGAAAAGGTCTGTCTCTACAATGGAAACCAGGGCCAGTAACCAACATGCCTTGTCCCTTCCACACATTCTAACTCTAAGAGAGATGATGCTCATGTCACTCACAACTCACTGTCCAATCAGGACCTTCAGTTGAACCCTCCAGAAGAGGAGGAGGAGGGTTCTTCCAGTTGCCATGTTGCGTGGTCAGCTCTATATTTGAGCAGGCTTGAATGATTGTGTGCTATCAAGGGATTTTCAGGAGAGTTCCCAAGTCCTGACATGGTATGTGGCCACGGTCCACAGCACAGTGGAACAGGCTGCTGAGCAGAAGGGGCAGATGTTTTGAGTCCATCCTGGGTCTGGGTGGGAATTGGCAGTTAGATGCAGCCACCAGTGTGGTCCTTGTGGTTCTTTCTAGCCACTCCATGAACCCGGTGCCTGGCATCTGAGTAACTTCACTGTGGAGGCTGCTTGTTCACATTTACAGCAGGGGTTTAAATGTAGAATATCCTTGGCAGGATGCCAAACTAGAGAGGCCTAGTTTCTCTGGTATCTTCTATAAGTACTGCCCTTGGCTTTTACCATATGGGTGGAAAATTTATTTGGAGTTAATTTTGTGGAGTTTGCAAATGGCATCGCATGTGTTGAGTAGCACTCCAATATTAAGCTGTTATGTAGAAGAGCAGAAGTGATGATGGAAAGGATTTTTACCAATGCTTAGGAGATAGGAAGTCACACCAAGTAGAATTTAGCTAAGGGAGTACTTCCTCTAAAATATCCCACAGATAAGTATATTAACTAGGCCTATTAGAGATTAGGATGCAATTGAGAATTTTTTTTTAACAAGCCTTGGCCTGAGTTGTGCAATCCTGGCCCATCTAAGCTAGCTCTTAATTCTATTACCCAAATATAGCCCCATATATACATATGTCCCCTTGGACTGCCATTCTCCACGATATGCCGATGTTCCTGGCCATGTGGAATGAGGTTCTTTTTTCTAACCCATGGTGTGTTCCTCCTTTTTCCTGCTCCTGGCTGGAATGAATTCTTCTGTCTAAAGCACAGGCTTCCTGTTCTAATCCCAGGAAATCCCACCTTTCTCTGTCTTTGCCCAATCTCAGGCCTCGGCATTTTATTTAACCAATCAGAGTCAAGGTAAGTAACAGACAGCAAACAGGACCAATTAATTAACATTTAGAATACTTAACACTACCCCAACAATTCCCTCCTTTTGTCTAAAAAAAGGCTAAATTTTTTAACTCATATAGTAAAAACAATAAGAACAAATATGAAACAATCAAGAAAACCATATATAAAAGTTATGCATATAATGCTTAGCCTATTTATACCAGGCAATCTTGAAGAAGAAGAAAAAAATCATCTATCTTGGTGTGTCTAAAGTTCTGAACCTAAATAATTCTTTCATATCCTATATTTATAAACCTAAAGATTTTATTTAGACTTGAAAATATCCTTTTAAATCCTAAACAACTCAAGTTCAATTGAAATTTTATAATTATTATGCCTTCAACCCCATCAAAGACATAAGAAGGGATAAAGTTATTATTTGAGTGAGTAGGAAGCATAGGAGAGCAGCTTCCAAAAAGAAATATGACAATTTGTTGCCTAGACAGTCCCAAATATTTCTTGATATTGTTGAAGCATCATCTTCAGCCTTCTGGACAAGCATTTTTCACAGACTAAATTGTGTAACAGGAAATAAGGATTTTCCTATTCTGTCTCTGCAGAATCAGGACATCGACTTACCTGCATTTAAGCTCTGGTCCATCTTTGGACTTTATAGTCTGTTGAGAGAGCAGGGGTATTTTTGCCCAATAGGAATTATCTCCTGATGGGAGATTTCTTTTTTAGGAATTATCTCCTGATGGGAGATTTCTTTTTGAGGAATTATCTCCTGAGGGAGATTTCTTTTTGATGCTCATTGTCTTCTTCCAAGTCAAATGGGAGCTGTCAGGAGCTGACTGTCAAACAGTTCTTAAAATAATAAAAACGTCTTTAAATTCCATTTTCTGTATGCCTCTGAAGGTTTTGAAGACATCTATTTTATTTATAAATCTGTTTATCTTCTATCTATCTATGAACAAACAGTTTATTTTTAACCATTTAGTATCTGTTTAACCTATTAAGTCTATTTTGTGATAAATTAAGACTAGTATTTGACATGACCAGAAGCTTGACTGGCCAGCAACTTGTATTATCCAGACTCCTAAATAGATTGCTATAATAATCCATAAAAGGATCGGAAGTAAACCTATACTTTTAAATGATTTGTATAGGCACAATATGTTATACAAGAGTTGAAATATACATAATATGTGTCTAAATATAAAATTCTATACAAATGAATCAAAATTTAACCTTATTTTTGTATCAGTATACAAAATTCTATACCAATGTATCAAAAGATAACCTTATTTGAGAATAACAATAGTTTTGAGTTTCAGAGCAGATTCAATAATCTATCCTTGTATCTTATCATTTCTATATTATATACATATATTCCCCCCTCTTTTTCTTTTCAAGTACTTTCCCCTATATGAGAGAGAAAGAAGGATAGAGAAAGGAAAAAGAGATCTCCAAGTCTAACTTTCTATACCTTGCTTAACAAGACCATATAACAATTTGTAACCATTACCCCTAAACAACATTTATAACTCATCAAGTGACCAAAGAACCCCACTTTTGGGAATGGGATGTCACTCTCTTAAAACTTCTTCCTGCTGAATTGGGATGCAGAAAACCTGTTTGGGGGCCCAAATAAAATGAAAAAAAAAATGGTCAATCAAGTTAACTGTAACATTTGTTGTCCAGTCTCTATGTGCTTAACAATTTGATGTCCTGAGGAGTTTGTAGTCCGAAGCTGGACTTTGGTAGGAAAGTTCAGGGGTTTTATTGAAGATCTGTCTGGAACAGTCTTTGAGGCTGGGCCATCTCAGCAAGCTGTTTGAAGTTGTTCTGGATGCAGATTTTTGAGGAGACAACTATTGAGGCAGTCTGTGAGGCTGGATCATTTGGGCTACTTGTCTTCTTTGGACTCAGGTCCCATTTTTCTGAAAATACGTAATTTCTCACAAGTAACATATAGTTCTGCAATTACCAAAATGCCTTGGATGTGCAGGATGCACAAACCAATTAAGGAATGTTTTCTGTTCTTTGAACAGCAGAAAGACATTTGTAAGTCTCCATTCATGCCATATAAAAACATGGCATGTAATAGTATTACATATATATGGTATATATAATCTATTTTAAGTGAAAATACAGCATAAGTCTGTATGGAGTTTAAGTATTCTCTGACATACGTTTATTAATTGATTAAAACAGGTTTATTCTGTGTTGTTCTGACTTTTTGTAGATTAGGTTGGCCTCAAACTGAAAAGGAACCAATCTGTCTTTGTCTCCCATGTTTTGAGAACAAAAGTATGCATTTACATATTTTTTCTTTCCTTTTCTCCTTTCTTTGGAGATTTAATTTCTATGTGGATATATCTATCCTTATTGAGACAGTGTTTCTCTTTGTAGCTTGGGCTGATTTGATTTGCTCTGTAGAGCTCCATAGGTTAGATTGGTTTCGAACATATAAGGAACCTGTTTTTTCCTTGTCTCCCAAGTTTTGGGATCAAGGTATAAATTTAAATAATTGAATTACCCTTATTAAACAATAACATAAATTAAACCATTTTTTGTATTAGTTTGAGTTCCAAGTCTCCCACGGAAGCTCCATTCTTAAGATTAGTGTAAAAATAGCATGATATGCTATTTTACGTTAGCTTTTCTTAACTGTTGGCTGTGGGAGGCATGCAGTTTGCATGTTCTTCCCAAGCCTAACACTGGGTTCTTACATTGGTTAACAGAATATATCCCTTTCTCTCTCTTTTTTTTTCCCCCAGAGACAGGATTTCTCTGTCTGGACTCAGTTTGTACACCAGGCTAGCCTTGAACTCACAGAGATTAGCCTGCTTCTGCCTCCAAAGTTCTGGGATTAAAGGCATGCCCCACCACACCCTGAGATTAACATATCTCTTTTGGGGCAAAATGCCTCTTGAAACCAGTTCTCCAGTGGGAGCCCCACACCTAAGAAGACTGGCTTGTAAATTTTTTCTCTTTATGTACATATAAGATTATGTGTATTTATCCATTAGATCAGTAAGGACACTATTAACCTTAACATCAAGGGAAAAAAATGTGTCTTTTTTTGAATTCTACATTGTCTTTAGCAAGCAGTCTTATCTTCTCAGCAGAGTTCTGCCCTGCCTTCATTGTTTAAACCAGGCTGGTCTGGAATTCAGAGATCTGCCTGTTTCTTCCTCTAGTGTGATGGGATTAAGGGCTTAAGGGTGGAGCCGGGCGGTGGTGGCGCACGCCTTTAATCCCAGCACTTGGGAGGCAGAGGCAGGCGGATCTTTGTGAGTTCGAGGCCAGCCTGGTCTATAAAGCGAGTCCAGGACAGCCAGACATATTCAGAGAAACCCTGTCTCGAAAAACCAAAAAAAAAAAAAAAAAAAAGGGCTTAAGGGTGTGTTCCAGTACCACCCTGCTCAAATATTTCACTTAAATCCTAGATTTTAGTAACTCTGTGACGCAAAGAGCAACTTTGAACTGTAGTGACAATTCGAAATCTGCCCAAAATCTTCAAAAACCTCTTATGTTTTAGCAATGCCAAACCAGAAAAATATCTTTTCTACCTCCTGATATAGGAAAATCAAAGATATCTAAACAAAAATCAAGCAAACAAACAACATTCCAAAAGCCTTGGCATGTCTAACCGTGCCATTCCATGCTGTGATTAAAGCTTTGTTCATTATTCCTTAGAATCTAGTTTTGGCTGCATTTCACTGGTGGGCCAATACCAGAAACTCCTGACAGGCACCTAGTACCCAGGGAGCTCTTAGCTCCAGCTGCCATCAATTTTCTATTATTTATCAAGAAAGGCCTCCCTCTTTCCTTCATTATCATTGTTGACAATTTAGCATTCCATCTGTAAATTCTTTCTTTTAAGACTATCCTAGTCTGAACTTTCTCAAAAAAGATACCCAGAACCACAATTTTCAGGGTAAAAATCATTTGCATGCTAAGAGGAACAAACTCAATTGGAATCCAAAAGTATTGAGGCATTATGAATTCCTCCATTTTTAATCTAGGCAGTTAATTTCCATCTCAAATTCTGTTTAGAAGGCTGCCAATTTTTTAGTATGTAAGGAGAGCTAAGCTTTAGCTCTCCAACTTTGCTGCAAGGCAACAGCTTTTGTTAAGAAAGCCGCACCTTTGAAATACATATGAGTTTGGTTTCCTGATCTTTGGCTAGGAAACAAGCTTTCACCCAGGCCTTCTCAGACTGTAAGCATGGATTCTAATTGCCATAGTTGGACGACATTTGTAAAAAAATATATATATATATATGGCGAATTAAACTATTTAACCAGTATTTATATTATATTTAATTCGTTCGGCAGCCAATCCTTAACCAACCATTATAAATGAGCACATAGAGACCACATGGATTTTAACAAGCCTTGGCCTGAGTTGTGCAATCCTGGCCCATCTAAGCTAGCTCTTAATTTTATTACCCAAATATGGCCCCATATATACATACGTCCCCTTGGACTGCCATTCTCCACGATACGCCGATGTTCCTGGCCATGTGGAATGAGGTTCTTTTTTCTAACCCATGGCATGTTCCTCCTTTTTCCTGCTCCTGGCTGGAATCTGAGAATTGTTTTGAACACCTAATCCTGCCTCTGCTGCCCAGTGCCTGGAAGACAGTCCTGTAGCTTTTCTTTTCCTTCCTTCCTTCCTTCCTTCCTTCCTTCCTTCCTTCCTTCCTTTCTTTCTTTTTAGGTTTTTCCAGACAGGGTTTCTCTGTGTAGTAGCCCTGACTGTCCTGGACTCACTGTAGACCAGGCTGGCCTTGAACTCACAGAGATCTGCCTGCTTCTGCCTTCCAAGTGCTGGGATTAAAGGTGTGTGCCACCATACCCTGTGTCCTGCAGCTTTTCTGTGCTGGGCCCTGACTTGTCATTAGAAGGAAAAAAGGAGCCGGTCATGGAGGTGCACGTCTTTAGTCCCAGCACTTAGGAAAGACAGAGGCAGGCCGATCTCTGTGAGTTCGAGGCCAGCCTGGTCTACAAAGGGAGTCCAAGACAGCCAGGGCTGTTACACAGAGAAACCCTGTCTCAAGAAAAAAAAGAAAAAGAAAGGAAAAAAGGCCAGATGATGAATGTGTTCTGATATCCCTGGCTTTGGGGAGATAATTAGAAATAAAGTAGGATCTGTGTAAGAATTGAGTTCACTGACCCGATATGAAGCATGTGTAGTCACAGCATAGAAAGGGATGGGAAGAAGGAAAGTGAGAGCTTTCCTGTGGTGACAGTTGTGGGATTAGCAATGAGTAGTGAGGTAGTCAATTTTAGACAATAACAGTCCAAAGTGGCCATTTTTTTAAATTAACCCACAAGGGCAATCAAGAATCTGGGTAAGAGGGCTAGGCGTGGTGGCGCACGCCTCTAATGCCAGCACTCCAGAGGCAGAGGCAGGTGGATTTCTGTGAGCTCAAGGTTAGCTTAGTCTAAAAGTGAGTTCAGGACAGCCAGGGATACATAGAGAAACCCTGTCTCAAAAACTTAAAAAAAATCTGGATACAGAACTGAACTTATTTCTAGAAACCAATTTACAGTAACACTAGTTCAACAAACACAGAAGATCTTGACAAACTGGTGTCTGAAAATGCACAACCAGAGAGAAAAGATGTGTGTAATTCTTGATATTCTCTAATACATATGTCTAGTCCTTTGAGAATAATGGACCATAAATCCCTTTTCAACTTTTAAAGATAATTTTTGATATTACTAAAATGCAAATTTACTGGAGTATGGCTCTGTCTGCCCTAGGATGGAAGGGCAGAGCTGGAAAGGTCAGTGTGCTGTCTGTACCATTTGATCTCTAATTATCCATTAGAGGAGCTGCTACAGTCCTGAGGCCCAGATGGCTGGTCCAAGCTAATGGTGCACTCTGGGAAGGTTTTACAATCAGGAAAGAGCACCAGTGGGAGGTAGCAGGTTCTTTCCAGGATTGTGCTCTGTTTATGCTATAGAAGTCTGTGAGAGAGACCAGAAGTCATACCATGGTGAATGTAGGGTAGGAGTCATTGTCCCCAGAACATTAAGAGCAGGTCTGCTGAGCTGTCTAAGTCCAATCTACTAGAACTGGGATGGACTGGGAGCCAGACTGTGGATCTGTTCATTGATGTGTAGACCTTGGCAGAGGCCCTAGAGTTGTGGAGCTCTGGCCATAGGAAGCTGTGGTGCTTATAATATCATTGTCCAGTGTGCACACACAGCTATTGTTTTTGCTATGCAGTGGGAAGACAGATTGGAAAATTGACGGTCTGGTTTCTAGAAGTTCTGAACATTGCATTCCACATTCAGGTTTTTTTTGGGGGGGGGATAAATTTTACAAATATTAGAAACTGGTAGAAAGGAGGAGATGGGGATCATCCTTCAGCAATATTTTATTAGCATCCTTTTAGCTTTCCACTACCACCACCCATGAAGCCATGATGCCAGGAAGTTCAGTTCCAGGGTACAAAGGAAGTTGCTGAGCTGCAGAGGTTTTTTTCAGGTGTGCATGGTGTTTTGCAGGTGGATAGGGAAGGTTCCACATTGTGGGTCATAATAACACATTTGGCAGGAAGCAGACATTAAATTACTATTCAAAATTGTTTGTGGGCATCAGTGGGGCTAGGTCTGAGTGAAATCACAAGGGGGGCTTGAGGGGCTCCAGAGCCATAGCCCACATTCCTGATCAACTCCATTTAATAAGAGGTCTCTAGATCATGGCACATCTCTGTTTGGAACAATGATCAATAGTATTGGAGGGTCAGGAATTGTTTTATAATGGTTTAGGAGTCACTTTGAATTATTTTTGTTGGAGCAGTAAAGTCTTTGCTTATTTAATTTCTATATAGATATAATCATAGATAACATTGGTCCAGTTCACATTTTTCCTGACTGAGTTTCCTTAGGTATTTTGATGAAAACTTGAATATATTTTTTGGGTATTGTTCTTGGGCTTTTTCTCCCCATCCCTTTATTCTTTCAAAAATACTCTACACTTTCTTGATTGTTGGAGCTTTATTGTAAGTACAGAAGTCATGTTTTGTCTGGGGTATAGTATTTCTTCATGATCCTGTTGAGAATTCTGAGTTTTTTCAAATGGCACATAGATTTAGAATCAGTTTTCCTTTTATAAGTTGTTAGGAATTGTCTTTGGATTATATTGAATTTATGTGGCACATTGAACATACCACATACCACCTTTTTAAAAAAGATGCATCTTTTAAATTGTGTTGTTTACACTTTAATTGAGAAAGCAAGTGTAATGAAAATAAAACATGCTCCAGAATTGAACAGTGAATCTGAATGTGACACAGGATTCTGGGTTAGCATGCAAAATAAGCTCTGATAGCAGCAGGTTGGGATTTTCCAGAGACATCAATGAAAATTATTTAAAACCATGTTCTGTTGTTATAGTTCATGTAAAATTACACATATTTATTGTATGTATTCTGAGACATTCAGATGTATTAACTACATCAAAGCAACCCCATGATACATCATAAAATGACAAAATTGCTGTGGATCACAGGAACCTTCTTAGTGTATTTCCCATGAACTTGAAATTAGTATTGAGAAGTATCAGTTCTCATGTTCAGTGCAGTTATATTCATAGTGGCCTAAATATGAAAATAACCTCAATGCTTGTTTTTTGTGGACAAGCTAGGTGCTGCAGGAGGACATTGTGCTAAAGTAATGCAGACAGTAGCAATGGTGAAAGAGTTACAGATTTATAAAGGACTCTCACAGTCAGTGCTGTAGTGGTCATGAAACAGCATATGATTACAGCTTAAGTCATGTCAGCCCATTTCTTTCTCCCATCTGATTTTAATCTTTAGTGCGCTCTTTCTTGTCAGATGGGTGTGAGAGGTTCTGCCATCTTGTATACACTACAGGTAGCAATAGAAAATGAAGGACAGAAAGCACAGAAGCTAGCTGAAGCAACCACACTCAAAGGACTTTTCTAACATTCTTTTAGTTGGCATGTGAAGAAAAAATTAAATATCAACTTCTTTTGTAGCAAGAGTTGTTGTAGAGGTGAGAAACAAATGTGCTATTATAGGATACTGTAAAAATACAGAAAGTTGCTTTATTTGGATGGTGTGTGAACTTTCTACCAACGAGTCATACTGTATGGAAAAGTGAAAATGAAATTAAGAACAGACCAACTTGTATGAATTTAAATAATGATAATAAATTATAGTTGAACAAAAATGTAATAGTCTTAGAAAAGGGACTCATGTCTTTTTTTCTGATTAAATAATTTGCATTCGATGGAAATACTTTCATTTTTGCTTTGGATAATGTGTTTCAACATTTAATATTTTTATGCATCAGTTTGTTTATGTTTAATCTATTACATAATTAATTTGGCAGTAGTGTATGACATGCATATGTATTTCTATTATTTGAATAGTTATGAAAACACTAGTTTTCCTTAAAAAAAAAAAACAAAAACAAGAGCATTCTTTTGGAATGAAATGAGCAGGAACCTCTGTAATGCCACAGTTCAAACTAGTGAAAGATAAAACAGAAAATGAGCTGAGTTTCTTTTCTTTATGATATACATTTCTCATTGCTGAGAGAAAAGCTTCTAACTTCACAGATGTAGACAGGGCTGAAAAATAACTTCACAGATGTAGACAGGGCTGAAAAAATGAGCTTGTCATGAACTCCTGTGTGATGGTCACCCTCTACACAAACAGAATGGGAACTGTATCTGTCAAAATCAAGCTTTCCTTATCTTTACTATTTTTCTGTCTTTTTCTTTATTGCTTCCCCTCTTCTTTTCACTTTTTTTTTTTTTTTTTTTTTGGTTTTTCGAGACAGGGTTTCTCTGTGTATCCTTGGCTGTCCTGGACTCACTTTGTAGACCAGGCTGGCCTGGAACTCACAAAGATCCGCCTGCCTCTGCCTCCCAAGTGCTGGGATTAAAGGCGTGCGCCACCACCGCCCGGCTTTCTTTTCACTTTTATTTAAGCAATATTTAATTAAGTTTTTATTTGAAAATAGATTCTTCACTCATACAATATATCCTGACCCTGTTTTCCTTTTTTTTTTTAATTATGTACTTAGTGCTAGCAACTTTCCTTCTATCACCACTTTCATTGTGTCCCATAAGTTTGTGTAATAATTTGTATTGAATTTCTTTATTTCTATCTTGACCCACTTTTCATTCAGTAGAGAGTGGTTCAATTTCCATGAGTTTGTAAGTTTTCTGTTGTGGCTGATGTACATTATTAATCTATGGGGGGAGTTTTCTGTTGTGGCTGATGTACATTATTAATCTATGGGGGCTTGTAAGGATGCAGTGTGTTATTTAAATTTGATGAGACTTTCATTTTGTTCAAGGATGTCATCAATTTGGAGAAAGTTCCCATGTGGTGGTTAGAAGAAGTATTCTTTGTATTTGGGTAGAATGTTTTCTAAATTATCAGTTAGGTTCATTTGATTTTTAATGTCAGTTAAGCTTGGACATCTCTGTTTAGTTTTTGTCTGGAGAACCTGTCCATTGGTGAGAATGAGATATTCAAATCTCCCACTCTTAGTGCATAAAGGTCAGTGTGTGATTTAAGGTGCAGAAATGTTTCATTTATAACTGTGGGTACTCATATTTAGGGCATAGATGGAATGATTGAAAGGTTCTCTTCTTAGGTTTCTTTTCTTTTCTTTTGTCATGACTATGTAGTGTTCTTTCCAAGTCTTTTGATTAATTTTTGTTTGTTGGATATTCAAAATGGTTTCATCAGGATGCTACTTAGGTCCATTTGCCTGAAATATCTTTTCCCAACCCTTTACTTCAAGTAATGTCTATCCTTGATGTTGAACTATATTTCTGTATGCAATAGAAGGATGGATCCTGTTTTTATATTAATTTTGTTAGCCTGTGTCTTTTTATTGAGGAATTGAGGCCATTGATTTTAGAGGTATCACTGAAGAGTGATTCTTTAAGGGAATTTATATTCATATCCTCTTTAAAGAATTCAATCATCTTGATAGAGTTGGTTTTAAGGTCTTTTTCTTGTTCTTCATGTTTGTTGGAATATTCAGGACCTGCTGTGGTAGGACAGCTTGCTTTATTGGTGACATATTTCCTTGGCTGTTTTGCTGGTGTCTAGGGATCCGAGGTTGAGGTGATTATATATCTAGGTGCTGACTTCTGGTTTTGACTTGGTTGGATAGGAATGTTTTGCTGGATTTCTGTTTGTTCTCTAGGTTTTCAGAAAGTATCTTGGCCAAGCATTGTCTTTTCTACTGGGCTGCTTGGCTGGTGTGTTCATGGAGGATGCTTGCTGGTGTTGGAGGCTGGGAGAAGAGGAGGTCAGGGAGGTATGACTTTAGAGATCCACAGGATTGACAGAGGGAATGGGAAGCTGCCTTTGGTGTTCTATTTCTGTGCTATGGGCAACTGTGAAGTCTTAGTGTGGGGTAAGAGATAGTGTGGTAGGTCTGTGGACAGCTTACCTGGTCTTCTAGCAGGGAAGGCATGTGGTTGGTTGAGCAGGGGTGTCTACCAGAGTTGGGGCTGGGAGACAGGGATAAAGTGGGAAAGGAAGTGCAAGTGGGAAATAGTCCTTGGTTTGCACAGGAGGTATGGACAGGGGGAGAGGAAACTGCCCCTGGTCCAGTGCTAAGGATGAATGTGAGAATTGCATCTGAGGTAATAGATAGTAGGTTACATCTTTGGCCAAACCACCTAGTCCACTGGTAGATGTGACCTGTGTTTGACCTGTGTTGAGTACTGGAGCTTAGAGATGAGTCAGGAAGAGAAAGGTGAGTGAGGAAGGTGTGTGGTAAATACAGCATGCAGGGACAGGGAAAGAGGAAGATGGACCACTAGGACAGCCAGTCTCATGTAACACAGAGTGGGGAAAGTCCCCAGAAATCCTACCTGGTCCCATACCCTACTTCTTAATACTGAGGCATCATGTTTCCAGGAATAATTAATATCTTTATTTATTTAGGTTTTTCTTGTTGTTAATTTATGAAAGGGTTTTCATTTGTGATAAAAAGTACCATGTGGTCTGGGCAGGTCTGTAAAAAAAAATATGGGTAATTAAACTATTTAACCAATATTTATATTATTGTTAAGTGATTTGCTGCTGTTAATCTTTAAGCAGCCATTATAAATGAGCACACAGACACCATGTGGATTTTAACAAGCCTTGGCCTGAATTGTGCAATCCTAGCCCATCTAAGCTAGCTCATAATTCTATTACCCAAATATGATCCAAAATACATACATCCCCTTGGACTGCCATTCTTCACAATATGCCGATGTTCCTGGCCATGTGGAATGAGGTTCTTTTTTCTAACCCATGGCATGCATCCTCCTTCCTGCTGCTCCTGGCTGGAATCCTTTCTTCTTCCTGCTGCTGGCTGGAATGCCTCAATTCTCTGTCTAAAGCACAGGCTACCTGTTCTAATCCCAGGAAGTCCCACCTTCCTCTGTCTTTGCCCAATCTCAGGCCTCGGTATTTTATTTAACTAATCGGAGTCAATGTAAGTAACAGACAGAAAGCAGGACTAATTAATTAACATTTAGAATGCTTAATACTACCCCAACAATTCCCTCCTTTTGTCTAAAAAAAGGCTAAATTTTTTAACTCATATAGTAAAAACAATAAGAACAAATATGAAACAATCAAGAAAACCATATATAAAAGTTGTACACATAGTATTTAGTCTATTTGTATCAGGCAATCATGAAGAAGAAAAAAATCATCTATCTATCTTGCTGTGTCTAAAGTTCTGTACCTAAATAATTTCTATCATATCCTATATTTATAAGCCTAAAGATTTTATTTAGACTTGAAAATATCCTTTTAAATTCTAAACAACTCAAGTTCAATTGAAATTTTATAACTATTATACCTTCAATCCCATCAAAGACATAAGAAGGGATAAAGTTATTATTTGAGTGAGTAGGAAGCATAGGAGAGCAGCTTCCAAAAAGAAATATGACAGTTTGTTGCCTAGACAGTCCCAAATATCTCTCAATATTGTTGGAGCATCATCTTCAGCCTTCTGGCCAAGCATTTTTCACAGACTAAATTGTGCAGCAGGAAATAAGGATTTTCCTTATTTCTGTCTCTGCAGAATCAGGACATCGACTTACCTGCTTTTAAGCTCTGGTCCATCTTTGGACTGTATATAGTCTGTTGAGGGAGCAAGGGCATTTTTGCCCAATAGGAATTATCTCCTGATGGGAGATTTGTTTTTGATGCTCATTCTTTTCTTCCCAATTCAAATGGGAGCTGTCAGGAACTGACTGTCTTAAGTTAAACAATTCTTAAAATAATAAAACATCTTTAAATTCCATTTTCTGTATGCCTCTGAGGGTTTTGAAGACATCTGTCGATTTATTTATAAATCTATGTATCATCTGTCTTCTATCTATGAACAAACAAACTGTGTATTTTTAACTATTTATTATCTGTTTAACCTATTACATCTATCTTGTGATAAATTAAGACTAGTATTTAACATGACCAAAAGGTTGAGTGGCCAGTCAACTTGTATTATCCAGACTCCTAAGTAGATTGCAATAGCAACCCATGAAAGAATCGGAAGTCAACCTATACTTTAAATGAATTGTATAGGCACAATACCTTATATAAGAGATGAAATACACATATTATGTGTCTAAATATAAAATTCTATACTAATGAATCAAACTTAATCTTATTTTTGTATCAATATACAAAATTCTATACCAATGTATCGAAAGATAACCTTATGAGAATAACAATAATTTTAAGTTTCAGAGCAGATTCAATAATCTAGCCTTATATTTTACCATTTGAATATTATATACATATATCCCTCTCTTTTTCTTTTCAAGTCTTTTCCCCCCTATATAAGAGAGAAAGAAGGATAGAGAAAAGAAAAAGAAATCTTCAAGTCTTAACTTTCTATACCTTGCTTAACAAGACCATATAACAATTTGTAGCATTTACCTTAAAGAACATTTATCATTCACCCCACTTTTTGGGAATGGGGCATCGCTCTCTTAAAACTTCTTCCTGCTGAATTGGGATCCAGAAAACCTGTTTAGGGGCCCAAATAAAATGAAAAAAAAAAAAGGGTTAAGCAAATAAATTGTAACATTTGTTATCCAGTCTCTATGGGCTCAGCAATTTGAATGTACTGAGCAGTTTGTAGTCTGGACTTTGGGTAGGAAAGTTCAGGGCTTTATTGCTGTCTTGTCTGGAACAGTCTTTGAGGCTAGGCCATCTCAGCAAGCTGTTTGAAGTTGTTCTGGATGCAGATTTTTGAGGAAACAGCTATTGAGGCAGTCTATGAGGCTGGATCATCTGGGTTACTTGTCTTTGGACTATGGTCCGGTTCTGAAAATATATAATTTCTCACAAGTAACATATAGCTCTGCATTATCAAAATGCCTTGGATGTGCAAGATGCACAAATCAATTAAGGAATATTTTCTGTTCTTTGTTTGAGCAGAAGAAAGACATTTGTAAGTCTCCATTCATGCCATATAATGATGTCATGTAATAGTATTGCATATATAAGCTTTATATCATCTATTTTAAATTGAAAATACAGCATAAGACTGTATGGAGTTTAAGTATTCTTTTCTGCAGTTGACATAAATTTATTAATTGATTAAAACAGGTATATTCTGTGTTGTTCTGGCTTTTTGTAGATTAGGTTGGCCTCAAGCTCAAAAGGAACCAATCTGTCTCTGTCTTTGTCTCTGATGTTTTGGGAACAGAGGTGTGCATTTATATATTTTTCCTTTTCTCCTTTCTTTGGAGATTTAATTTCTATGTGGATATATCTATCCTTATCGAGACAGGGTTTCTCTTTGTAGCTTGGGTTGTCTTGATTTGCTTTGTAGAGCTCTGTAGATTAGATTGGCCTCGAATACACAAGGAGCCTGTTTTGTCCTTGTCTCCCAAGTTTTGAGAACAAGGTATGAATTACCCTTATTAAACAATAACATTCCTTAAAACATTTTGTATTAGTTTGGGTTCCAATTCTCCATTCTTTAGGAGATTGGCGTAGAATAGCATGATATGCTATTTTATGCTGGCTTTTCTTAACTGTTGGCTGTGGGAGGCATGTTTTTTGCATGTTCTTCCCTAGCCTAACTCTGGGTCCTTACATTGGTTAACAGAATCTCTCTCTCTCTCTCTCTCTCTCTCTCTCTCTCTCTCTCTCTCTCCTGAGACAGGATTTCTCTGTGTATCCTTGTCCTGGACTTATTTTGTACACCAGGCTAGCCTTGAACTCACAGAGATTAGCCTGCTTCTGCCTCCAAAGTTCTGGGATTAAAGGTATTCACTACCACACTCAGAAATTAACAGATCTCTTTTACGGGCAAAATGCCTCTTGAAACCAATTTTCCAGTGGGAGCCCCACAACTAAGGAGACTGTCTTGTGACCCTTTTCTCTTTACGTAAATTTAAGATCATGTGCATATATCAAGGAAAAAAATGTGTCATTTTTGAATTCTAGTAAGCAGCCTTATCCTATCTGCAGGGTTTCCACCCTCCTTCATTGTTTAAACCAGACTGGTCTAGAATCCTAGATCTGCCTGTTTCTTCCTCTACTATGATGGGATTAAGGGCTTAAGGGTGTGTGCCAGTACCACCCTGCTCAAATATTTCACTTAAATCCCAGATTTTGTATCTCTGTAACCCAGAGAACAACCTTGAACTGTAATGATAATTCGAAATCTGCCCAAAACCTTAAAAAATCTCTTATGTTTTAGCAATGCCAAACCAGAAAAATATCCTTTCTACCTCCAGATACAGGAAAATCTTTTCTCCCTATATAAGAGAGAAAGAATAGAGAAAAAAAAAAAAAAGAAATCCCTGAGCCTAACCTCCACATTGGGTGCCATTTGTAAAAAAAAAAAAATATGGGTAATTAAACTATTTAACCAATATTTATATTATTGTTAAGTGATTTGCTGCTGTTAATCTTTAAGCAGCCATTATAAATGAGCACACAGACACCATGTGGATTTTAACAAGCCTTGGCCTGAATTGTGCAATCCTAGCCCATCTAAGCTAGCTCATAATTCTATTACCCAAATATGATCCAAAATACATACATCCCCTTGGACTGCCATTCTTCACAATATGCCGATGTTCCTGGCCATGTGGAATGAGGTTCTTTTTTCTAACCCATGGCATGCATCCTCCTTCCTGCTGCTCCTGGCTGGAATCCTTTCTTCTTCCTGCTGCTGGCTGGAATGCCTCAATTCTCTGTCTAAAGCGCAGGCTTCCTGTTCTAATCCCAGGAAGTCCCACCTTCCTCTGTCTTTGCCCAATCTCAGGCCTTGGCATTTTATTTAACCAATCGGAGTCAATGTAAGTAACAGACAGAAAGCAGGACCAATTAATTAACATTTAGAATGCTTAACACTACCCCAACATAGGTCTTTCAGGAAGAATTGTTCACAGGGATGACCTGAGTTCAGATACCCACTCCCATGTCTGGAGGCTCATAACCACCTACTACTCCAACCCAGGGGTCTCAAACCTCTTCTCTGGTGTGTCACCTGTAACCACATGGAAGTCCTTCTCTCTCACACATACAAACATACAAAGAATTGTGATAAGTTTTTTTTTCAAAAGTGCTTATGACTTATAAAGCAATTAATGCAAAATAGCTATTTTAGATGTATAATAAAAATCATACACCCTTTCTTTGAAAATCTGTTACCTTCCATTTGGGTTTTAGAAGTTTTCATTTCCTCATTCTGATGCATACTGGAATCCTATCATCAATCATAGGAACCAATTTTTTTCTAAACTATCCTAACAGACATCTTTTTTTTTTTTAATCATAAAAGAATGAGATTCTTTCACTAGGCCAAACTATTTTCTCCTATATTTAAACATCAGAATGCTTTAAATGAATCTCTCCAATTTTGGTTCCTCCACTTCCAATCTATTTTCTATTATTGGCAAAGGAGAGAAACAGAGTGCGCAGGTTGCGTGCTGGCCAGTGATTTAGTTGACTCTTATTTTAATTATAATCTTGTAGTTCTTCTTTAAAGGACTTATATGTCAGGTTTGCTGTGTCCTTTTATTTGTGGTGCCATCTATGCTGTTTAATTTTATTATAATCTAAATATATTGCTTCTCTGGAAAATGTTAGACCATCACCTATTTTTATCTTTGAATATTTACTATGTTATGTTCTGAGCTCCTTGAGTTTTTACTGGTTTGGAAACGTTCTGTGGAAAAACAGTTACAGTTTTCTTTTGTTCCTCTCCTCAATGAGGTGTGGCTTGTCTCTCCTTATTTCTTGGCAAACCTGTGTTAACCAGTTGTT
>CAJQZJ010036257.1:36914-66414 GCA_907164525.1 Lophiomys imhausi
GGGATGGTGTCAATTGGAGCACTCCCTCCTTTCACATTCCCCCAGCCCTCTTCAGCACATGTGCCTCCTTCTGAAAATATTATTTAAACAAAGAGATATTTGCAGGTCTGACCCAGTCTGAGCAGATCCCATATCCTAGGAGGAAGACATTTTGTGTTGACCAAACATATTGGTGGTGGGTGAAAGAACTCACAGGGCCATCAGAAACTGGCCTTTATGGCAGCACAGGCTCTGTCATCTCAGGCCAGCAGTTGTCATAGGCTCAGGGATGCTGGTCCTACCACTGTGGTCAGATTTTAGGATTGGGGAGAGGAGCAGCCATAACAACTCAATCCCCTTTGCCGGGTGGGGGTGGGGGGGGCTGTCACTGATTTGAGAATATAGAGTGGTTCCTTTTGGGACCCTGTCCTTCCTATTCAAAGGGGCAAGGTAAAGAGAGACAGTGAAGGGGAAGAGATCTGCTGTAGTTAGATTCTAGGCCCTGACACCCTGTAGAGGGCCAAAGTGATCCCAGCTCAAAGAGAATGAGGTGGAAGGGACAGACAAGCTGCTAGGGACAGAGCTGTCACCTCACAATTTTCTATCTTTTTGTCTGAGTTAGGAGGCATGTTGGGCTGGCTGGTGGGGTTGCAGGAGGTATGTACAAGTTCTCAGTCATGTGTTTGTGTGTGTGTGTGTGTGTGTGTGTGTGTGTGTGAGACAGAGAGAGAGAGAGAGAGAGAGAGAGAGAGAGAGAGAGACTCATGTCATGGGCCTGGGTCTATTGCACCCCTAGGTTTCTGTGTTAGGGGAATATAAGTGACTCCACTCTATGTGTGCTTCTCAGTAAAATGGATGGAGGGTGTGACTTTGGGGGAGGGGATTCAGCATTATCTTTTGGGAAGTTCTGCATGTTCTTTTCCTCAGGAAGCTGGGGTCAAGATCAGCAACAGTTTCAGAAGACTAGAAGTTTTTTGCTGTTGTTTTGGTTTTTTTTTTTTTTTTTTTTTTTAGGGTGTTCTTGAACAGAAGCAGTGCCAAAGCAAGCAGGCTGAGCTGATGTCAGTGGATTCAGATGAAAATCTTCCCATTTAAGAAGTGAGGCATAGGTTTCTGTGCAGTCAGAAGGAGTACAGGGCTCTGATATTGGTCATCATGGAGAGGGTGAGGGTGCAGACCAGACGCAGAAGACAGAAACATAAGTGTGGGGTTCAGGGGAACATAAAGGCAGGGGATGTGCAGATGGCAGTGTAAGGCTGTGGAAAATACCACTACCCCTCTCCAGGAAAACTTTCTTCTCTGTTCATGAGAGCCTGACCTTATGACCCCTGGGGACTACCTAACCAAAGACAATGTTTCCCCTATCCCCACCTGCGGTTATCATCTAGAGAGCTAAAGGTTAAATTTCATAGCTGACTGAAATGTTCTTCTTTGTTTTCCCCTATCTCCCCCTGATTGCGGTTATTACCTAGCGAGCTAAAAGTTAACCAACTATATTGCTCCCCTGTGTATACACCTGTTTGCGGATTTTGTGTTTAAAAACTGCCCGAAACTGTTATTTCGGGGTTCACTCCTTTTCGAAGGCAGCTGAACCCCGGCGCTTCTGCTTAATAAAAATCCTCGTGCATTTTGCAACGAACCAAAAATCCTAGTGCATTTTGCAAAGAACCTCGGTCTCTGGTGGTCTCAGGGCGTCAGGACCCCGGGGGACCCACAGGGTCCAACAGTAGGGGATTGTGGCCTGGAGGGGGACGCTCACGGGAGCGGGGGAGCAGATCTGCCGACTGGAGCATTGGGAAACTTTAGACAAGTTCTTTAGAGAACTACTGGGAAAGATGTACAGAGGTCTCCAGCCTGGCAGGGAGGGACGGTGGCGACTAGAGAAGAAACATGGGGGTTCCTAGAAGCCCTGGGAGGGATCCTGGGGGAGCGAACGGGAATGAGGGTGGGCAGAGGCCAGAATTCCAGGTTCCAAGGCTAGGAATGCGGAGGCTCCCAGTGCGGGTTCCGGAGAAGCGACGACTACAGGTCACGCTCCTGGCTTGGCTTCCCCGCAGGGCGCCGCAGCACTGACCCGCCCAGCAGAAGAGGCCCGACCCGAGGTGGCCCTACCTGCACCGAAAGCGCCGCCATCGCCGCACCGATCCTCGTGGTCCCTGCCCTGCGTCCCCGATGACCCACTCACGGTGGCGTCTGAAAGGGTGTCCCGCAAACACTGCAGCCGGGATAATCTGACACAGACTTCCACGGGATCCTCTGCCCCGCCCCCAGTCCCCGTCAACCAACTCACTACCATTTTAAGATGTTGGTACCGCCCACTAGAGAAGAGTGACAGGAGAATTGACCATCCATAGTCACTGTATGAGGAGGGCCCGGGCCAGGGCTCTCTGAGAAGAGAGAATTGAAATGAATGTGTGATAGACACCTAACTTTACCTATGAGCATAAGTAATGTTATTGATCGACAACTAAACGACCAATAATGATGAGCAAGAGGTATGCCTCTGAAGGAAGCCTGTGGCTTTGAGTAACCCTTAGTGAGGCATTTAAGACTCGCCCAGAGCCGGGATTTCTACCCAATCATGAGAGGTCTTGAGTCATTCAGGGCGGGACATTGGTGGAATAGGAACATTAGCTGGGTGCTTTTTCTGTCTCTCTGAGCTAGCAAGTTTTCAACCCAGCATCTGGCTCCTGAGTCTTCATTGTTAAAGTTGACTGACTAGGATTTTTTTTTTTTTCAAACAGCAATTCCCAGTCAAAGTACAGGGGCCACTCTCCCATATTTGCAGCCTATAAGGTGCCCGACCAGCTCTCCTGCTCTTAGACTCTTGGGGATGACTCACCCACACTTTCAACATCAGGGCCAGCTTTACTGTGTTTCCCCGGGGAGATACAGTGCTGCAGCCATTGAGGGAGCCAGGATAATTTTCCTGCAATATCTGTTATGAACCCAGGGCCAGGTCTTCTCACTACTGCATGTCCCAAGAGAGGAAGAAGGAGGGCATCATCCTTGCACCCATATAACTTCATGTCAGATAAGGGGCAGGGACAGTTTTCCCACATTCTTGCCTTTAGAGACTAACCTGAGCCCTCTCCACTAGAGCCAGCTCTACTGTGCTTCCCAGACTGGCCATGGGGCCTGCCCTCCTAGTGCTGCAGGTGATGAGGAGCAGAGACAGCTCAGCTGTTTTCATGATCTCAAGGCCAGTTTACCTGACTGTTGCAGGTGCTGAGAGGTGAGGGGGGCATCACTCCTGCACCCATGGGCAGTGCACATCCCAGCACTCAGGGGGCTAAGATAGATGAATCTCTGTGAGTTCCAGGTTAGCCTGGCATACAGCGTTAGTTCTAGAACAGCAAAGGCCACACAGTGAAACCCTAGAGGATAGGTAGGATTACTGTACTAAAAACAGATATCCTACCAAAAGCAATCTACAGACTCAATGCAATCCCATCAAAATTCCAACACAATTCTTCACAGAAATTGAAAGGATGAATTTTAGCTTCATATGTGATTACTATTCTGAATATTATTCCTATATATTACTCCCATAATCATACACACACACACACACACATACAAACACACCCTTCTCCCACCCAAAACGCAGGATACCTAAAACAATACTGAATAATAATAATAATAATAATAGCAATAATGATAAAACAACTGGAGTTATCACTACATCAGATTTCAAGTTTACAACAGAATTATAGTAATAAAACCAGAAATGTATTAGCATAAAAACACACATGGATCAACGTAATTGAACCAAAGACTCCGACATTGTTGAACCCGAGAGGGGCTCACCGAATCCTGACGCCACAGACCACCAATGCCCCCTGATTCGCTGTAATAAACATGAGGTTTATTAAACTGACGCGCCAGGATTCGATTCCCCCTTAGAGGAATGAACCCCGTAAAACGGTCCTCTGGCCCTTTAAATACACAAGCGGCTACAAAGAAGGTGGGGGCACCAATGAGTAGAGGCAAGGCAGCAGCCACAGGTGGTGATAAAGGAACAAAGAGTATGCTAAGTTAGGTGGTGACGAAAGTGGGGAGTGTAGAGGAGGGAGCCAGAGGGGAGTCTGAACAAACCTGCCAGCTATGCAAGCTTCGATATTTTCAAGGACTGAGTTCTGTAGAAGGTTTCCAGAAGGAGTGAGGTCAGGGTCTCACCAGAGAGGAGAAGACCATGTATTCATTAATTTTTACAGCCTTACAATATAACTATGAACACCTTAGTTTTGACAAGGAAGTCTAATATGCACATTGGAGAAAAGGAGCGTTTTCAACAAATGGTACTGTTCAAACTGGGTGACTACTGCTGTGGAAGTTTCGATTTCTTTAGAAACATGGTTGTGTTGAATGAATTTTTTTTTTTTTTTTTTTTGGTCTCAAATAGGGAATGTTGGGGGAAGGTTTTTTTTTTTTTTAGTTTTTCGAGACAGGGTTTTTCTGTGTAACAGCTCTGGCTGTCCTGGTCTCACTTTTGTAGACCAGGCTGGCCTCGAATTCACAGAGATCCGCCTGCCCCTGCCTCCCAAGTGCTGGAATTGAAGGTGTGTGCCACCACCGCCCGGCAGGGGGAAGGTTTAATAAAGGCTGATTTCAATGCTGAGATCTGGTTACTGCCCCTTTTGAGGCATTCTCTGATTGGCTGAATAAATGCTGAGGCCTGAGATTGGGCAAAGACAGAAGTAGGTGGGAACAAGGTGCACAGGCTTCTGAAGCAGAGAGGTTGATGAGTATTAGAAGCCTCGAAGAGAAGAATCCAGGAGCTGAGGAGGACACACACCATGGGTTAGAGAAAAGAACCTCATTCCACATGGCCTGGAACATTGGCTAGTGTGGAGAATGGTGGTTCAAGGGGACATATGTATATATGGGGTCATATTTGGTAATAGACTTAAGAGCTAGCTTAGATGGGCCAAGATTGCTCAATTCAGGCCAAGGCTTGTTAAAATCCACGTGGTCCCTGTGTGTACTCATTTATAATGGCTGCTTAAAGATTAACAGCCGCCGAACCAATTAACAATAATCTAAATACTGGTTAAACAATTTAATTAATTATTTCTACAAATGACACCCAACATAATTTAATTTTTTTTTCAATATATGGCGCTCAACTACGGCAATTAGAATCCATGCTTACAGCCTGAGAAGGCCTGGGTGAAAGCCGGTTTCCTAGCCAAAGAGCAGGGAACTGAACCCAAATGCATTTCAAACTGTGGCTTCCTTAACTAAAGCTGTTGCCTTGCAGCAAGGGCAGAGAGCTAAGGCTTAGCTCTCCTTACCTACTAAAAAACTGACAGCCTTCTAAACAGAATTTCAGAGCGAAATTAATCGCCTAGATTAAAAATGGAGAAATCCATAATGCCTCAATACTTTTGGATTCCAATTGAGTTTGTTTCTCTTAACGTGCAAATGATTTTTACCCTGACAATTGTCATTCTGGGTATCTTTTTTGAGAAAGTTTGGACTAGGAGAAAGGGTACTTTTCTGGTTTGGAATCGCTAAAACATAAGAGATTTTTGAAGATTTTGGGCAGATTTCAAATTGTCATTACAGTTCAAGGTTGCTCTCTGGGTTACAGAGATAAAAAATCTGGGATTTAAATAAAATATTTGAGCAGGGTGGTCCTGGGACACACGCTTAATCTCTTAATCCCATCATACTAGAGGAAGAAACAGGCAGATCTCTGAATTCTAGACCAGCCTTTTTAAACAATGAGGGCAGGGTGGAAACCTGCTTATAAGACAAGGCTGCTTACTAAAGACAGTCTAGAATTCAAAAATGACACATTTTTCCTTGATGTTAAATTTAATAATGTCCTTACTGATCTAATGGATAAATGCACATAATCTTAAATTTATGTGAAGAGAAAGGGCTCACAAGCCAGTCTCCTTAGTTGGGGCTCCCACTGGAGAACTGGTTTCAAGAAACATTTTGCCCTGAAAGAGATATGTTAATCGCTGTGCATCATGGTGCAGGCCTTTAATCCCAGAATTTGAGAAACAAAGACAGGTGGATCCCTGACCTTCACTAAGGTCAGCCTGGTCTACAAACTGAATCCAGGACAAGGGTGTGCCTGGCTTTAAGGACTGAGGCAGAGCAGCTGAGTTCCTGATTCAAAAGAAGTAAGTTGGCCTGCAGACGGCTGGGGTATCCCACAGAGAAGAAAGCATGAAGCCTTATTTAAGGTGAGACTGCAATAACCAACTTACCCTGACGAACCTGCATCTGAGAGATCCAGAAAAAGGACTGCTAAGTGCGTTAAAGAATCTACAACAAAGACTGTGTTCCTGACGACTGAGGACCTGCCCCAGAGACTGTATCATTCTAAAAGGTTATGAAAGTAGTTGTTATAATTATCAATAGGTTTAGTGGATAGGTTAAAGGGGTTGTAGGAATTTATAGGATTAATAGTTAAGAAATTGTTGGTGTTTGTTATAAGTGAATTTAGTAATAAATAAATAAGTGTTAAATAATAATTTAAAAGTTCAAGCCGGGCGGTGGTGGCGCACGCCTTTAATCCCAGCACTTGGGAGGCAGAGGCAGGCGGATCTTTGTGAGTTCGAGGCCAGCCTGGTCTACAAAGTGAGTCCAGGACAGCCAGAGATATTCAGAGAAACCCTGTCTCGAAAAACCAAAAAAAAAAAAAAAAAAAAATTTAAAAGTTCAGTTACACAAGGGTATACAGAGAAATCCTGTCTCAGAAAATAAAAGGAGAGACAGAGAAAGAGATATATTCTGTTAATCAATGTAAGGACCCAGAGTTAGTCCGGGGAGAACATGCAAACAGCATGCCTCCCACAGCCAACAGTTAAGAAAAGCTAAGGTAAAATAGCATGATTCTCCTCAAGAATGGAGCTTCCATGGGAGAAATGGAGCTCAAACTAATACAAAAATGGTTTAATTAATGTTGTTGTTTAATAAGGGTAATTCAATTATTTAAATGTATACCTTGATCCCAAAACTTGGAAGACAAGGAAAAAACAGGTTCCTTGTATGTTCGAGGCCAATCTAACCTACAGAGCTCTACAGAGCAAATCAATACAGCCCAAGCTACAAAGAGCAATCCTGTCTCAATAAGGATAGATATATCCACATAGAAAGTAAATCTCCAAGGAAAGGAGAAAAGGAAAGAAAAAAAATATATAAATGTATACTTTTGTTCCCAAAACATGGGAGACAAAAACAGAGACAGATTGGTTCCTTTTGAGTTTGAGGCCAACCTAATCTACAAAAAGCCAGAACAACACAGAATAAACCTGTTTTAATCAATTCATAAATTTATGTCAACTATAAAGGAGAATACTTAAACTCCATACAGTCTTATGCTATATTTTCAATTTAAAATAGATTACATATAGCATAAATATGTAATACTATTACATGATATCATTTTATGGCATGAATGGAGATTTACAAATGTCTTTCTTTCTGTTCAAAGAACAGAAAAATATTCCTTAATTGATTTGTGCATCCTGCACATCCAAGGCATTTTGGTAATTGCAGAACTATATGTTACTTGTGAGAAATTATATATTTTTCAGAACAACGGGACCGGAGTCCAAAGAAGACAAGTAACTCAGATGATCCAGCCTCATAGAATGTCTCAATAGCTGTTTCCTCAAAAATCTGCATCAAGAACAACTTCAAACAGCTTGCTGAGATGGCCCAGCCTCAAGGACTGATCTTTCCTACCAAAGTCCAGCTTCGAAGTACAAACATTCAAATTGCTGAGCACATAAAGACTGGACAACAAATATTACAATTTACTTGCTTAACCTTTTTTTTTTTTTTCATTTTATTGGGCCCCTAAACAGGTTTTCTGCATCCCAATTCAGCAAGAAGAAGTTTTAAGAGAGCAACGTCCCATTCCCAAAAAGTGGGGTGGATGATGGAGGTTGTCTAGGAGGAATTGTTACAAATTGTTATATGGTCTTGTTAAGCAAGGTATAGGAAGTTAGACTTGGAGATCTCGTTTTCTTTTCTCTATCCTTCTTTCTCTCTTATACAGTGGGAAAAGAAAAAGAGGGGAAATATATGTATAGAAATAATAAGATATAAGGATAGATTATTGAGTCTGCTCTGAAAAACAAAACTATTGTTATTCCCAAATAAGGTTATCTTTTCATACATTGGTATAGAATTTTGTATATTGATACAAAAATAAGATTAATTTTGATTCCTTAGTATAGAATTTTATATTTTGACATATAATAAGTATATTTCAATTCTTATATAAGGTATTGTGCCTATACAACTCATTTAAAAGTATAGGTTTACTTCCAATCCTTTTATGGGTTGCTATTGAAATCTATTTTGGAGTCTGGGTAAAACAATTTGATTGCTGACCAGTCAAGCTCCTAGTCATGTCAAATACTAGTCTTAATTTATCACAAAATAGACTTAATAGGTTAAACAGATACTAAATGGTTAAAATATACAGTTTGCTTGTTCAAAGATAGATAGAAGATAGATGATAGACAGATTTATAAATAAATCAATAGATGTCTTCAAAACCCTCAAGAGGCATACAGAAAATGGCATTTAAAGATTATTTTTATTATTTTAAGAATTGTTTGACTTAAGACAATCAGCTCCTGACAGTTCCCATTTGACTTGGAAGAAGACAATGAGCATCAAAAAGAAATCTCCCATCAGGAGATAATTCCTATTGGGCAAAATGCCCCTGCAAATATATAGTCCAAAGATGGAACAGAACTTAAATGCAGGTAAGTCGATGTCCTAATTCTGTAGAGACAGAATGGGAAAATCCTTATTTCCTTCTGCACAATTTAGTCTGTGAAAAATGCTTGGCCAGAAGGCTGAAGATGATGCTCCAATGATATCAAGAGATATTTGGGACTGTCTAGGCAACAAACTGTCATATTTCTTTTTGGAAGCTGCTCTCCTATGCTTCCTACTCACTCAAGTAATAACTTTATCCCTTCTTATGTCTTTGATAAGGTTGAAGGCATAATAGTTATAAAAT
Organism: Lophiomys imhausi; assembly: GCA_907164525.1. Lineage (NCBI taxonomy): Eukaryota > Metazoa > Chordata > Mammalia > Rodentia > Muridae > Lophiomys > Lophiomys imhausi. The sequence continues at coordinate 45,898 of CAJQZJ010036257.1, forward strand.
TTCAATTGAACTTGAGTTGTTTAGGATTTAAAAGAATACTTTCAAGTCTAAATAAAATCTTCAGGTTTATAAATATAGGATATGATAGAAATTATTTAGGTTCAGAACTTTAGACACACCAAGATAGATAGATGATTTTTTTCTTCAAGATTGCCTGATACAAATAGGCTAAACATCATGTGTGTAACTTTTATATATGGTTTTCTTGATTGTTTCATATTTGTTCTTATTGTTTTTACTATATGAGTTAAAAAAATTTAGCCTTTTTTTTTTTTTAGACAAAAGGAGGGAATTATTGGGGTAGTGTTAAGCATTCTAAATATTAATTAATTGGTCCTGCTTGCTGTCTGTTACTTACCTTGACTCTGATTGGTTAAATAAAATGTCAAGGCCTGAGATTGGGCAAAGACAGAGAAAGGTGGGACTTCCTAAGATTAGAGCAGGAAGCCTGCGCTTCAGACAGAGAAGAATTCATTCCAGCCAGGAGCAGGAAGAAGAGGAGACACACCATGGGTTAGAAAAAAGAACCTCATTCCACATGGCCTGGAACATCAGCTAGTGTGGAGAACGGCAGTCCAAGGGGATGTATGTATATATGGGGTCATATTTGGGTAATAGACTTAAGAGCTAGCTTAGATGGGCCAAGATTGTTCAATTCAGGCCAAGGCTTGTTAAAATCAAAAAAGAAAAAAGAAAACATCCTTGTGTGGATTTTGAGGGGATATAAATAGAAACTCAGAAAAACAGGGGGACTTTTTTGCTTGGCATCACTTCTCATCACTGCTTCACTTTGAAATACTCCAGACAACACTTTGCCGAATCTTAATGCTCCCTTCTTCGCTGTTGAAGATCATGGCCCAGGTTGGGCTGAAGAGATAACAGCACAGAATGGGGTCTAAGAGACGCTGTTTCTTTGGCTATTCCTTCTGGTGCTCCCCAAAACTGCTGGTAGTGTCCTGGTTGGTTGTGTTCCACTAGCTGCTGGTACCTGATTCTGTGTATGCTGTTTGGCTGGTCTTCTGGAATCCTTATGAATTGCCCCAAGGATGAGTAATGGAAGGAAACAAATGAAACTTTTCAAGGTGTGAAAATGGAAATAGAAAACCTAAAGGAAACACAAACTGTGAGAATCCTGGAAATGAAAAATTTAGGATTTGAAAGAGGAACTAGAAGGTTCAACAACAGAATACAGAGATGGAAGACAGAATCTCAGGCACTGAAACTATAATAGAAGGAATGGATACATCAGACAAAGAAACATTAAATCTAAAAAAAAACTCTGACACAACACACCCAGAAAACTTGGGACAGTATGAAAACACCAAACTGATAAATAATAGGAATACAGAAAGGAGAAGAATACCAGATCAGAGTCCCAGAGAATATTTTCAATAAATTCATAGAAAAAAATTACTAATCTAAAAAAGGAGGTACTTATCAAGGTAAAGTAACCATATAAACACCAAACAGTTGAACCATAAAAGAAGGTCTGTATTTTCACATAATAATTAGACCATCAAACATACAGAAGAAAGAATATTAAAATCTGCAAATGAAAAAGATCAAGTAATATATGAAGGCAGATCTATCAGAATTATACCTACTCTTTAAATGGCAACTCTAAAAGCCAGAAAATCTTGTACACTCTAAGATACTACAGGTGCCAACCCAGATTAGTATACCCATCAAAATTTTCAATAATCATAAATGGAGAAAATGAGAGATTCCACGATAAAACCAAATGTAAACATCATCTATCTACAAATGCATTATTACTGAAAGTGCTAGAAGGAAAAACCTAAACTAAGGAGATGAACTACACATGTGGAAAACAGGGAATGTGTAAACAAATAATATCACATGAGCAAAACCAAAACAAGGGAAACACACACACACACACATCCACATTGACACACAACACCACCAAAAAGAATAACAAAATAGGAGTTTTATTGTTGTGAAGAAACACTATGACCGAAGCAACTCTTATAAAAGAAAACATTTAATCAGGGATGGTTTACAATTACAGACGTTGGGTCCATTATCATCATGGTGGGAAGCATGGTGGCATTCAGGAAGCCATGGTGCTGTTGAAGAAGCTGAGGGTGCTCTTGATCCATAACAAACATGGAGAAGACTCTTTACAACACTGGGCTTAGCTTGAGATTAGAGACCTCAGAGCTCTCACACCCAGAGTGACACAGTTTCTCCAACAAGGTCACATCTTCTGCAACAAGGCTAGATCTCCTAATAGTGCTACACCCTATGTGCCCAGCATTTAAACACAAGAGTCTATGGAGGCGAAACCTAACCAAACCACCACAAACAGGAATTAACATTCATTGGTCATTGATATCTCTCAATATCAATGACCTTGATTTCATAATAAATTACACAAATTAACATAATTAATGGAGTAAAGGATGCATCTACTGCATACAAGAAACAAACTTCAACCCCAAGAATAAATATAATCCTTAGGTAAAGTGATAGAAAAAGTTATTCCAAGAAAATGGTCCTAAGAACTAAGTTGGTGTAGGCATTTTAACAGCTATGAAGACATTTCAAACAAAAATTCATGAAAGAAAATGAGGAAGGACACAACATATTCCTCAAAGGAAAAATATACCAAGATGACATTTCAAGTTTTAACATCCATTCCTCAATCTCATGGTCATCACTCTTTGTAAAAGGAACAATTTTAAAGCTAAAATCACATATTGTCCCTCACACACTGATACTAGGAGACTTTATACATGACTCTCACCAATGAACTGATTCTCCAGACAAAAGCTAAATAGAGAAATGCTCAGGGTGACTGACATTATAAACTCTATAAATCTCCTGATATTACAGAACATTCTTTTTTTTTTTTTGGTTTTTCGAGACAGGGTTTCTCTGAATTTCTCTGGCTGTCCTGGACTCGCTTTGTAGACCAGGCTGGCCTCGAACTCACAAAGATCCGCCTGCCTCTGCCTCCCAAGTGCTGGGATTAAAGGCGTGCGCCACCACCGCCCGGCATTACAGAACATTCTATCTAAACACAAAAGAATAGGCCTGTTCAGTCTGCGTGCCCATGCCAACAGGCACTGAGTTTCTGCTGCCAGTCTTGCACCACCTGCCTAGCCACCTGCACTGGATACAGGAGTAGATCCCCCACCACCAGTGTGGCCACCCTTTTATTCCTGGATCAGTGTGGCCCATACCTTCTAGCAGGGAGGAGCCTGATTTCAGACCAGGCTGGGAATTCCCCACTGGAACCCACAGTGGTTAACTCATATGAAGTGGCTGGACAAGAAAAAATACAAAGTGTATGGTTCAAGGATTAAAGGGGCATCAGGAAATGGAATGGAGCTAAATCCTGTGTTCAAGGATATTAAAGGATGTAGTTTAATAATGGTGACCTTGGGGCAAGATGTCACCCAGCTAACCTTCCATCTTCGGAAAAGGAATTAAAGAAAATATGATGGTACACACCTTTAAACTCAGCACTCAGTATACAGAGGCATATAGATCTGAGCTCAAAGCCACCCTAGTCTACATAGCAAGTTCTAAGAGACCCTAGCTTCCACACTGAAGGAAATCATGGAAAACAGAAAGCTGATGAAGATGTCATTGAACAAGGGAGCCACGTTCCAGCCTCAGCAAGCAGAAGAACTTGGCAGCTTAGGGCACATGGTTCTGACTTTAAAATGAAGGATGGACTTTCCCTCAGTGACTAATGAAAGCCTGTTCCTGCATTCACAGAGGCCCAGAAAGGACATTGTGTGAAGCTGTGAAAGGCCACAATGTGAAACTGTGAAGTTGAAGCCTGGATTGTCTAGTAGACCCTAAGATGTTAGAGATGCCAGAGTCTTGGGATACCTGTTAAGGAAAGCTACTAACAGGGAGTTAGCCCAAGGGAAAGAAGTGCATTGCAGATAACAAACCCGAAAGGAGCTGGAGATGTAAATAGCACTTTGACATCAGACACGGAGATACAGTGTTTGGAGTTTGCTCACCTGGTTTTTGGTCTTGCTTTGGTCCAGAATATCCTGTGTAGTAATATGTTAGAAATGTGTGAACTGCCTTTTAATTTTGATTTTATAGGGGAATAATTTAAGAAGAGACTTTGGACTTTGCACTTTTAAACATTGCTCATTGTTGAGACAGTGGTAGACTATGGGAACTTTTGAAGTTGGACTAAATGCATTTTACATTATATTATGGGTACATCCCTATTGTGGTCACAGAGTGTAATGTGTTAGCCAGCCTCAAGTTAAACGTTTTTCTTTAGAAGAGTTGCCATGACCTAGAAACACAGTACGTATTCACCTATAAGTAAATGTTAGCTATTAGGTAATTGTTGACTTAGGGATTCCACTGCTGTGAAGAAACACCAGGACCATGGCAACTCGTATATAAAGAAACATTTAATTGCGACTAATTTACATGTTCAAAGTTTTAGGCCATAATTATCGTGGTGGGAAACAAGGCAGAATGAAGGCAGGCATGGTGCTTGAGAACAAGGTAAAAGTTCTTCATCATGATCAACACTGTGTCTCTGGACATATATTGAACAAAGGACACCTCAAATTCTGCCTCCACAGTGACACACTTGCTCAAACAAGGACACTTCCTAATACTGCAACTCCCTATAGCCAAGCATTCAAACACTCAAGTCTATGGGGGTCATACCTATTCACCCAGCACATTCCACCACTTTGCCTCCAGAGGGTTGCAGCCAAAATATAATGCAAAATGCATTTAGTGCAACTTCAAAAGTCCCCACAGTTTATCACAGTCTCAACCCTGTTTAAAAGTTCAAAGTCCAATATCTCTTTTGAGACTCGTGGACATTACAGTTCCATAAGGGAGGAAAGAGAGCACAATACAGAAATATTCTGGACAAAGCAGGTCCCAAAACCAGCTGAGAAACTCCAAACTGCATCTCCATGTTTGATGTCAAACTGCTCTTCAGATCTCCAACTCCTTTCAGCTTTGTTAACAGCAACACACTTCTTTCTATGGGATGGTTTCACTCCCTGTTAGTAGATTTCCTTGGCAGGTATCCCACGACTCTGAGGGTCTTGGTTTTTTCAGGACAATCCAGGGTTCCACTATACAATTTTATAAAATGGGTGCTTTAGGGCTACATGCAGGAACACCCCTGCCACACACCTGGCCTCAGAGGCTCTTCTTAGTTGCAGAGGGAAATTCCATAACACTTTTCACACAATGAAATCTGTGCCCCTCCATGTAGGGTCAACCCTTCCACATGCCTGGCCTCAGCATATTCCATCTACAGAGGAAGATTTCATAACCCCTCTGTTCGATTCTTAACTTTAAAGTCAGAATCACTTGGCTGGGGCTGCCAAGTTCTGCTCTTGCCGGGGATTAAAATGGTCCCCTTGTTCAATGACACCTTATTCTGTTTTTGATGTTTTCTTTCATTGCTTAAGATTGCCTGTCCTGGAACTTTGCTCCATATACTGACCTTGAACACAGAGATCTGCATTCCTCTTTCTCCAGAGTGCTGGGATTAAAGGTGTATACCATCACAACTAGACCTAAGCTGTTCTTTCACAAGGTGGACACTCAACTGGGTGCTATATTTCCCTTAGGTATCCACTCCCTTTATTCCATTTCTCCAACTCTTTTCCTAATCCAAAGTTGTCAAATCTTCATTCCTCCAAGCAAAAGCATGGTACTATCACAGCAATACTCTAGTCTGTGGTACCAACTTCTGTCTTAGAGTTTCCATTTTTATGAAGAGATGTCATGACCATGGCATCTTTTATAAAAGAAAACATTTAATTGGGACTGGCTTATTGCTTCAGAAGTTTCCTTCATTATTGTCATGGTGCAGGGAGAAGGCAGGCATGGTTCTTCAGAAGAAGCTGAGAGCTTCACATCTTGATCTTCAGGCAGAAGACTGTGTCACTGGACTTTGCTTTAGCAAAGTCAGCCTCCACAGTTACACACTTCATCCAACAAGAACACAGCTGCTAATAGTGATACTCCCTTTGGTCAAGCATTCAAACACATGAGTCTATGGGTTCCATACCTATTCAAACCACAATTGATAATCAAGCTAAAAATGCACAGGCCCAGAATGTTAGTTAAAGAGGAGGGGAAAGCATGGATCTCCCTGGGAAGGGAAAATAGATCCAGTTGTGTGAATGGACTCACACAGGTGGGGATTAGCGCAGGAAGGATCAGGTGGGCAGAGAAGGGGAAGAGGATATCGGGACACACAGCTGGAATTTGGGGGTTACTGCGGAAATCTAGTTCAATGACAACTTCCTGCAATCTATGATGGTGACCCAATGAGGAATTCTAATAATGGTGCATATGGAATCTGAACTGGCCATATTTTATTACCAGGTAGGGTTTCCAGTGCTGGAAGTGGGTTACAATCTGTTGAGGTCTTGATTGAGGAGGTCCTAGAGAGATCCCTAAACAATCCATACTGATGTACAGACAAAAAAGTTGCTCTCTGAAAACTAACAATGGTGACCCATTACAGAGGACAACTTCCACACAGCTTGCTGAGTATAGATATCTGGGGGGAGGTACAGGGTTGGAACCTTCATCCATATGTTCTAGTCTCTTTGAGGAAAGAAGATTCTCTACTGGATATGGAAAGAAAAACCTGGACAACAAACCAGCCACAGAACCCTCCACTTACAAACTGTCCTGTCTGAAAGATGGGCTGGGCCATGGTAGCCCAAATATGTGGGAGTGTGAAACTAACATTTTCTCTAACTTGAACCCCAGGACATGAAGGGATCCATGTCTTTCACCACCTGACTTTCCTGGAACCTGGAACATAGACTTAAACAGCAAGCATGGGGCCTGCACCTGTGCCAGGTCCTCTGCTGATAGGTTATGGCTGTTAGCTTGTTGTTCTTGTGGGACTCCTAACAGCGAGAGCACGCGTAGCTCTGATTCTTTTGCCAGATCTTGAGTCTCTTTTCCTCCTATAGGTTGGCCTTGTCAAGCCTTAATGAGGGCTTTCACCTTGTCTTTTCTGTATCTTGTTTTGTCTGTTTAGATGTCCTTTATTGGAGGTCTACTCCTTTCCAAAGAGGAAATAGAGAAGAGGGAATGGATTACTGAAAGTTGCTAATAAGAGAAATTGGGAGGTAGCTTTGAGGAGTATAGGGAGAAAAAACAGTGGGCAGGATATATTATGAGAGAGGAATCTATTTTCAACTAAAAAATGAATTCAATTTTGCTAAAATGAAAATGCAAAGAAGAAGGTAAGAATTAAAGTACAGGGGCTGGAGAGATGGCTCAGCGGTTAAGAGCACTGCCTAGTGCTCTTCCAAAGGTCCTGAGTTCAATTCCCAGCAACCATATGGTGGCTCACAACCATCCACAATGTGATCTGGTGCCCTCTTCTGGAATGCAGGTGTACATGCAGATAGAGCACTCATGTATAAAATAAAATAAATCTTTAAAAAAAAAAAAAGAATTAAAGTACAAAGAAAATTTACATAGAAAAGACAGAGAAAGAATGATTTTGACAGACACAGTTCTCATTCTGTTTGTGTAGAGGGTGACAAAACAAGAGATCAAAACAAGTTCACTCCTGGGCCCTGTCTAGATCTGTGAAATGAGAAGCTTTGCTCCCAGCAATGCACATCATGAAGGAAACAATCTCAGGTCACCCTCTTGTGCTGTCTTTCACTAGATTGGATTGTGAAGTTACAAATGTTCCTGCTCGATTTATTCCAAAAGAATAATCCTGTTTCTTTTCAAGGAAAACTAGTGTTTGAATAACTATTCAAATAATAGAAATACATATGTAATGTTATACACTATTGCTACATTATATAATATATTAAAAATACACAAACTGATTTATAAAAATATTAAATATTTAAACACATACTCCAAAGCAAAAATGAAAGTGTTAACATCTATGGTAGGTTATTTAATCAGAAGAAAACAAAGAGATGAGTCTCTTGTCTAACAATATGTATTTGTTCAACTATAATTTATTATCATTATTTAAATAAAAACAAAACATGTCAGTCTGTTTCTTAACCAAATTTTTACTTTTTCATGCAGTAGTACTCATTGGCAGAAAGCTCTCATACCATCCAAACAAAGCAACTTTCTACATTTTTACAGAGTACTATAAGAGCACATTTGCTCCTCTCTGTAGCAAATCTTGGTACAAAAAGCTTGATGTTTATTTTTCCCCTCCACATATCACCTAAAACATTAGAAAACCCTTTGAGAGTGAATGCTTCAGCTAGCTTCTGTGCTTTCTGCCCGTCATATTCTATTGCTATCTACAGTGTAGACAAGTTGGCTGGAGCTCTCACATCCATCTGACAAATACAAGTGCACTAATGGTTAATATTCAATGTGAGAAAGAAAGAGTTGACACTGCTTAAGCTGTCATTGTATGCTGTGTCATGACCAATACAGCACTGACTGTGAGAGTCCTTTCTAGGGGTATACTCCTTTAACCATTGGCATTGTCTTCATTCGTTTACCAGGAAGTCTTCTTAAGGCACTGAGCCTATCCTCAACAAATGACCATGGGGGTTATTTTCATATTTAGGCCACCATGAATATAACTGCAATGAACATGAGAATTCTGATACTTTTGAATATTAATTTCAAGTGCATGGAAAATATATGAAAAGGGTGCTGGGATGCATAGTAATTCTTTCATTTAATGAAAACTCTGTATAATGGAGTTGCTTGGGTGTAGGTTTTACATCCAAATATCTTAGAATACAAACAGTAAATATGTGCAATTTTACATCGATGATCTAATTTTAGACCCAAACCTACTGCTATCAGAGTTACCTTTGCATTCGAATACAGTCACATGTCATATTCAAACTCACTGTTCAATTATGAAGCATATTTTATTTTCACTCTTTTTTTCTCAACTACGTCATACTTAGTGTAATATCATTTATGTGACCATAACAATGTATTCTGAGTCACTAAACTCTAACGTTCTCTTCCTATGGTTCTGCACATTATTTCACATCAGTTTCAGTTTCACACACTTACTGTTTTTTGCTAAATGAATGATTAATAATATTCTTTACCCTTTATTACACTGGTAAACAAAACAATAAAATGAAGTATTTACAAAAAGAAAAAAGAAGATGTTGGGTATGTTCAATTTTCACCATCAATTCAAAACAAACCAAAGAAAATTCAAACAGGAGAGCTGATCTATAAGCTATGTGCCATACTAAAACAAAAGAAAACAAAAACTCAGAATGCTCAATAGAATTATGAAGAAATAGAACTCAAATTGCCACAGTGTGACTTCTGTACTTACCACAAAGCTACAACACTCAAAAGGTGGACAATATTTGTGAAAGAGTAAGGGGCTGTGGACAAAAACCTAAGCCCCAAAATATATTCAAGTATTCATCAAAAGACCTAAGGAATCTCAACCAGGAAAAATGTGAACTTCACCTTTACCTGTGATTGTATGTACATAGAAAATAAATAAAAACAGATCTTTCACAACTCCCACACATAACTCTAAGTGTCTCCTAAACTGTTATATTTCTGACCTTACAGCTACTACTGATCTCTCTTCCAAACAGAGAGGCCCCATGCTTTAGAGCTCTTTTTCTGTGAATGGAGGTGTTAATAAAGGTCGGCTATTGCTTAGACAGACCCTCATGCCTCCTTGTATTTAAGGAAATCTCAACCCCATAGATGCCCACACAAAAAACAACACTGAATAGCAATTGAATATCTGCTTCCTCCCACATGATTAGGGCACGGATGTGAAATCTGCCCTATCCACATGAATAACACAATGCACACTTGAGAAACATTTGCAGCTCAAAACTCCTGGTGTATAAGTGTGCATACGCCACAGACCAAGTGCAGAAATATGAGAAAATATGTAGAAGTAATATGAGTCACCCAGAGATTGAACTCAGATCGTGAGGCTTAGCAGTAACCAAGTTTACCCACTGAGACAGTTCTCTGACACTCATGTGGTTCTGAGAAATGTTACGTGTTTACTAAGAATAAACTAACATATTCCAAAATATATAGCAATATCTCATTTTCATTTGCAAAAATGATTCATTATTCAAACCATCCTGTTTTCCTCCATCATTAGATGACAATGTGTTTGCCATCTGAAAAGGAGATAGTACTTTACTGGTGTAACGTTTCAACTGCTCTTATGTGAGCATCAGTGAGACAGCTCAGTGGGAAAGGTCGCAGCTAGCAGCCTGACCTTAGTCATCACACAGAAATACCCAAAGTAGACCCCACTATGTTGTCTTCAGTCTCCCCATATCTGTAATGGCCTAAAACTAAAAAACACAAACACACAACAGAAACTTTTAAAAAATAAATCTCATTGCTATTACATTATCAAGCATCTCTGCATAGTTCCCTTAGAAGGCAGTACCTCAAGATGAAGTGCCACACAGATAACTAAGGGGAACATGAAGAATCATAGACCATCAAATAACATATACATATCCATTGCATATCAAGCTATGTTGTGAGATATAGAGTTGATTCCTGATTATACTACTTTGATATTTCTCTATCAGATAGATGAAAATGCAAATGTTTCATTTACCATGTCAAATATATTCAATAGGGTTTTTCTCCAGTTTAAAGTCTTTCGCGATAATGAAGACAATTTAAATGTGCAAAGGCCTCATCTTACTAAATGCATTCATAGGGTTTCTCTCCAGTATGTGTACTTTTATGTACTCAGAATTACTTTCTTATAATAAGGCTTTATAGCACATTGATTATATTCACAGGGTATTTCTCCAGTATGTGTTCTTTTATATATTTGGAGACTACCATGATATGCAAAGGCTTTACCACATTGATTACATTCACAGGATTTCTCTCTAGTATGTGTTCTTTTATGTACTTAGAGACAACCGTGTTGTGAAAAGGCTTTACCACATTGATTACATTCGTAGGGTTTCTCTCCCGTATGTGTTCTATTATGAACTTGGAGAGAACCTTGTTGTGAAAAGGCTTCATTACATTGATTACATTTGCAGGGTTTCTCTCCAGTATGAATTCTTTCATGAATTTAAAGAACACTGTGATGTACAAAGTCTTTACCACATTGATTACATTCATAGGGTTTCTCTCCACTATGAATTATTTCATACCTGCAAGGATAATTGTTTCATGTGTAAGCTTAACTATATTCATTACACTGATTTATCTCTTTATAGGTATGAATAAATATTACAATTTGGTATAATTATAAAGAGAATCAGATCTGAAGTTTTTATCACTTTCTTTACATTCATACTTTTCTCCTTTATTGTGGGTTTCTTTGCTTCTTTCTACATACCTTGATGGTAAGAGCATTTATTTCATGGCTCACATTATAGCATCCCTTTTCTACATGAAGTTATTCACATATTTCATGGAAAGAGGAATAACTCAGAGCTTTACCACACTGATTGGAGAAATAAGTTTCCCTATAGCAGAAGTCATACTACATTTGTAAGTGAACCAGGAAAACCAGAAGAATTTCCACATTCCTAGAACTCATAGGGATTTTCTGCAGTGTCAGTATGTAGATGCATAATATGTAAAGTTGGAAAACTAATTATTTGTATTAGTTTAATTTATTAGTACTTCCCCCAATTTGAGTAGACACTCTGAATGTGACATAAGTTTAGAAGTAATTTATTATTATTAATTAATTATGTTTACCTTTACAGTGTTGTTCCTATCATACTTTCTGTTCAACACATGTATGGGATATTTTAGGATTCAATGACCTATGATGATGTACTTGTGAACTTCACTCAGGAAGAGTGGGCTTTGCTGCAACCTTTCCAGGAGAGTCTCTACAAATATGTGATGCTAGAGAGCTACAAGTACCTCATTGCTATAGTTAGGACAGTGAATTTTCTTTCACATTTTAATTAATAATTTCACTGTTAATAATTAATAATAGATTAATTTCAAGCTTGTATCACATTCAGAAAGTCTACTCAAAGTGGGGGTAATATATATCATCTAATTGATCTGGGAGAGAGAGAGGTATGTGGCATCTTTCAATATCCCTATGCTCACTTGGATTGTATCCATTTTGACAAATGATACACCTATTAAAAGAATAAGAACAAATGAAAGATTTCCACATTCACACAGTTTGACAGTTCCTCATACACATGTGGTATAGAGATTAACGTTTCTCCACAACAACTTTTTTGGCTCATAAACTGACAAAATCCAACATCCCTTCATACCAAAAGTCCTGGAGAAAGATGGCACACAAGTACCATACCTAGATATACTAAAGGTGATATATAGAAAGCCAGTAGCCAACATCAAATTAAATGGAGAGAAACTTTAAAGCATTTCATCTAAACTCAGTGACAAGGCAAGGATGCCAACTCTCCCCATATCTCTTCAACACAGTACTTGAAGTCTTAGATAGAGCAATAAGACAACTAAAGGAAATCAAGGGGATACAAATTGGAAAGGAAGAAGTCAAATTATCACTATTTGCAGATGATATGATAGTATACAGAAGTGGCCACAAAAATTCCACCAGAGAACTCCTACAACTGATAAACACCTTCAGCAATGTGGCTGGTTAAAAAAAGTACTTTAAAAAAATCAGAAGCCCTTCTTTATACAAAAGATACATTGGCTGAGAAACAAATTAGGGAAACAACACCCTTCACAAAAGCCACAAACAATATAAAATACCTGAGGGTAACTCTAACTAAGCAAGTGAAAGACCTGTATGAGAAGAACTTCAAGGCCTTGAAGAAAGAAATTGAAGAGGACATCAGAAGGTGGAAAGATCTCCCATGCTCATGGATAAGTAAAATCAACATAATAAAAATGGCCATCCTGCCAAAAGCAATATACAGATTCAATGCAATTCCTTCCAAAATACCAACACAATTCTTTGAAGACCTGGAAAAAATAATTCTTAACTTCATATGGAATAACAAAAAACTCAAGAATAGCTAAATCAACCCTGTACAATAAAAAAAAAATCTGGAGGTATCACCATCCCAGATTTCAAGCTATACTACAGAACACTAGTAATAAGAACAGCATGGTACTTGTATAGAAACAGACCAGTTGATCAATGGAATCGAATTGAAGACCCAGAAATGAACCCACACACATATGGTCACTTAATCTTCAACAAAGAAGCCAAAATTGTAAAATGGAAAAAGGAAAGCATCTTCAACAAATGGTGCTGGTCTAACTAGATGTCAACATAAAAAGAATGAAATTAGACCCTTACTTATTACCTTGCACAAAACTTAAGTCCAAGTGGATCAAAGACCTTTACATAAAACACACTAAGTCTAATAGAAGAGAAAGTGAGGAAAAGTCTGGAACTTACTGGCACAGGCGACAACTTCCTGAACACAACACCAATAGTTCAGGCTCTAAGACCAACAATCAATAAATGGGACCTCATGAAACTGAAAAGCTTCTGTAAGGCAAAGGACACTGTCATTAGAACAAAACGGCTGCCTATAGATTGGGAAAAGATCTTCACCAACCCCACATCTGACAGAGGTCTAATATCCAAAATCTATAAAGAACTCAAGAAATTAAACACCAGCAAACCAAGTAACCCAATCAAAAAATGGGAACAGATCTAAACAGAGAATTCACAAAAGAGGAATCTCTAGTGGCCAAGAAACATTTCAAGAAATGCTCAACATCCTTAATCATCAGAGAAATGCAACTCAAGACAACTCTGAGATTCCATCTCACACCTGTCAGAATGGCTAAGATAAAAATTTCTAAAGACAGCAGATGCTGACAAGGTTTTGAAGAAAAGGGAAGACTCCTCTATTGCTGGTGGGAGTGCAAACTTGTACAACCACTATTGAAATCAGTCTGGGGATATCTTAGAAAACTTGGAATAGCTCTACCTCAAGACCCAACCATGCCACTTCTGTGTATACACCCAAATGATTCCTCATCAAACCACAAGGGCATTTGCTCATCTATGTTCATAGCCCCCTTATTTGTAATAGCTAGAAACTGGAAACAACCCAGATGTCCCTCAACTGATGAATGGATTAAAAAAAAAAAAACTGTGGTACATCTACACAATAGAATACTACTCAGCTATCAGAAACAACAAAATCATGCAATTTGCACCCAAATGGATGGAACTAGAAAAGCTCATCCTGAGTGAGCTACCCAGATTCCGAAAGATGCAAATGGCATCTATTCACTTATAATTGGATTTTAGCCATATTAGTACAGGATATCTATTCTACAGCCAACACACTTAAAGGAACAGGAACATAGATTTTGTTACCTATTAAGGGGACAATTTGTCCTAGGGGTGCTACCATGTAGGCCCCCAATATATGAGGAGGTTCTTGAACCTCATGTGACTGCTGAACTGGGGTGGGAGACTGATGTCTGGGGACACCCCACTCTGGAGGAGTAGGAGGGTAGGGTAGGAGAGTGGGACTGGGAGGGGTGGAGGGAGGCACTGTGATGGAGATGTGGTTTGAAGTAGTGAATAACCATTAAAAAAACAAAAAACAAAAAACAATACAACCCTGTACTCAACCAAAGTGGAAATTCTACAAGAAATGGATAATTTTCTTGATGGGTACCACTTTCAAGCATTAACTTAAAATCAAACAAACAATTTACATATACCTATAACTCCTAGTGAAAGGGGAGCCTTACAATTCTGCCAAGAGGAAAAAAAACCAGAAGCATAAGTTTTGAAGGCAGAATTCTACCAGCCTTTCAAAGTGTAATTAATGGCAATACTCAAAGTATTCAGCAATATAGAAATGGAAGAAACATCACTTAATTCATTTTATGAAGGCACAGTTAACAAAAAGCCCAAACCAAATAAAGACTCTATAAAGGAAGAAAATTAAAGAACAATTTCCCTTACGAACATAGATGCAAAAATACTCAGTAGAGTACTTGTAATCCACATCCAAGAACACATAAAAATATCATGAACCATGATCAAGTAGGCTTCTTCCCAGAGACACAGAGATGGTTCAACATAATGTTAGCAAATGTAATCCACAACATGAATCAACTACAAGAAAAAAAATCCCATGATAACCTCATTAAATGATGTAAAATCCTGTGACAAAATACGGCATTCCTTCATGATAAAAGTCTTGGCCTGATTAGGGATACAAGGGACATACCTAAACATAATAACAGAAATTTACAACAAACCTATATTCAACATTGAATAGAGAGAAACTCAAATCAATTCCACTAAATTAGGAATAAGACAGGGTTGTCCACTCTCCCCATACTTGAGCAATATAGTACTTCAGGTTGGGTGTGGTTACGCATATCTTTTATTCCAGCACTTGAGAAGCAGAGGTAGGTGGATCACTGTGAGTTTAAGGCCAGCCTGGTCTACAAAGTGAGTCCAGAACAGCAAGGACTACACAGTGAGACCCTGTCTTGAAAAGCAGGGAAAAATGCATATATATATATATATATATATATATATATATAAATTCAAGTAATATATATATAAATTCAAGTAATATATATTTTACTTGAATTTAGCTAGTGTAATTAAAAAACTGAAGGAAATCAAGGGAATACAAATTGGAACGATAGATGTCAAATTATTATTTGCAAATGATATTATAAATGACACTAAAAATTCCGCAAGGGAACTTCTAGAGCTGAAACACGTTTTTAGAAAAGTATTTGGAAACAAGATTAAGTGAAGAAAAACAAAAATCAAAACAAAAACAACATCCTTCCCATACATGAATGACAAATGGACTGAGAAATAAATTAGGGAAACAACAACCTTCACAATAGCCTTCAATAACATAAAATATGTTAGAGTAATTCTAAAAAAGTAAGTGAAGACCTGTATGGCAAAAGTTTCAAAACTTTGAAGAAATAAATTGAAGAAATATTAAAAGATTGAAAGATCTTACATGCTCATGAATCTGCAGAATTAACATAATAAAAATGGCCACAGGAAAAAAAGCAATCTGCAGATTCAATATAATCCCTACCAAAATTCCAACACAAATTTTACAGACCTTGAAAGGACAATACTCAATTTCATAGAGAAAAACAAAACCCCAGAATAGCTAAAACAATCATGGACAACAAGAAAATTTCAGGAAATGTGACCATCTCTGATTTCAAGCTGTATTACAGAGTTGAATGCATCTTCAACAGATGGTGCTTTCAAACTGGATGCCTGCATATAGAAAGTTGCAAATAGATTGATATTTATGAGACTTCACCAATCTCAAGTCTACGTGGATCAAAGACCTCAAGAAAAATCCAGACACTTAACCCAGTAGAAGAAAAAGTGTGGAACAGCCTTGAACTCACTGGCACAGGAGACAATTTTCTGAAGAGAACAATAGTGCAGACCCTAAGAACAAAATTTAATAAATGGAAGCTCATGAGAATAAAAATTATCTAGAAAGCAAAGGATATAGTCAAAGGATAAAATGGTAACCTAAATAATGAGAAAATATTTTTACCAATTCCATATTTGCTAATATCCAAAACACAGAAAGAAATCAAGAAACTAAATATTAAAATACTAAATAATCCAATTGGAGTACAGACCTAAACAGATTTCTCAACAGAGTCATTTCAAATACCTGAGAAACATTAAAGAGATATTCATACATCCCTAGACACCAGTAAAATACAAGTCAAAACTACTTTGAGATTCCATCTTAAAACTTCCAGAATGGCTCAGATCACTATCACAAGCTCACTGCAGCTGTACTCATAATAGCCAGAAACTGGAAACAAACCAGACGCCCCTTAACTAAAGAGTGGATAAAGAAAATGTGTGCATTTAAACAATGTAGTTAGCTGTTTCAAAACAAATGCCATCATGAAATTTATAGGAAAATAGATCGAACTAGAAAAAAATCATCCTAACTGAGGTAATCCAGACCCAAAAAGACAAATACAGTATGTGTGGTGTTTTGAATAGGTGTGGCCCGCATAGACTCATCTGTTTGAATGTTTGACCATAGGGAGTGGCACTATTAGGAGGTGTGGCCTTGTAGGAGTAGGTGTGGTCTTGTTGGAGGAAGTGTGTCACTGTGGAGGTGGGCTTTGAGGTCTGATATAGTCTCAAGCCATGCCCATTGGGACCGTCTCCTCCTTCCTGCCTGTAGATCAAGATACAGAACTCTCAGCTCCTTCTCCAGCACCATGATTGCCTGAACGCTGTCACACTTCCCACCATGATGATAATGCACTAAATCTATGAATCTGTAAACCAGCCCCAATTGATGTTCTTTTTTCTAAGAGTTCCCTTGGTCATGGTGTCTCTTCACAGCAAAGAAACTACAAGACAGAAGTTGGTACTAGGTAATGGGGTATTGCTGTGATGGGCCTTACCATGTATTTGTTTGGATGAATGTGGATTTTGGGACTTTTGATTAGAAAAGGAGTGGAATGCTTTAAGCACTGTTTAATGGGCCATCCTAGTAGGAATACGGAAGACAGTGGTGCTGAAGGTGATTTGAACTGTGGTGGCCTGGCTCAAGGTGTTTCAGAGAAGAATTTCAGTATAATGCCTAGAGATCCTTCTTGTGATATTTTGGTAATGAATGTGGCTGGTTTTGCCCTTGTTTGAAGAGTCTGCTTGACCCTAAAGTGAAGAGATTTAGTTTAATTATATTGGCAAAGGAAACTTCAAAAAAACCTAGTATAGACTCATGAAGAGAGCAGTTTTCAAACAAAGCAAGTTGGAAGAGAAAATATACAAAATGTATGACTGAAGGTTTAAAGGGGTACCAGGAAGTGGAAGGGAGCTACATCCTTTGTTCAAGGATATCAAATGGAATTAAGGGAATGGTGACCTTGGGGCAAGATCCCACCCAGCTAAGCTTCAACATTAAAAGGAATTAAAGAAAAGCTTAGGTCCAGACATGATCATACAACCCTATAATCCCTGCACTCAAAGACAGAGGCTGGGCCGGGCTGTGGTGGCGCACGCCTTTCATCCCAGCACTTGGGAGGCAGAGGCAGGCAGATCTTTGTGAGTTCAAGGCCAGCCTAGTCTACAAAGTGAGTCCAGGAGAGCCAGGGCTACACAGAGAAACTTTGTCTCGAAAAACCAATAAATAAATAGATAGATAGATAAATAAATAAATAAAATGAAAAAAGAAAGAAAAGAAAAAAAGAGGCAGAGGCATGCAGATCTCAAGACTTGAACTTGAACACAGAGTTCAAGTCCTCCCTGGACCACATAGCAAGATCCAGGAGAGCCAAGCTTAGGCAGTGAAGAAAACCATGGAAAACAGAAAGCTGGTGAAGATGTCATTGAACAAGGGAGCCATTTTCCAGCCTCAGCAAGCAGTAGAACTTGTCAGCTCTGGCCAGTTGGTTCTGACTTCAGAATCAAGGATGGACTTTCCGTCTATAACTAAGGAAAGCCACTAAAACTAGGCATGTGGCAGAGGTGCCCCTACATGCAGGCCCAGAGAGACCATTGTGTGAAGCAGTGAACATGAAGCCTGGATTGTTGAGGAGACCCCAAGATGTTGGTGATGATAGAGCCCTGTGATACCTGCAAAGGGAAGCTACTAATAGGGAGTGGAACCAACCCAAGGGAAAGAAGTATGTTCCAGTCAACCAAGATGAAAAGACCTGGTGATCTGAATAGTGCTTTGATATCAGACATGGAGATGCAGAGTTTGGAGTTTGCTCAGCTGGTTTTTGGTCTTCCTTTGTTCCATTATTTCTTCACTGTGCTCCCTTCCCCACATTTTTGGAATGGTAATGTATGTATATCTTGTGCCATGATGTGTTAGAAGTATATGATCTGCTTTTTGATTTTGATTTTATAGGAGATTAATTTCAAAAGAGGCTTTAAGCTTTGGACTTTAAAGCACTGTAGAGACTGACAGACTATGGGGACTTTTGAAGTTGGACTAAATTTATTTTGCATTATATTATGGCTACAAGCCTTTGTGCATCAGGTAGTGGAATGCGGTGGTTTGAATAGGTATGGTCCCCAGAGACTCACATGTGTGAATGCTTGGCCCATTGGCACTATTAGATGGTGTGACCTTGCTGGAGTAAGGGAGTCACTGTGGAGGTGCGACTTGAGGTTTCATACATTTGTTCAAGCTCTGCCCAGTGTGGACACAGTTTCCTGCTGCCTTTGCTTCCAGATATAGCACTCTCAGCCTGTCTAGCCCCATGTCTTCCTGCATGCTGCCATGCTTCCCACCATGATGATAATGGACTGAACCTCTGAAATTGTAGGCCAGCCCCAATTGAGTTATTTGTATTAGAGATGCTGAAGTCAAATAAGACAGTGTGTATTCACCAATGAGTAAATGTCAGCTGCTAGGTAATTAATGTCTCAGGATTTCCACTGCTGTGAAAAGACAACATGACTAAGGCAGCTCTTACAAAAGAAAACATTTTATTTGGACTGGCTTACAGTTTCAGAGGCTTAGTCCATTATCACCATGGCAGAAAACATGGCAGAGTTAAGGCAGGCATGGTCCTGGAGAAGGAGCTAAATGTTCTATATCTTGATCTGCAGGCAGAAGGAAAATGTGTCACTGACCTTAGCTTGAACACAGGAAATGTCAAAGTTGGCCTCCATGGTGACACACTCCCTTCAACAAGGCCAGATCTCCTAACAGTGCCACTCCCTATGGTCAAGCATTCAAACACACAAGTCAATGGAGTCATACTATTCAAACCACATTCCACTCCCTGACCCCTATATGTCTGTAGTCATATCACAATGCAAAATGCATTTAGTCCAACTTCAAAACTTCCAATAGTCTCTAACAATCCTGTTTAAAAGTCCAAAGTCCACTGTATCTTCTGAGACTCAGGGATGCTACCATTCCATAAGAGAGGAGAGGGAGCATAGTGAGGAAATGCTGGATCGAAGCAAGGCCTAAAACCAGCTGGGTAAACTCCAAATCAGCAAACTCCAAAACTCCATGTCTGATCTCAAAGTGATTTCAGATCCCCAACTTCTTTCAGCTTTGTTGACAACAACACACCTCTTTCCTCCTGGAATATGTGACGATGAACACAGTAAGGACTTTTACCAATAGAGGATATGGAATCTGAACTGGCCATATTTTATTGACAGGCAGGGTTTCACATGGCAGAACATGGTTACATTCCAATGAGGTCTTGGCTTATGAGGTCCTGTAGAGATCCCTAACAAACCAGGCTGATGCTCAGACAAAAGGTTGCTCTCTGAAAACTTACAACTGTGACTCATTGCAGAGGACAACTTCCACAGTTTGCTTCATTTCCAAAGAATGCTCTTGCTTCTTTTCAAGGAAAACTAATGTTTGAATGACTATTCAAGTAATAGAAATTCATATGTAATGTTAAACGATCTTGCTACATTAATTATACAATACATTAAACATAAACTGATGTATGAAAATGTTAAATGTTCAAACACATTCTACAAAGCAAAAATGAAAGTATAACCAGCTAAGGCTGCTTATTTAATCAGAAAAAAGAGCGGAGTCCCTTGTCTAAGACTATTATATTTTTGTTCAA
>CAJQZJ010036258.1:36913-66421 GCA_907164525.1 Lophiomys imhausi
GGGATGGTGTCAATTGGAGCACTCCCTCCTTTCACATTCCCCCAGCCCTCTTCAGCACATGTGCCTCCTTCTGAAAATATTATTTAAACAAAGAGATATTTGCAGGTCTGACCCAGTCTGAGCAGATCCCATATCCTAGGAGGAAGACATTTTGTGTTGACCAAACATATTGGTGGTGGGTGAAAGAACTCACAGGGCCATCAGAAACTGGCCTTTATGGCAGCACAGGCTCTGTCATCTCAGGCCAGCAGTTGTCATAGGCTCAGGGATGCTGGTCCTACCACTGTGGTCAGATTTTAGGATTGGGGAGAGGAGCAGCCATAACAACTCAATCCCCTTTGCCGGGTGGGGGTGGGGGGGGCTGTCACTGATTTGAGAATATAGAGTGGTTCCTTTTGGGACCCTGTCCTTCCTATTCAAAGGGGCAAGGTAAAGAGAGACAGTGAAGGGGAAGAGATCTGCTGTAGTTAGATTCTAGGCCCTGACACCCTGTAGAGGGCCAAAGTGATCCCAGCTCAAAGAGAATGAGGTGGAAGGGACAGACAAGCTGCTAGGGACAGAGCTGTCACCTCACAATTTTCTATCTTTTTGTCTGAGTTAGGAGGCATGTTGGGCTGGCTGGTGGGGTTGCAGGAGGTATGTACAAGTTCTCAGTCATGTGTTTGTGTGTGTGTGTGTGTGTGTGTGTGTGTGTGTGAGACAGAGAGAGAGAGAGAGAGAGAGAGAGAGAGAGAGAGAGACTCATGTCATGGGCCTGGGTCTATTGCACCCCTAGGTTTCTGTGTTAGGGGAATATAAGTGACTCCACTCTATGTGTGCTTCTCAGTAAAATGGATGGAGGGTGTGACTTTGGGGGAGGGGATTCAGCATTATCTTTTGGGAAGTTCTGCATGTTCTTTTCCTCAGGAAGCTGGGGTCAAGATCAGCAACAGTTTCAGAAGACTAGAAGTTTTTTGCTGTTGTTTTGGTTTTTTTTTTTTTTTTTTTTTAGGGTGTTCTTGAACAGAAGCAGTGCCAAAGCAAGCAGGCTGAGCTGATGTCAGTGGATTCAGATGAAAATCTTCCCATTTAAGAAGTGAGGCATAGGTTTCTGTGCAGTCAGAAGGAGTACAGGGCTCTGATATTGGTCATCATGGAGAGGGTGAGGGTGCAGACCAGACGCAGAAGACAGAAACATAAGTGTGGGGTTCAGGGGAACATAAAGGCAGGGGATGTGCAGATGGCAGTGTAAGGCTGTGGAAAATACCACTACCCCTCTCCAGGAAAACTTTCTTCTCTGTTCATGAGAGCCTGACCTTATGACCCCTGGGGACTACCTAACCAAAGACAATGTTTCCCCTATCCCCACCTGCGGTTATCATCTAGAGAGCTAAAGGTTAAATTTCATAGCTGACTGAAATGTTCTTCTTTGTTTTCCCCTATCTCCCCCTGATTGCGGTTATTACCTAGCGAGCTAAAAGTTAACCAACTATATTGCTCCCCTGTGTATACACCTGTTTGCGGATTTTGTGTTTAAAAACTGCCCGAAACTGTTATTTCGGGGTTCACTCCTTTTCGAAGGCAGCTGAACCCCGGCGCTTCTGCTTAATAAAAATCCTCGTGCATTTTGCAACGAACCAAAAATCCTAGTGCATTTTGCAAAGAACCTCGGTCTCTGGTGGTCTCAGGGCGTCAGGACCCCGGGGGACCCACAGGGTCCAACAGTAGGGGATTGTGGCCTGGAGGGGGACGCTCACGGGAGCGGGGGAGCAGATCTGCCGACTGGAGCATTGGGAAACTTTAGACAAGTTCTTTAGAGAACTACTGGGAAAGATGTACAGAGGTCTCCAGCCTGGCAGGGAGGGACGGTGGCGACTAGAGAAGAAACATGGGGGTTCCTAGAAGCCCTGGGAGGGATCCTGGGGGAGCGAACGGGAATGAGGGTGGGCAGAGGCCAGAATTCCAGGTTCCAAGGCTAGGAATGCGGAGGCTCCCAGTGCGGGTTCCGGAGAAGCGACGACTACAGGTCACGCTCCTGGCTTGGCTTCCCCGCAGGGCGCCGCAGCACTGACCCGCCCAGCAGAAGAGGCCCGACCCGAGGTGGCCCTACCTGCACCGAAAGCGCCGCCATCGCCGCACCGATCCTCGTGGTCCCTGCCCTGCGTCCCCGATGACCCACTCACGGTGGCGTCTGAAAGGGTGTCCCGCAAACACTGCAGCCGGGATAATCTGACACAGACTTCCACGGGATCCTCTGCCCCGCCCCCAGTCCCCGTCAACCAACTCACTACCATTTTAAGATGTTGGTACCGCCCACTAGAGAAGAGTGACAGGAGAATTGACCATCCATAGTCACTGTATGAGGAGGGCCCGGGCCAGGGCTCTCTGAGAAGAGAGAATTGAAATGAATGTGTGATAGACACCTAACTTTACCTATGAGCATAAGTAATGTTATTGATCGACAACTAAACGACCAATAATGATGAGCAAGAGGTATGCCTCTGAAGGAAGCCTGTGGCTTTGAGTAACCCTTAGTGAGGCATTTAAGACTCGCCCAGAGCCGGGATTTCTACCCAATCATGAGAGGTCTTGAGTCATTCAGGGCGGGACATTGGTGGAATAGGAACATTAGCTGGGTGCTTTTTCTGTCTCTCTGAGCTAGCAAGTTTTCAACCCAGCATCTGGCTCCTGAGTCTTCATTGTTAAAGTTGACTGACTAGGATTTTTTTTTTTTTCAAACAGCAATTCCCAGTCAAAGTACAGGGGCCACTCTCCCATATTTGCAGCCTATAAGGTGCCCGACCAGCTCTCCTGCTCTTAGACTCTTGGGGATGACTCACCCACACTTTCAACATCAGGGCCAGCTTTACTGTGTTTCCCCGGGGAGATACAGTGCTGCAGCCATTGAGGGAGCCAGGATAATTTTCCTGCAATATCTGTTATGAACCCAGGGCCAGGTCTTCTCACTACTGCATGTCCCAAGAGAGGAAGAAGGAGGGCATCATCCTTGCACCCATATAACTTCATGTCAGATAAGGGGCAGGGACAGTTTTCCCACATTCTTGCCTTTAGAGACTAACCTGAGCCCTCTCCACTAGAGCCAGCTCTACTGTGCTTCCCAGACTGGCCATGGGGCCTGCCCTCCTAGTGCTGCAGGTGATGAGGAGCAGAGACAGCTCAGCTGTTTTCATGATCTCAAGGCCAGTTTACCTGACTGTTGCAGGTGCTGAGAGGTGAGGGGGGCATCACTCCTGCACCCATGGGCAGTGCACATCCCAGCACTCAGGGGGCTAAGATAGATGAATCTCTGTGAGTTCCAGGTTAGCCTGGCATACAGCGTTAGTTCTAGAACAGCAAAGGCCACACAGTGAAACCCTAGAGGATAGGTAGGATTACTGTACTAAAAACAGATATCCTACCAAAAGCAATCTACAGACTCAATGCAATCCCATCAAAATTCCAACACAATTCTTCACAGAAATTGAAAGGATGAATTTTAGCTTCATATGTGATTACTATTCTGAATATTATTCCTATATATTACTCCCATAATCATACACACACACACACACACACATACAAACACACCCTTCTCCCACCCAAAACGCAGGATACCTAAAACAATACTGAATAATAATAATAATAATAATAGCAATAATGATAAAACAACTGGAGTTATCACTACATCAGATTTCAAGTTTACAACAGAATTATAGTAATAAAACCAGAAATGTATTAGCATAAAAACACACATGGATCAACGTAATTGAACCAAAGACTCCGACATTGTTGAACCCGAGAGGGGCTCACCGAATCCTGACGCCACAGACCACCAATGCCCCCTGATTCGCTGTAATAAACATGAGGTTTATTAAACTGACGCGCCAGGATTCGATTCCCCCTTAGAGGAATGAACCCCGTAAAACGGTCCTCTGGCCCTTTAAATACACAAGCGGCTACAAAGAAGGTGGGGGCACCAATGAGTAGAGGCAAGGCAGCAGCCACAGGTGGTGATAAAGGAACAAAGAGTATGCTAAGTTAGGTGGTGACGAAAGTGGGGAGTGTAGAGGAGGGAGCCAGAGGGGAGTCTGAACAAACCTGCCAGCTATGCAAGCTTCGATATTTTCAAGGACTGAGTTCTGTAGAAGGTTTCCAGAAGGAGTGAGGTCAGGGTCTCACCAGAGAGGAGAAGACCATGTATTCATTAATTTTTACAGCCTTACAATATA
This sequence comes from Lophiomys imhausi, assembly GCA_907164525.1. NCBI lineage: Eukaryota > Metazoa > Chordata > Mammalia > Rodentia > Muridae > Lophiomys > Lophiomys imhausi. The sequence continues at coordinate 41,122 of CAJQZJ010036258.1, forward strand.
ACTATGAACACCTTAGTTTTGACAAGGAAGTCTAATATGCACATTGGAGAAAAGGAGCGTTTTCAACAAATGGTACTGTTCAAACTGGGTGACTACTGCTGTGGAAGTTTCGATTTCTTTAGAAACATGGTTGTGTTGAATGAATTTTTTTTTTTTTTTTTTTTGGTCTCAAATAGGGAATGTTGGGGGAAGGTTTTTTTTTTTTTAGTTTTTCGAGACAGGGTTTTTCTGTGTAACAGCTCTGGCTGTCCTGGTCTCACTTTTGTAGACCAGGCTGGCCTCGAATTCACAGAGATCCGCCTGCCCCTGCCTCCCAAGTGCTGGAATTGAAGGTGTGTGCCACCACCGCCCGGCAGGGGGAAGGTTTAATAAAGGCTGATTTCAATGCTGAGATCTGGTTACTGCCCCTTTTGAGGCATTCTCTGATTGGCTGAATAAATGCTGAGGCCTGAGATTGGGCAAAGACAGAAGTAGGTGGGAACAAGGTGCACAGGCTTCTGAAGCAGAGAGGTTGATGAGTATTAGAAGCCTCGAAGAGAAGAATCCAGGAGCTGAGGAGGACACACACCATGGGTTAGAGAAAAGAACCTCATTCCACATGGCCTGGAACATTGGCTAGTGTGGAGAATGGTGGTTCAAGGGGACATATGTATATATGGGGTCATATTTGGTAATAGACTTAAGAGCTAGCTTAGATGGGCCAAGATTGCTCAATTCAGGCCAAGGCTTGTTAAAATCCACGTGGTCCCTGTGTGTACTCATTTATAATGGCTGCTTAAAGATTAACAGCCGCCGAACCAATTAACAATAATCTAAATACTGGTTAAACAATTTAATTAATTATTTCTACAAATGACACCCAACATAATTTAATTTTTTTTTCAATATATGGCGCTCAACTACGGCAATTAGAATCCATGCTTACAGCCTGAGAAGGCCTGGGTGAAAGCCGGTTTCCTAGCCAAAGAGCAGGGAACTGAACCCAAATGCATTTCAAACTGTGGCTTCCTTAACTAAAGCTGTTGCCTTGCAGCAAGGGCAGAGAGCTAAGGCTTAGCTCTCCTTACCTACTAAAAAACTGACAGCCTTCTAAACAGAATTTCAGAGCGAAATTAATCGCCTAGATTAAAAATGGAGAAATCCATAATGCCTCAATACTTTTGGATTCCAATTGAGTTTGTTTCTCTTAACGTGCAAATGATTTTTACCCTGACAATTGTCATTCTGGGTATCTTTTTTGAGAAAGTTTGGACTAGGAGAAAGGGTACTTTTCTGGTTTGGAATCGCTAAAACATAAGAGATTTTTGAAGATTTTGGGCAGATTTCAAATTGTCATTACAGTTCAAGGTTGCTCTCTGGGTTACAGAGATAAAAAATCTGGGATTTAAATAAAATATTTGAGCAGGGTGGTCCTGGGACACACGCTTAATCTCTTAATCCCATCATACTAGAGGAAGAAACAGGCAGATCTCTGAATTCTAGACCAGCCTTTTTAAACAATGAGGGCAGGGTGGAAACCTGCTTATAAGACAAGGCTGCTTACTAAAGACAGTCTAGAATTCAAAAATGACACATTTTTCCTTGATGTTAAATTTAATAATGTCCTTACTGATCTAATGGATAAATGCACATAATCTTAAATTTATGTGAAGAGAAAGGGCTCACAAGCCAGTCTCCTTAGTTGGGGCTCCCACTGGAGAACTGGTTTCAAGAAACATTTTGCCCTGAAAGAGATATGTTAATCGCTGTGCATCATGGTGCAGGCCTTTAATCCCAGAATTTGAGAAACAAAGACAGGTGGATCCCTGACCTTCACTAAGGTCAGCCTGGTCTACAAACTGAATCCAGGACAAGGGTGTGCCTGGCTTTAAGGACTGAGGCAGAGCAGCTGAGTTCCTGATTCAAAAGAAGTAAGTTGGCCTGCAGACGGCTGGGGTATCCCACAGAGAAGAAAGCATGAAGCCTTATTTAAGGTGAGACTGCAATAACCAACTTACCCTGACGAACCTGCATCTGAGAGATCCAGAAAAAGGACTGCTAAGTGCGTTAAAGAATCTACAACAAAGACTGTGTTCCTGACGACTGAGGACCTGCCCCAGAGACTGTATCATTCTAAAAGGTTATGAAAGTAGTTGTTATAATTATCAATAGGTTTAGTGGATAGGTTAAAGGGGTTGTAGGAATTTATAGGATTAATAGTTAAGAAATTGTTGGTGTTTGTTATAAGTGAATTTAGTAATAAATAAATAAGTGTTAAATAATAATTTAAAAGTTCAAGCCGGGCGGTGGTGGCGCACGCCTTTAATCCCAGCACTTGGGAGGCAGAGGCAGGCGGATCTTTGTGAGTTCGAGGCCAGCCTGGTCTACAAAGTGAGTCCAGGACAGCCAGAGATATTCAGAGAAACCCTGTCTCGAAAAACCAAAAAAAAAAAAAAAAAAAAAATTTAAAAGTTCAGTTACACAAGGGTATACAGAGAAATCCTGTCTCAGAAAATAAAAGGAGAGACAGAGAAAGAGATATATTCTGTTAATCAATGTAAGGACCCAGAGTTAGTCCGGGGAGAACATGCAAACAGCATGCCTCCCACAGCCAACAGTTAAGAAAAGCTAAGGTAAAATAGCATGATTCTCCTCAAGAATGGAGCTTCCATGGGAGAAATGGAGCTCAAACTAATACAAAAATGGTTTAATTAATGTTGTTGTTTAATAAGGGTAATTCAATTATTTAAATGTATACCTTGATCCCAAAACTTGGAAGACAAGGAAAAAACAGGTTCCTTGTATGTTCGAGGCCAATCTAACCTACAGAGCTCTACAGAGCAAATCAATACAGCCCAAGCTACAAAGAGCAATCCTGTCTCAATAAGGATAGATATATCCACATAGAAAGTAAATCTCCAAGGAAAGGAGAAAAGGAAAGAAAAAAAATATATAAATGTATACTTTTGTTCCCAAAACATGGGAGACAAAAACAGAGACAGATTGGTTCCTTTTGAGTTTGAGGCCAACCTAATCTACAAAAAGCCAGAACAACACAGAATAAACCTGTTTTAATCAATTCATAAATTTATGTCAACTATAAAGGAGAATACTTAAACTCCATACAGTCTTATGCTATATTTTCAATTTAAAATAGATTACATATAGCATAAATATGTAATACTATTACATGATATCATTTTATGGCATGAATGGAGATTTACAAATGTCTTTCTTTCTGTTCAAAGAACAGAAAAATATTCCTTAATTGATTTGTGCATCCTGCACATCCAAGGCATTTTGGTAATTGCAGAACTATATGTTACTTGTGAGAAATTATATATTTTTCAGAACAACGGGACCGGAGTCCAAAGAAGACAAGTAACTCAGATGATCCAGCCTCATAGAATGTCTCAATAGCTGTTTCCTCAAAAATCTGCATCAAGAACAACTTCAAACAGCTTGCTGAGATGGCCCAGCCTCAAGGACTGATCTTTCCTACCAAAGTCCAGCTTCGAAGTACAAACATTCAAATTGCTGAGCACATAAAGACTGGACAACAAATATTACAATTTACTTGCTTAACCTTTTTTTTTTTTTCATTTTATTGGGCCCCTAAACAGGTTTTCTGCATCCCAATTCAGCAAGAAGAAGTTTTAAGAGAGCAACGTCCCATTCCCAAAAAGTGGGGTGGATGATGGAGGTTGTCTAGGAGGAATTGTTACAAATTGTTATATGGTCTTGTTAAGCAAGGTATAGGAAGTTAGACTTGGAGATCTCGTTTTCTTTTCTCTATCCTTCTTTCTCTCTTATACAGTGGGAAAAGAAAAAGAGGGGAAATATATGTATAGAAATAATAAGATATAAGGATAGATTATTGAGTCTGCTCTGAAAAACAAAACTATTGTTATTCCCAAATAAGGTTATCTTTTCATACATTGGTATAGAATTTTGTATATTGATACAAAAATAAGATTAATTTTGATTCCTTAGTATAGAATTTTATATTTTGACATATAATAAGTATATTTCAATTCTTATATAAGGTATTGTGCCTATACAACTCATTTAAAAGTATAGGTTTACTTCCAATCCTTTTATGGGTTGCTATTGAAATCTATTTTGGAGTCTGGGTAAAACAATTTGATTGCTGACCAGTCAAGCTCCTAGTCATGTCAAATACTAGTCTTAATTTATCACAAAATAGACTTAATAGGTTAAACAGATACTAAATGGTTAAAATATACAGTTTGCTTGTTCAAAGATAGATAGAAGATAGATGATAGACAGATTTATAAATAAATCAATAGATGTCTTCAAAACCCTCAAGAGGCATACAGAAAATGGCATTTAAAGATTATTTTTATTATTTTAAGAATTGTTTGACTTAAGACAATCAGCTCCTGACAGTTCCCATTTGACTTGGAAGAAGACAATGAGCATCAAAAAGAAATCTCCCATCAGGAGATAATTCCTATTGGGCAAAATGCCCCTGCAAATATATAGTCCAAAGATGGAACAGAACTTAAATGCAGGTAAGTCGATGTCCTAATTCTGTAGAGACAGAATGGGAAAATCCTTATTTCCTTCTGCACAATTTAGTCTGTGAAAAATGCTTGGCCAGAAGGCTGAAGATGATGCTCCAATGATATCAAGAGATATTTGGGACTGTCTAGGCAACAAACTGTCATATTTCTTTTTGGAAGCTGCTCTCCTATGCTTCCTACTCACTCAAGTAATAACTTTATCCCTTCTTATGTCTTTGATAAGGTTGAAGGCATAATAGTTATAAAATTTCAATTGAACTTGAGTTGTTTAGGATTTAAAAGAATACTTTCAAGTCTAAATAAAATCTTCAGGTTTATAAATATAGGATATGATAGAAATTATTTAGGTTCAGAACTTTAGACACACCAAGATAGATAGATGATTTTTTTCTTCAAGATTGCCTGATACAAATAGGCTAAACATCATGTGTGTAACTTTTATATATGGTTTTCTTGATTGTTTCATATTTGTTCTTATTGTTTTTACTATATGAGTTAAAAAAATTTAGCCTTTTTTTTTTTTTTAGACAAAAGGAGGGAATTATTGGGGTAGTGTTAAGCATTCTAAATATTAATTAATTGGTCCTGCTTGCTGTCTGTTACTTACCTTGACTCTGATTGGTTAAATAAAATGTCAAGGCCTGAGATTGGGCAAAGACAGAGAAAGGTGGGACTTCCTAAGATTAGAGCAGGAAGCCTGCGCTTCAGACAGAGAAGAATTCATTCCAGCCAGGAGCAGGAAGAAGAGGAGACACACCATGGGTTAGAAAAAAGAACCTCATTCCACATGGCCTGGAACATCAGCTAGTGTGGAGAACGGCAGTCCAAGGGGATGTATGTATATATGGGGTCATATTTGGGTAATAGACTTAAGAGCTAGCTTAGATGGGCCAAGATTGTTCAATTCAGGCCAAGGCTTGTTAAAATCAAAAAAGAAAAAAGAAAACATCCTTGTGTGGATTTTGAGGGGATATAAATAGAAACTCAGAAAAACAGGGGGACTTTTTTGCTTGGCATCACTTCTCATCACTGCTTCACTTTGAAATACTCCAGACAACACTTTGCCGAATCTTAATGCTCCCTTCTTCGCTGTTGAAGATCATGGCCCAGGTTGGGCTGAAGAGATAACAGCACAGAATGGGGTCTAAGAGACGCTGTTTCTTTGGCTATTCCTTCTGGTGCTCCCCAAAACTGCTGGTAGTGTCCTGGTTGGTTGTGTTCCACTAGCTGCTGGTACCTGATTCTGTGTATGCTGTTTGGCTGGTCTTCTGGAATCCTTATGAATTGCCCCAAGGATGAGTAATGGAAGGAAACAAATGAAACTTTTCAAGGTGTGAAAATGGAAATAGAAAACCTAAAGGAAACACAAACTGTGAGAATCCTGGAAATGAAAAATTTAGGATTTGAAAGAGGAACTAGAAGGTTCAACAACAGAATACAGAGATGGAAGACAGAATCTCAGGCACTGAAACTATAATAGAAGGAATGGATACATCAGACAAAGAAACATTAAATCTAAAAAAAAACTCTGACACAACACACCCAGAAAACTTGGGACAGTATGAAAACACCAAACTGATAAATAATAGGAATACAGAAAGGAGAAGAATACCAGATCAGAGTCCCAGAGAATATTTTCAATAAATTCATAGAAAAAAATTACTAATCTAAAAAAGGAGGTACTTATCAAGGTAAAGTAACCATATAAACACCAAACAGTTGAACCATAAAAGAAGGTCTGTATTTTCACATAATAATTAGACCATCAAACATACAGAAGAAAGAATATTAAAATCTGCAAATGAAAAAGATCAAGTAATATATGAAGGCAGATCTATCAGAATTATACCTACTCTTTAAATGGCAACTCTAAAAGCCAGAAAATCTTGTACACTCTAAGATACTACAGGTGCCAACCCAGATTAGTATACCCATCAAAATTTTCAATAATCATAAATGGAGAAAATGAGAGATTCCACGATAAAACCAAATGTAAACATCATCTATCTACAAATGCATTATTACTGAAAGTGCTAGAAGGAAAAACCTAAACTAAGGAGATGAACTACACATGTGGAAAACAGGGAATGTGTAAACAAATAATATCACATGAGCAAAACCAAAACAAGGGAAACACACACACACACACATCCACATTGACACACAACACCACCAAAAAGAATAACAAAATAGGAGTTTTATTGTTGTGAAGAAACACTATGACCGAAGCAACTCTTATAAAAGAAAACATTTAATCAGGGATGGTTTACAATTACAGACGTTGGGTCCATTATCATCATGGTGGGAAGCATGGTGGCATTCAGGAAGCCATGGTGCTGTTGAAGAAGCTGAGGGTGCTCTTGATCCATAACAAACATGGAGAAGACTCTTTACAACACTGGGCTTAGCTTGAGATTAGAGACCTCAGAGCTCTCACACCCAGAGTGACACAGTTTCTCCAACAAGGTCACATCTTCTGCAACAAGGCTAGATCTCCTAATAGTGCTACACCCTATGTGCCCAGCATTTAAACACAAGAGTCTATGGAGGCGAAACCTAACCAAACCACCACAAACAGGAATTAACATTCATTGGTCATTGATATCTCTCAATATCAATGACCTTGATTTCATAATAAATTACACAAATTAACATAATTAATGGAGTAAAGGATGCATCTACTGCATACAAGAAACAAACTTCAACCCCAAGAATAAATATAATCCTTAGGTAAAGTGATAGAAAAAGTTATTCCAAGAAAATGGTCCTAAGAACTAAGTTGGTGTAGGCATTTTAACAGCTATGAAGACATTTCAAACAAAAATTCATGAAAGAAAATGAGGAAGGACACAACATATTCCTCAAAGGAAAAATATACCAAGATGACATTTCAAGTTTTAACATCCATTCCTCAATCTCATGGTCATCACTCTTTGTAAAAGGAACAATTTTAAAGCTAAAATCACATATTGTCCCTCACACACTGATACTAGGAGACTTTATACATGACTCTCACCAATGAACTGATTCTCCAGACAAAAGCTAAATAGAGAAATGCTCAGGGTGACTGACATTATAAACTCTATAAATCTCCTGATATTACAGAACATTCTTTTTTTTTTTTTGGTTTTTCGAGACAGGGTTTCTCTGAATTTCTCTGGCTGTCCTGGACTCGCTTTGTAGACCAGGCTGGCCTCGAACTCACAAAGATCCGCCTGCCTCTGCCTCCCAAGTGCTGGGATTAAAGGCGTGCGCCACCACCGCCCGGCATTACAGAACATTCTATCTAAACACAAAAGAATAGGCCTGTTCAGTCTGCGTGCCCATGCCAACAGGCACTGAGTTTCTGCTGCCAGTCTTGCACCACCTGCCTAGCCACCTGCACTGGATACAGGAGTAGATCCCCCACCACCAGTGTGGCCACCCTTTTATTCCTGGATCAGTGTGGCCCATACCTTCTAGCAGGGAGGAGCCTGATTTCAGACCAGGCTGGGAATTCCCCACTGGAACCCACAGTGGTTAACTCATATGAAGTGGCTGGACAAGAAAAAATACAAAGTGTATGGTTCAAGGATTAAAGGGGCATCAGGAAATGGAATGGAGCTAAATCCTGTGTTCAAGGATATTAAAGGATGTAGTTTAATAATGGTGACCTTGGGGCAAGATGTCACCCAGCTAACCTTCCATCTTCGGAAAAGGAATTAAAGAAAATATGATGGTACACACCTTTAAACTCAGCACTCAGTATACAGAGGCATATAGATCTGAGCTCAAAGCCACCCTAGTCTACATAGCAAGTTCTAAGAGACCCTAGCTTCCACACTGAAGGAAATCATGGAAAACAGAAAGCTGATGAAGATGTCATTGAACAAGGGAGCCACGTTCCAGCCTCAGCAAGCAGAAGAACTTGGCAGCTTAGGGCACATGGTTCTGACTTTAAAATGAAGGATGGACTTTCCCTCAGTGACTAATGAAAGCCTGTTCCTGCATTCACAGAGGCCCAGAAAGGACATTGTGTGAAGCTGTGAAAGGCCACAATGTGAAACTGTGAAGTTGAAGCCTGGATTGTCTAGTAGACCCTAAGATGTTAGAGATGCCAGAGTCTTGGGATACCTGTTAAGGAAAGCTACTAACAGGGAGTTAGCCCAAGGGAAAGAAGTGCATTGCAGATAACAAACCCGAAAGGAGCTGGAGATGTAAATAGCACTTTGACATCAGACACGGAGATACAGTGTTTGGAGTTTGCTCACCTGGTTTTTGGTCTTGCTTTGGTCCAGAATATCCTGTGTAGTAATATGTTAGAAATGTGTGAACTGCCTTTTAATTTTGATTTTATAGGGGAATAATTTAAGAAGAGACTTTGGACTTTGCACTTTTAAACATTGCTCATTGTTGAGACAGTGGTAGACTATGGGAACTTTTGAAGTTGGACTAAATGCATTTTACATTATATTATGGGTACATCCCTATTGTGGTCACAGAGTGTAATGTGTTAGCCAGCCTCAAGTTAAACGTTTTTCTTTAGAAGAGTTGCCATGACCTAGAAACACAGTACGTATTCACCTATAAGTAAATGTTAGCTATTAGGTAATTGTTGACTTAGGGATTCCACTGCTGTGAAGAAACACCAGGACCATGGCAACTCGTATATAAAGAAACATTTAATTGCGACTAATTTACATGTTCAAAGTTTTAGGCCATAATTATCGTGGTGGGAAACAAGGCAGAATGAAGGCAGGCATGGTGCTTGAGAACAAGGTAAAAGTTCTTCATCATGATCAACACTGTGTCTCTGGACATATATTGAACAAAGGACACCTCAAATTCTGCCTCCACAGTGACACACTTGCTCAAACAAGGACACTTCCTAATACTGCAACTCCCTATAGCCAAGCATTCAAACACTCAAGTCTATGGGGGTCATACCTATTCACCCAGCACATTCCACCACTTTGCCTCCAGAGGGTTGCAGCCAAAATATAATGCAAAATGCATTTAGTGCAACTTCAAAAGTCCCCACAGTTTATCACAGTCTCAACCCTGTTTAAAAGTTCAAAGTCCAATATCTCTTTTGAGACTCGTGGACATTACAGTTCCATAAGGGAGGAAAGAGAGCACAATACAGAAATATTCTGGACAAAGCAGGTCCCAAAACCAGCTGAGAAACTCCAAACTGCATCTCCATGTTTGATGTCAAACTGCTCTTCAGATCTCCAACTCCTTTCAGCTTTGTTAACAGCAACACACTTCTTTCTATGGGATGGTTTCACTCCCTGTTAGTAGATTTCCTTGGCAGGTATCCCACGACTCTGAGGGTCTTGGTTTTTTCAGGACAATCCAGGGTTCCACTATACAATTTTATAAAATGGGTGCTTTAGGGCTACATGCAGGAACACCCCTGCCACACACCTGGCCTCAGAGGCTCTTCTTAGTTGCAGAGGGAAATTCCATAACACTTTTCACACAATGAAATCTGTGCCCCTCCATGTAGGGTCAACCCTTCCACATGCCTGGCCTCAGCATATTCCATCTACAGAGGAAGATTTCATAACCCCTCTGTTCGATTCTTAACTTTAAAGTCAGAATCACTTGGCTGGGGCTGCCAAGTTCTGCTCTTGCCGGGGATTAAAATGGTCCCCTTGTTCAATGACACCTTATTCTGTTTTTGATGTTTTCTTTCATTGCTTAAGATTGCCTGTCCTGGAACTTTGCTCCATATACTGACCTTGAACACAGAGATCTGCATTCCTCTTTCTCCAGAGTGCTGGGATTAAAGGTGTATACCATCACAACTAGACCTAAGCTGTTCTTTCACAAGGTGGACACTCAACTGGGTGCTATATTTCCCTTAGGTATCCACTCCCTTTATTCCATTTCTCCAACTCTTTTCCTAATCCAAAGTTGTCAAATCTTCATTCCTCCAAGCAAAAGCATGGTACTATCACAGCAATACTCTAGTCTGTGGTACCAACTTCTGTCTTAGAGTTTCCATTTTTATGAAGAGATGTCATGACCATGGCATCTTTTATAAAAGAAAACATTTAATTGGGACTGGCTTATTGCTTCAGAAGTTTCCTTCATTATTGTCATGGTGCAGGGAGAAGGCAGGCATGGTTCTTCAGAAGAAGCTGAGAGCTTCACATCTTGATCTTCAGGCAGAAGACTGTGTCACTGGACTTTGCTTTAGCAAAGTCAGCCTCCACAGTTACACACTTCATCCAACAAGAACACAGCTGCTAATAGTGATACTCCCTTTGGTCAAGCATTCAAACACATGAGTCTATGGGTTCCATACCTATTCAAACCACAATTGATAATCAAGCTAAAAATGCACAGGCCCAGAATGTTAGTTAAAGAGGAGGGGAAAGCATGGATCTCCCTGGGAAGGGAAAATAGATCCAGTTGTGTGAATGGACTCACACAGGTGGGGATTAGCGCAGGAAGGATCAGGTGGGCAGAGAAGGGGAAGAGGATATCGGGACACACAGCTGGAATTTGGGGGTTACTGCGGAAATCTAGTTCAATGACAACTTCCTGCAATCTATGATGGTGACCCAATGAGGAATTCTAATAATGGTGCATATGGAATCTGAACTGGCCATATTTTATTACCAGGTAGGGTTTCCAGTGCTGGAAGTGGGTTACAATCTGTTGAGGTCTTGATTGAGGAGGTCCTAGAGAGATCCCTAAACAATCCATACTGATGTACAGACAAAAAAGTTGCTCTCTGAAAACTAACAATGGTGACCCATTACAGAGGACAACTTCCACACAGCTTGCTGAGTATAGATATCTGGGGGGAGGTACAGGGTTGGAACCTTCATCCATATGTTCTAGTCTCTTTGAGGAAAGAAGATTCTCTACTGGATATGGAAAGAAAAACCTGGACAACAAACCAGCCACAGAACCCTCCACTTACAAACTGTCCTGTCTGAAAGATGGGCTGGGCCATGGTAGCCCAAATATGTGGGAGTGTGAAACTAACATTTTCTCTAACTTGAACCCCAGGACATGACAGGGATCCATGTCTTTCACCACCTGACTTTCCTGGAACCTGGAACATAGACTTAAACAGCAAGCATGGGGCCTGCACCTGTGCCAGGTCCTCTGCTGATAGGTTATGGCTGTCAGCTTGTTGTTCTTATGGAACTCCTAACAGCGAGAGCACGCGTAGCTCTGATTCTTTTGCCAGATCTTGAGTCTCTTTTCCTCCTATAGGTTGGCCTTGTCAAGCCTTAATGAGGGCTTTCACCTTGTCTTTTCTGTATCTTGTTTTGTCTGTTTAGATGTCCTTTATTGGAGGTCTACTCCTTTCCAAAGAGGAAATAGAGAAGAGGGAATGGATTACTGAAAGTTGCTAATAAGAGAAATTGGGAGGTAGCTTTGAGGAGTATAGGGAGAAAAAACAGTGGGCAGGATATATTATGAGAGAGGAATCTATTTTCAACTAAAAAATGAATTCAATTTTGCTAAAATGAAAATGCAAAGAAGAAGGTAAGAATTAAAGTACAGGGGCTGGAGAGATGGCTCAGCGGTTAAGAGCACTGCCTAGTGCTCTTCCAAAGGTCCTGAGTTCAATTCCCAGCAACCATATGGTGGCTCACAACCATCCACAATGTGATCTGGTGCCCTCTTCTGGAATGCAGGTGTACATGCAGATAGAGCACTCATGTATAAAATAAAATAAATCTTTAAAAAAAAAAAAGAATTAAAGTACAAAGAAAATTTACATAGAAAAGACAGAGAAAGAATGATTTTGACAGACACAGTTCTCATTCTGTTTGTGTAGAGGGTGACAAAACAAGAGATCAAAACAAGTTCACTCCTGGGCCCTGTCTAGATCTGTGAAATGAGAAGCTTTGCTCCCAGCAATGCACATCATGAAGGAAACAATCTCAGGTCACCCTCTTGTGCTGTCTTTCACTACATTGGATTGTGAAGTTACAAATGTTCCTGCTCGATTTATTCCAAAAGAATAATCCTGTTTCTTTTCAAGGAAAACTAGTGTTTGAATAACTATTCAAATAATAGAAATACATATGTAATGTTATACACTATTGCTACATTATATAATATATTAAAAATACACAAACTGATTTATAAAAATATTAAATATTTAAACACATACTCCAAAGCAAAAATGAAAGTGTTAACATCTATGGTAGGTTATTTAATCAGAAGAAAACAAAGAGATGAGTCTCTTGTCTAACAATATGTATTTGTTCAACTATAATTTATTATCATTATTTAAATAAAAACAAAACATGTCAGTCTGTTTCTTAACCAAATTTTTACTTTTTCATGCAGTAGTACTCATTGGCAGAAAGCTCTCATACCATCCAAACAAAGCAACTTTCTACATTTTTACAGAGTACTATAAGAGCACATTTGCTCCTCTCTGTAGCAAATCTTGGTACAAAAAGCTTGATGTTTATTTTTCCCCTCCACATATCACCTAAAACATTAGAAAACCCTTTGAGAGTGAATGCTTCAGCTAGCTTCTGTGCTTTCTGCCCGTCATATTCTATTGCTATCTACAGTGTAGACAAGTTGGCTGGAGCTCTCACATCCATCTGACAAATACAAGTGCACTAATGGTTAATATTCAATGTGAGAAAGAAAGAGTTGACACTGCTTAAGCTGTCATTGTATGCTGTGTCATGACCAATACAGCACTGACTGTGAGAGTCCTTTCTAGGGGTATACTCCTTTAACCATTGGCATTGTCTTCATTCGTTTACCAGGAAGTCTTCTTAAGGCACTGAGCCTATCCTCAACAAATGACCATGGGGGTTATTTTCATATTTAGGCCACCATGAATATAACTGCAATGAACATGAGAATTCTGATACTTTTGAATATTAATTTCAAGTGCATGGAAAATATATGAAAAGGGTGCTGGGATGCATAGTAATTCTTTCATTTAATGAAAACTCTGTATAATGGAGTTGCTTGGGTGTAGGTTTTACATCCAAATATCTTAGAATACAAACAGTAAATATGTGCAATTTTACATCGATGATCTAATTTTAGACCCAAACCTACTGCTATCAGAGTTACCTTTGCATTCGAATACAGTCACATGTCATATTCAAACTCACTGTTCAATTATGAAGCATATTTTATTTTCACTCTTTTTTTCTCAACTACGTCATACTTAGTGTAATATCATTTATGTGACCATAACAATGTATTCTGAGTCACTAAACTCTAACGTTCTCTTCCTATGGTTCTGCACATTATTTCACATCAGTTTCAGTTTCACACACTTACTGTTTTTTGCTAAATGAATGATTAATAATATTCTTTACCCTTTATTACACTGGTAAACAAAACAATAAAATGAAGTATTTACAAAAAGAAAAAAGAAGATGTTGGGTATGTTCAATTTTCACCATCAATTCAAAACAAACCAAAGAAAATTCAAACAGGAGAGCTGATCTATAAGCTATGTGCCATACTAAAACAAAAGAAAACAAAAACTCAGAATGCTCAATAGAATTATGAAGAAATAGAACTCAAATTGCCACAGTGTGACTTCTGTACTTACCACAAAGCTACAACACTCAAAAGGTGGACAATATTTGTGAAAGAGTAAGGGGCTGTGGACAAAAACCTAAGCCCCAAAATATATTCAAGTATTCATCAAAAGACCTAAGGAATCTCAACCAGGAAAAATGTGAACTTCACCTTTACCTGTGATTGTATGTACATAGAAAATAAATAAAAACAGATCTTTCACAACTCCCACACATAACTCTAAGTGTCTCCTAAACTGTTATATTTCTGACCTTACAGCTACTACTGATCTCTCTTCCAAACAGAGAGGCCCCATGCTTTAGAGCTCTTTTTCTGTGAATGGAGGTGTTAATAAAGGTCGGCTATTGCTTAGACAGACCCTCATGCCTCCTTGTATTTAAGGAAATCTCAACCCCATAGATGCCCACACAAAAAACAACACTGAATAGCAATTGAATATCTGCTTCCTCCCACATGATTAGGGCACGGATGTGAAATCTGCCCTATCCACATGAATAACACAATGCACACTTGAGAAACATTTGCAGCTCAAAACTCCTGGTGTATAAGTGTGCATACGCCACAGACCAAGTGCAGAAATATGAGAAAATATGTAGAAGTAATATGAGTCACCCAGAGATTGAACTCAGATCGTGAGGCTTAGCAGTAACCAAGTTTACCCACTGAGACAGTTCTCTGACACTCATGTGGTTCTGAGAAATGTTACGTGTTTACTAAGAATAAACTAACATATTCCAAAATATATAGCAATATCTCATTTTCATTTGCAAAAATGATTCATTATTCAAACCATCCTGTTTTCCTCCATCATTAGATGACAATGTGTTTGCCATCTGAAAAGGAGATAGTACTTTACTGGTGTAACGTTTCAACTGCTCTTATGTGAGCATCAGTGAGACAGCTCAGTGGGAAAGGTCGCAGCTAGCAGCCTGACCTTAGTCATCACACAGAAATACCCAAAGTAGACCCCACTATGTTGTCTTCAGTCTCCCCATATCTGTAATGGCCTAAAACTAAAAAACACAAACACACAACAGAAACTTTTAAAAAATAAATCTCATTGCTATTACATTATCAAGCATCTCTGCATAGTTCCCTTAGAAGGCAGTACCTCAAGATGAAGTGCCACACAGATAACTAAGGGGAACATGAAGAATCATAGACCATCAAATAACATATACATATCCATTGCATATCAAGCTATGTTGTGAGATATAGAGTTGATTCCTGATTATACTACTTTGATATTTCTCTATCAGATAGATGAAAATGCAAATGTTTCATTTACCATGTCAAATATATTCAATAGGGTTTTTCTCCAGTTTAAAGTCTTTCGCGATAATGAAGACAATTTAAATGTGCAAAGGCCTCATCTTACTAAATGCATTCATAGGGTTTCTCTCCAGTATGTGTACTTTTATGTACTCAGAATTACTTTCTTATAATAAGGCTTTATAGCACATTGATTATATTCACAGGGTATTTCTCCAGTATGTGTTCTTTTATATATTTGGAGACTACCATGATATGCAAAGGCTTTACCACATTGATTACATTCACAGGATTTCTCTCTAGTATGTGTTCTTTTATGTACTTAGAGACAACCGTGTTGTGAAAAGGCTTTACCACATTGATTACATTCGTAGGGTTTCTCTCCCGTATGTGTTCTATTATGAACTTGGAGAGAACCTTGTTGTGAAAAGGCTTCATTACATTGATTACATTTGCAGGGTTTCTCTCCAGTATGAATTCTTTCATGAATTTAAAGAACACTGTGATGTACAAAGTCTTTACCACATTGATTACATTCATAGGGTTTCTCTCCACTATGAATTATTTCATACCTGCAAGGATAATTGTTTCATGTGTAAGCTTAACTATATTCATTACACTGATTTATCTCTTTATAGGTATGAATAAATATTACAATTTGGTATAATTATAAAGAGAATCAGATCTGAAGTTTTTATCACTTTCTTTACATTCATACTTTTCTCCTTTATTGTGGGTTTCTTTGCTTCTTTCTACATACCTTGATGGTAAGAGCATTTATTTCATGGCTCACATTATAGCATCCCTTTTCTACATGAAGTTATTCACATATTTCATGGAAAGAGGAATAACTCAGAGCTTTACCACACTGATTGGAGAAATAAGTTTCCCTATAGCAGAAGTCATACTACATTTGTAAGTGAACCAGGAAAACCAGAAGAATTTCCACATTCCTAGAACTCATAGGGATTTTCTGCAGTGTCAGTATGTAGATGCATAATATGTAAAGTTGGAAAACTAATTATTTGTATTAGTTTAATTTATTAGTACTTCCCCCAATTTGAGTAGACACTCTGAATGTGACATAAGTTTAGAAGTAATTTATTATTATTAATTAATTATGTTTACCTTTACAGTGTTGTTCCTATCATACTTTCTGTTCAACACATGTATGGGATATTTTAGGATTCAATGACCTATGATGATGTACTTGTGAACTTCACTCAGGAAGAGTGGGCTTTGCTGCAACCTTTCCAGGAGAGTCTCTACAAATATGTGATGCTAGAGAGCTACAAGTACCTCATTGCTATAGTTAGGACAGTGAATTTTCTTTCACATTTTAATTAATAATTTCACTGTTAATAATTAATAATAGATTAATTTCAAGCTTGTATCACATTCAGAAAGTCTACTCAAAGTGGGGGTAATATATATCATCTAATTGATCTGGGAGAGAGAGAGGTATGTGGCATCTTTCAATATCCCTATGCTCACTTGGATTGTATCCATTTTGACAAATGATACACCTATTAAAAGAATAAGAACAAATGAAAGATTTCCACATTCACACAGTTTGACAGTTCCTCATACACATGTGGTATAGAGATTAACGTTTCTCCACAACAACTTTTTTGGCTCATAAACTGACAAAATCCAACATCCCTTCATACCAAAAGTCCTGGAGAAAGATGGCACACAAGTACCATACCTAGATATACTAAAGGTGATATATAGAAAGCCAGTAGCCAACATCAAATTAAATGGAGAGAAACTTTAAAGCATTTCATCTAAACTCAGTGACAAGGCAAGGATGCCAACTCTCCCCATATCTCTTCAACACAGTACTTGAAGTCTTAGATAGAGCAATAAGACAACTAAAGGAAATCAAGGGGATACAAATTGGAAAGGAAGAAGTCAAATTATCACTATTTGCAGATGATATGATAGTATACATAAGTGGCCACAAAAATTCCACCAGAGAACTCCTACAACTGATAAACACCTTCAGCAATGTGGCTGGTTAAAAAAAGTACTTTAAAAAAATCAGAAGCCCTTCTTTATACAAAAGATACATTGGCTGAGAAACAAATTAGGGAAACAACACCCTTCACAAAAGCCACAAACAATATAAAATACCTGAGGGTAACTCTAACTAAGCAAGTGAAAGACCTGTATGAGAAGAACTTCAAGGCCTTGAAGAAAGAAATTGAAGAGGACATCAGAAGGTGGAAAGATCTCCCATGCTCATGGATAAGTAAAATCAACATAATAAAAATGGCCATCCTGCCAAAAGCAATATACAGATTCAATGCAATTCCTTCCAAAATACCAACACAATTCTTTGAAGACCTGGAAAAAATAATTCTTAACTTCATATGGAATAACAAAAAACTCAAGAATAGCTAAATCAACCCTGTACAATAAAAAAAAAATCTGGAGGTATCACCATCCCAGATTTCAAGCTATACTACAGAACACTAGTAATAAGAACAGCATGGTACTTGTATAGAAACAGACCAGTTGATCAATGGAATCGAATTGAAGACCCAGAAATGAACCCACACACATATGGTCACTTAATCTTCAACAAAGAAGCCAAAATTGTAAAATGGAAAAAGGAAAGCATCTTCAACAAATGGTGCTGGTCTAACTGGATGTCAACATAAAAAGAATGAAATTAGACCCTTACTTATTACCTTGCACAAAACTTAAGTCCAAGTGGATCAAAGACCTTTACATAAAACACACTAAGTCTAATAGAAGAGAAAGTGAGGAAAAGTCTGGAACTTACTGGCACAGGCGACAACTTCCTGAACACAACACCAATAGTTCAGGCTCTAAGACCAACAATCAATAAATGGGACCTCATGAAACTGAAAAGCTTCTGTAAGGCAAAGGACACTGTCATTAGAACAAAACGGCTGCCTATAGATTGGGAAAAGATCTTCACCAACCCCACATCTGACAGAGGTCTAATATCCAAAATCTATAAAGAACTCAAGAAATTAAACACCAGCAAACCAAGTAACCCAATCAAAAAATGGGAACAGATCTAAACAGAGAATTCACAAAAGAGGAATCTCTAGTGGCCAAGAAACATTTCAAGAAATGCTCAACATCCTTAATCATCAGAGAAATGCAACTCAAGACAACTCTGAGATTCCATCTCACACCTGTCAGAATGGCTAAGATAAAAATTTCTAAAGACAGCAGATGCTGACAAGGTTTTGAAGAAAAGGGAAGACTCCTCTATTGCTGGTGGGAGTGCAAACTTGTACAACCACTATTGAAATCAGTCTGGGGATATCTTAGAAAACTTGGAATAGCTCTACCTCAAGACCCAACCATGCCACTTCTGTGTATACACCCAAATGATTCCTCATCAAACCACAAGGGCATTTGCTCATCTATGTTCATAGCCCCCTTATTTGTAATAGCTAGAAACTGGAAACAACCCAGATGTCCCTCAACTGATGAATGGATTAAAAAAAAAAAAACTGTGGTACATCTACACAATAGAATACTACTCAGCTATCAGAAACAACAAAATCATGCAATTTGCACCCAAATGGATGGAACTAGAAAAGCTCATCCTGAGTGAGCTACCCAGATTCCGAAAGATGCAAATGGCATCTATTCACTTATAATTGGATTTTAGCCATATTAGTACAGGATATCTATTCTACAGCCAACACACTTAAAGGAACAGGAACATAGATTTTGTTACCTATTAAGGGGACAATTTGTCCTAGGGGTGCTACCATGTAGGCCCCCAATATATGAGGAGGTTCTTGAACCTCATGTGACTGCTGAACTGGGGTGGGAGACTGATGTCTGGGGACACCCCACTCTGGAGGAGTAGGAGGGTAGGGTAGGAGAGTGGGACTGGGAGGGGTGGAGGGAGGCACTGTGATGGAGATGTGGTTTGAAGTAGTGAATAACCATTAAAAAAACAAAAAACAAAAAACAATACAACCCTGTACTCAACCAAAGTGGAAATTCTACAAGAAATGGATAATTTTCTTGATGGGTACCACTTTCAAGCATTAACTTAAAATCAAACAAACAATTTACATATACCTATAACTCCTAGTGAAAGGGGAGCCTTACAATTCTGCCAAGAGGAAAAAAAACCAGAAGCATAAGTTTTGAAGGCAGAATTCTACCAGCCTTTCAAAGTGTAATTAATGGCAATACTCAAAGTATTCAGCAATATAGAAATGGAAGAAACATCACTTAATTCATTTTATGAAGGCACAGTTAACAAAAAGCCCAAACCAAATAAAGACTCTATAAAGGAAGAAAATTAAAGAACAATTTCCCTTACGAACATAGATGCAAAAATACTCAGTAGAGTACTTGTAATCCACATCCAAGAACACATAAAAATATCATGAACCATGATCAAGTAGGCTTCTTCCCAGAGACACAGAGATGGTTCAACATAATGTTAGCAAATGTAATCCACAACATGAATCAACTACAAGAAAAAAAATCCCATGATAACCTCATTAAATGATGTAAAATCCTGTGACAAAATACGGCATTCCTTCATGATAAAAGTCTTGGCCTGATTAGGGATACAAGGGACATACCTAAACATAATAACAGAAATTTACAACAAACCTATATTCAACATTGAATAGAGAGAAACTCAAATCAATTCCACTAAATTAGGAATAAGACAGGGTTGTCCACTCTCCCCATACTTGAGCAATATAGTACTTCAGGTTGGGTGTGGTTACGCATATCTTTTATTCCAGCACTTGAGAAGCAGAGGTAGGTGGATCACTGTGAGTTTAAGGCCAGCCTGGTCTACAAAGTGAGTCCAGAACAGCAAGGACTACACAGTGAGACCCTGTCTTGAAAAGCAGGGAAAAATGCATATATATATATATATATATATATATATATATATATATATAAATTCAAGTAATATATATATAAATTCAAGTAATATATATTTTACTTGAATTTAGCTAGTGTAATTAAAAAACTGAAGGAAATCAAGGGAATACAAATTGGAACGATAGATGTCAAATTATTATTTGCAAATGATATTATAAATGACACTAAAAATTCCGCAAGGGAACTTCTAGAGCTGAAACACGTTTTTAGAAAAGTATTTGGAAACAAGATTAAGTGAAGAAAAACAAAAATCAAAACAAAAACAACATCCTTCCCATACATGAATGACAAATGGACTGAGAAATAAATTAGGGAAACAACAACCTTCACAATAGCCTTCAATAACATAAAATATGTTAGAGTAATTCTAAAAAAGTAAGTGAAGACCTGTATGGCAAAAGTTTCAAAACTTTGAAGAAATAAATTGAAGAAATATTAAAAGATTGAAAGATCTTACATGCTCATGAATCTGCAGAATTAACATAATAAAAATGGCCACAGGAAAAAAAGCAATCTGCAGATTCAATATAATCCCTACCAAAATTCCAACACAAATTTTACAGACCTTGAAAGGACAATACTCAATTTCATAGAGAAAAACAAAACCCCAGAATAGCTAAAACAATCATGGACAACAAGAAAATTTCAGGAAATGTGACCATCTCTGATTTCAAGCTGTATTACAGAGTTGAATGCATCTTCAACAGATGGTGCTTTCAAACTGGATGCCTGCATATAGAAAGTTGCAAATAGATTGATATTTATGAGACTTCACCAATCTCAAGTCTACGTGGATCAAAGACCTCAAGAAAAATCCAGACACTTAACCCAGTAGAAGAAAAAGTGTGGAACAGCCTTGAACTCACTGGCACAGGAGACAATTTTCTGAAGAGAACAATAGTGCAGACCCTAAGAACAAAATTTAATAAATGGAAGCTCATGAGAATAAAAATTATCTAGAAAGCAAAGGATATAGTCAAAGGATAAAATGGTAACCTAAATAATGAGAAAATATTTTTACCAATTCCATATTTGCTAATATCCAAAACACAGAAAGAAATCAAGAAACTAAATATTAAAATACTAAATAATCCAATTGGAGTACAGACCTAAACAGATTTCTCAACAGAGTCATTTCAAATACCTGAGAAACATTAAAGAGATATTCATACATCCCTAGACACCAGTAAAATACAAGTCAAAACTACTTTGAGATTCCATCTTAAAACTTCCAGAATGGCTCAGATCACTATCACAAGCTCACTGCAGCTGTACTCATAATAGCCAGAAACTGGAAACAAACCAGACGCCCCTTAACTAAAGAGTGGATAAAGAAAATGTGTGCATTTAAACAATGTAGTTAGCTGTTTCAAAACAAATGCCATCATGAAATTTATAGGAAAATAGATCGAACTAGAAAAAAATCATCCTAACTGAGGTAATCCAGACCCAAAAAGACAAATACAGTATGTGTGGTGTTTTGAATAGGTGTGGCCCGCATAGACTCATCTGTTTGAATGTTTGACCATAGGGAGTGGCACTATTAGGAGGTGTGGCCTTGTAGGAGTAGGTGTGGTCTTGTTGGAGGAAGTGTGTCACTGTGGAGGTGGGCTTTGAGGTCTGATATAGTCTCAAGCCATGCCCATTGGGACCGTCTCCTCCTTCCTGCCTGTAGATCAAGATACAGAACTCTCAGCTCCTTCTCCAGCACCATGATTGCCTGAACGCTGTCACACTTCCCACCATGATGATAATGCACTAAATCTATGAATCTGTAAACCAGCCCCAATTGATGTTCTTTTTTCTAAGAGTTCCCTTGGTCATGGTGTCTCTTCACAGCAAAGAAACTACAAGACAGAAGTTGGTACTAGGTAATGGGGTATTGCTGTGATGGGCCTTACCATGTATTTGTTTGGATGAATGTGGATTTTGGGACTTTTGATTAGAAAAGGAGTGGAATGCTTTAAGCACTGTTTAATGGGCCATCCTAGTAGGAATACGGAAGACAGTGGTGCTGAAGGTGATTTGAACTGTGGTGGCCTGGCTCAAGGTGTTTCAGAGAAGAATTTCAGTATAATGCCTAGAGATCCTTCTTGTGATATTTTGGTAATGAATGTGGCTGGTTTTGCCCTTGTTTGAAGAGTCTGCTTGACCCTAAAGTGAAGAGATTTAGTTTAATTATATTGGCAAAGGAAACTTCAAAAAAACCTAGTATAGACTCATGAAGAGAGCAGTTTTCAAACAAAGCAAGTTGGAAGAGAAAATATACAAAATGTATGACTGAAGGTTTAAAGGGGTACCAGGAAGTGGAAGGGAGCTACATCCTTTGTTCAAGGATATCAAATGGAATTAAGGGAATGGTGACCTTGGGGCAAGATCCCACCCAGCTAAGCTTCAACATTAAAAGGAATTAAAGAAAAGCTTAGGTCCAGACATGATCATACAACCCTATAATCCCTGCACTCAAAGACAGAGGCTGGGCCGGGCTGTGGTGGCGCACGCCTTTCATCCCAGCACTTGGGAGGCAGAGGCAGGCAGATCTTTGTGAGTTCAAGGCCAGCCTAGTCTACAAAGTGAGTCCAGGAGAGCCAGGGCTACACAGAGAAACTTTGTCTCGAAAAACCAATAAATAAATAGATAGATAGATAAATAAATAAATAAAATGAAAAAAGAAAGAAAAGAAAAAAAGAGGCAGAGGCATGCAGATCTCAAGACTTGAACTTGAACACAGAGTTCAAGTCCTCCCTGGACCACATAGCAAGATCCAGGAGAGCCAAGCTTAGGCAGTGAAGAAAACCATGGAAAACAGAAAGCTGGTGAAGATGTCATTGAACAAGGGAGCCATTTTCCAGCCTCAGCAAGCAGTAGAACTTGTCAGCTCTGGCCAGTTGGTTCTGACTTCAGAATCAAGGATGGACTTTCCGTCTATAACTAAGGAAAGCCACTAAAACTAGGCATGTGGCAGAGGTGCCCCTACATGCAGGCCCAGAGAGACCATTGTGTGAAGCAGTGAACATGAAGCCTGGATTGTTGAGGAGACCCCAAGATGTTGGTGATGATAGAGCCCTGTGATACCTGCAAAGGGAAGCTACTAATAGGGAGTGGAACCAACCCAAGGGAAAGAAGTATGTTCCAGTCAACCAAGATGAAAAGACCTGGTGATCTGAATAGTGCTTTGATATCAGACATGGAGATGCAGAGTTTGGAGTTTGCTCAGCTGGTTTTTGGTCTTCCTTTGTTCCATTATTTCTTCACTGTGCTCCCTTCCCCACATTTTTGGAATGGTAATGTATGTATATCTTGTGCCATGATGTGTTAGAAGTATATGATCTGCTTTTTGATTTTGATTTTATAGGAGATTAATTTCAAAAGAGGCTTTAAGCTTTGGACTTTAAAGCACTGTAGAGACTGACAGACTATGGGGACTTTTGAAGTTGGACTAAATTTATTTTGCATTATATTATGGCTACAAGCCTTTGTGCATCAGGTAGTGGAATGCGGTGGTTTGAATAGGTATGGTCCCCAGAGACTCACATGTGTGAATGCTTGGCCCATTGGCACTATTAGATGGTGTGACCTTGCTGGAGTAAGGGAGTCACTGTGGAGGTGCGACTTGAGGTTTCATACATTTGTTCAAGCTCTGCCCAGTGTGGACACAGTTTCCTGCTGCCTTTGCTTCCAGATATAGCACTCTCAGCCTGTCTAGCCCCATGTCTTCCTGCATGCTGCCATGCTTCCCACCATGATGATAATGGACTGAACCTCTGAAATTGTAGGCCAGCCCCAATTGAGTTATTTGTATTAGAGATGCTGAAGTCAAATAAGACAGTGTGTATTCACCAATGAGTAAATGTCAGCTGCTAGGTAATTAATGTCTCAGGATTTCCACTGCTGTGAAAAGACAACATGACTAAGGCAGCTCTTACAAAAGAAAACATTTTATTTGGACTGGCTTACAGTTTCAGAGGCTTAGTCCATTATCACCATGGCAGAAAACATGGCAGAGTTAAGGCAGGCATGGTCCTGGAGAAGGAGCTAAATGTTCTATATCTTGATCTGCAGGCAGAAGGAAAATGTGTCACTGACCTTAGCTTGAACACAGGAAATGTCAAAGTTGGCCTCCATGGTGACACACTCCCTTCAACAAGGCCAGATCTCCTAACAGTGCCACTCCCTATGGTCAAGCATTCAAACACACAAGTCAATGGAGTCATACTATTCAAACCACATTCCACTCCCTGACCCCTATATGTCTGTAGTCATATCACAATGCAAAATGCATTTAGTCCAACTTCAAAACTTCCAATAGTCTCTAACAATCCTGTTTAAAAGTCCAAAGTCCACTGTATCTTCTGAGACTCAGGGATGCTACCATTCCATAAGAGAGGAGAGGGAGCATAGTGAGGAAATGCTGGATCGAAGCAAGGCCTAAAACCAGCTGGGTAAACTCCAAATCAGCAAACTCCAAAACTCCATGTCTGATCTCAAAGTGATTTCAGATCCCCAACTTCTTTCAGCTTTGTTGACAACAACACACCTCTTTCCTCCTGGAATATGTGACGATGAACACAGTAAGGACTTTTACCAATAGAGGATATGGAATCTGAACTGGCCATATTTTATTGACAGGCAGGGTTTCACATGGCAGAACATGGTTACATTCCAATGAGGTCTTGGCTTATGAGGTCCTGTAGAGATCCCTAACAAACCAGGCTGATGCTCAGACAAAAGGTTGCTCTCTGAAAACTTACAACTGTGACTCATTGCAGAGGACAACTTCCACAGTTTGCTTCATTTCCAAAGAATGCTCTTGCTTCTTTTCAAGGAAAACTAATGTTTGAATGACTATTCAAGTAATAGAAATTCATATGTAATGTTAAACGATCTTGCTACATTAATTATACAATACATTAAACATAAACTGATGTATGAAAATGTTAAATGTTCAAACACATTCTACAAAGCAAAAATGAAAGTATAACCAGCTAAGGCTGCTTATTTAATCAGAAAAAAGAGCGGAGTCCCTTGTCTAAGACTATTATATTTTTGTTCAA
>CAJQZJ010036260.1:0-15938 GCA_907164525.1 Lophiomys imhausi
TTACCCTGATGGATCTACATCTGAGATATCCCAGAAGAAAGACTGCTAAGTGCATTAAAGGGTCTACCCCAGAGACTGTGTTCCTGACGACTGAGGACCTGTCCCAGAGACTGTATCCTTCTAAAAGGTTATGAAAACAGTTGTAATAGTTATCAATAGGTTTAGTGGTTAGGTCATAGGAGTTGTAGTTAAGTGTTTATATTTGTTATAAGTGAATATAATTAATAAATAATATTGAATAATTTAAAAGGTTGGGTTTCACCTGCACACAGTTTTCTTCCCTTTTTCCTCCTTGGCAGCCTCCAAGGTAGCCGTGGTGGCCTAAATAGCATTGGTCACAGTGACCGTCAGGCAGAGCTGGGCAGCCACCAGATGGCTGTGTGAGGGAGGAATCCTCTGGGGCTCCCATGGGCTGTGATGTCCTGCCCTCTTTACCAGTGCTGACACACTTTCCACCCTGCCGACAAGCTGGATCACACAGTGATCTGGGATGCAGTTCTCCACGTGGGCCTTACCCTGAGCTTTCCTAAGTTTGGGCTGTTTGTTTGTAGCTGAGGAGCACAGCTGCTCATGTACACATCCTTGTTCAAAGAACAGTCCTCCTGTTTTGAAGAAGGGCATCCTCCTCAACCAAGCATAGCTTCAAGAGGTTCTAACACAGAGCAGTGAGGGAGGGCAGGGATCCTTGCCTAAGCCAGCCAGATCAGCGGAGGATCAACTTCGCCATTATAGGGGTGATGGATGTCAGAAACAGATAATCCTCACGTTATCTCATGAACTCTGGGCAAGATGCTTTCTCCCTCACTGCTGCCAGTCACTTCCATTCAGAGGTATGTGTACCTCTGAATATCACCAAGAACAGAGATGGACCATCTGAAAGCTCATGTGGCTTGTGGCGGTAGGGAGGAACTTACCATGGCATTTTTTTTTTTTTTTTTTGGTTTTTCGAGACAGGGTTTCTCTGAATATCTCTGGCTGTCCTGGACTCGCTTTGTAGACCAGGCTGGCCTCGAACTCACAAAGATCCGCCTGCCTCTGCCTCCCAAGTGCTGGGATTAAAGGCGTGCGCCACCACCGCCCGGCCTACCATGGCATTTCTGAGTGCTCCTTGGGACTCAGGCTCTAGTTCATGAGCCCTTTATGGCAATCTAGTGAAGATCTATCAGGAGCAGGAGTGCGACTCACACTGAATGTATACCCACACATCACCCTTTCCTTCCTCAGGATCCAGCAGGCAATGGGAATGGAAGATCTAAAGTCACGTCTAGGGAAGTCAGTAGTACCTGGCCCTGTCCAGCAATTCCTAGAAGTATGGAGAATGGGCCAGGGTCCCTGAGTAGCTCACATTTCCCTGTCTTCCAGGCAGGATGGGGACACTGGGGTCCACCCCACTCTATGTGGTATGAATGGTGCAGGCTCAGCTCCTGGCCTTTCTTGGTCCTAGACCTGGGTCTGACTCCATTGCCTCACTATTGTCTATTGTGCTCCTAAGGGCTCCTGTCCCATGTGGGTGGCTCCTTCCCCTGACAAGATTCCCTTCTCCCTGGCCCCAGCCTAACTGTCTGTCTGCCCTTCTTTGAGCGGACCTCTAACTGGAGACCCCTTTGAAGATGTGCACGAGATTAGCAGCATCACTGTCCCTCCTACTGGGGCCACCTGCACCTCTGTTAACTGACCCCTCAACCATGGTCTATGGAGACTCTTGGGCCGGCTTGGTGGCCTCACCTGTCCTAGGTTAATCCACTGCCTCAGGTCTCTCTTTCCTAGCTTCTATAGCTTCAGGTCCCATTTGGCCTGTCTGACCTCATTCTCTTCCACCTTTGCCCTCCCACTAGGCTGCACAGAGATGATACTCAAACTGTCACTTTGGGGCAGCAGCTCCATCCCTTCTCCTGCAGTCCACACCAATAGCTCTTTAGAGCCTCAGCCTTGGTCCCCTCTAGGCCTCTCCCATTAGGCCCTCCTGTGGCTTATTCCCCCATACCTGGCTATGGGCCCAAGGGACCTGGTTCCAGCCAGCTCCCCCTCCTCTTTGTGCCAGGCGTGCTGGGTAAGGAACAAGACAGGGTGTCCAGGTGACCTGGTAGGACCTATAGGTATTGCTCTATGGTTTTCAGAGCTACCTTTGGATGTAGACAGCTGGCCCTATTTAGTGGGGAGTGGATTGCTGGAGAGAAAGGAGAGCAGCCTGGTGGGAGGGACATCACATTATTTCAAGTCTGAGACCCATCTAGCACCCTTGCCCCCCAGGCTGGGTATATTCTGAGGGTGGGTTCTATATGGCCTACCCCCCCACCCCCCGTCCCTCAGGGGAAGCCCCTGATAGCTGTGTTTGGCATACAGAGCTGTGAGCTGGGTTAGCACAAGATGTCTTCCCACATATACAGAAGGGAAGTTGAAGCCTGGAGCCGTACGGTTCTGTGAGTGAGGTGGGGAGTCATGGAGCCTGAGTTCTGCCTGGGAACTTTGGCTCCACAAGTCGCACCAAAGGAGTGAGTCTGTTGGGGTGACACATTTCCCCCTGCCCCTACATACCTCAGTCTTCTCAAAGACCTCACAGGACCAGAGCCAACGGGAAGAGAGAGAGTGACCAAGTCTGTCCTGTTGCTAGCCACTGTGCTCTGCTGTCACCAAAACTGCTGAGACTGTGCAACAGGGAGCCCCATCCCATTTTCCAGATGAGCCCGCCCCTTTCCTGGCCACCATACCCAGCTCACTGGAGGTGATCGGGTTTGAGCTGTTCACTGGGCCTCTCCTGCCTCCTATCCGTCATTGTTCATTTGGCTAGCCTGTCTTAGGCAGAGTCAATGAGGTGAAAAGACCTGAGGACATTCCCATGCGCAGAGACCTGTGGTAGGCATCAGATAGTCGCCCCCCCCGGGCATAGCCTGGCAGATGCCCACTCACCAGCACTGATTATCGATCCCCTGAAGAACAGCAGCAGCAGCAGCAGCAGCAGCTGAACCCTGAGCATGATGGCACTCCTGGAGCAGAGAGGTGGCCACCAACCCTGGTCGTCCACTGCTGGGCACTCAGGCAGTCTTGCTGCTGCCTCTGCTGCCACTCCTGTGTCTAGCCCCTCTGAAGCTTATATAGGGGTGGTGTACCGGTCCCCTGCCGCACCCACTTTTGCCCCATACTGCAGGCCTATGATCACCACCGCCTGCCCGGCACAGCAGTGGCCAAACAGGATATGGGCTTCTACTTTATCAGGACTCAGACTTTGGAAAATTCTGCAATAGCTGTGGCCCCATTATCTTCCCACTCCCAGTGGGGGGCTGACACATGCACTCCAGGGGCCCACAAACACCTCCAGAATATGGCTGTCCCAGGAGCCAGGGTGGGTCCTGTTGTACCCCATCCTAACTGACAGATCACTGTGGATATGCCTAGGACGGTCCAGGGGGATATAAGAGAGGCTGGGCCTCCTCCTGATCCTGCCAGGTAATCCAGTCTCCACCCTGCATCCTGGTACCTGGCCAGAGACACTTATTTGTTGGGTCTGGGTCTACTCAGCTTATTGTGAGTTTTCCCTCCAGGAGAAACACCACCAGGGGAGAGGTCCTGCTGCAGTGCACTGGGGGAAGGGTACCCTGACCCTGTTTGCTGCACTCTGTACTGTTCTGTGGGTGAAGTTACTCACTTTTGCAGCATCTCCATAGGTTCAGTGAGTGGTGGGTGCCCTTAGACAACTGGCCAACCCTACTTGGGATATGGGCTTCTGGGAATATGAGAGGCTGGGGCCAAAGGTGGGGTGCATGCCAGCCCCTTAAGGGACTAATGCTAGGGTTAGGACAAAGGTCAGAGTGAGGGCCAGAATCGGGGTTAGGGGTTGGGGTGAGGAAAGGGCAGGATCTCCCTTGAGACTATCTGCCAGGAGATGAGCTACTGAGTCTGTCCAGTCCCATTGGGAGCCTGGAGGGAGGCAAGGCGATATCCTGATGGTGGTTTTGGTCACTCCTGGGCTGGTAAGTGCTGAGTGGTGCCGCTTTCACCCCTTCAGGAACTCAGGACCAGCTTCTCAGCTGTGTTCATTGCAGGTTTGGTATTGACTCTAGTCTTGCCTGAGTCTGAGTCCCCAAATGGGCCTGTGTCTCACAGCCAAGCTGGGCCAAGCTCCCTAGCCTGGACCCAGGTTGTCTCCTCTGGTCCCCCATCTCATACACTGGGAGCTTCCAGATGCTGTCCTTCCTTCTTTCCTTCCTTCCTTCCTTCCTTCCTTCCTTCCTTCCTTCCTTCCTTCCTTCCTTCCTTCTTTTTTCCTAATACATTTATTTATTGTGTGTGTGTGTGTGTGTGTTTGCACCTTGCTGGTGTCTGCAGAGGCTAGACAAGGATTGGAACCTGAGCAAGTTATAGGCAGTTGTGGGCTGCTATGTGGGTACTGTACACTAAAACTGGATTATTGATAAAAGCAACACGTGCTCCTTTTTTTTTTTTTAAAGGTTTCTTCATTTTTATTTTGTGTGTATGAGTGTTTGCCTGCATGTGTGTCTGTGTACCATTTGTGTGGCTGGTACCTGTGGAGACCAGAGAGGGCAGCAGATTTTCTGGGTCTGGAACTACATATGGTTTGTGGAGCTGGGAGTTGAGCCCTGCTCCTCTGGAGGAGCAGCCGGCCCTCTTAACCACTGAGACATCAACAAGTGCTCATAATGGCTGAGCTGATTCTCTAGCCTCTCTCAGTGATAGTGGTCTCTCTCTTAGTTTTCATTATTTTTATTTATGTGTGTGTATTTGTGTGTAGGTATGTGCATGTGAGTGCAGGTGTCAGTAGAGGCTAGAGGAGTAGGAGTTGGAGCTGGAGTTCAAGTTATAGGCAGTGTTGAGCTGCTCGGTCTGGGTGCTGGGGATCAAACTCTGGTCCTTAGGAAAAATAGCAAGTATTCTTAACTGCCGAGCCATCTCTCCAGCCCTCTTAGCAACTTCTTAGAACTCAGCAGCACTCGCTCAGGTGAGAAACTGAGGAACAGAGTCAGGCTTTCACCCAGAGTGACACAAATGGAGCTTGTCCTAGCTCTGGCTTCATTCTCCCAGCTGGGCTTGGGCAGGTGAGGAGGGACTCAGGGTGGACCCTCACAAAGGGCAGTCATGTAGAAGGGGCTAATGACCCTGTGTGGCTAGGAGCCCTATGTCTGCTTGGCTGGCTGGATATGCTTGTCTAAGAGTCTGCAAGGATGTGTGCATGTGTACACGTATATGAGTGGTCCAGAGCTGTGCCTTCCAGGACCTTCTGGGCTGTTTTGGGCTGCATGCACCTGTGGTGAGAAAGTAGCTCTAGGGAGGGGCATTGCCCTTGCCCAGGTCGATGGCTCCATCCTGGTGCGGAGGGGCCGCAGGGGGCATCAGGGCCTACCTTCTGCAACACACTTGATTGGCAGGAAGTCATGGCTCAATAGTGTTTTTGTCCTTTGACTTGGGAGAACGAACACATTGAGCAAACAGCTCTGACAGCTGAGATAGCTCTGAGGGGGAGATAAGTGTGTGCGCCATTGTTCCCTCCGCAATCTCAGAGATAAGCTCCAGGTCCTGCTGGCGGGCCAGGAAAGCGGAACCTACAGCTGGACAAGTGCATGATTGTCCACTCTCATGTCCAGCTCAGACCCTTTCCCTTTCCACATCCATCAGTGTGGCCAAGCCCTGGACAGTGGCCTCCTGGGACGTAGGCTTGGCTATGAAGTGGGGCCCAAGCCAGCTCTGGTTCTAGAGTCCAGTGTCTAGAGCAGTGATTCTCAACCCTCTTAATGCTGCAACCCTTTAATACAGTTCCTCATATTGTGGTGACCCCCAACCATACAATAATTTTTGTTCTAAGGCTATATACACAGAGAAACCCTGTCTCAAAAACAAAACTTTTTTCTTGCTATTGTTATGAATCATAATGTAAATATTTGTGTTTTCTAATGATCTTAGGTGATGCCCATGAAAGGGTTGTTTAACCCCCAAAGGGTTTGTGACCCACAGGTTGAGAATCATTGGTCTAGAGTGAGGTGACCCAGGACCCTGCACAGCTAAAAGCAGGCTTCTGTGTGAGGTGGAGGGCTTTTGTTTTTAGCAGGTGGTGCCAGAAGGTCTCCATTATGCTTGAGTCCTCATTTCCAACATGGGTAGGAAGCACTAAATCCTGGGTTTGCTATGTCTCATTCATAGAGGTGCAGGAGTGGACATACTGGTCAGCCCATCCACACCACCTATCCCTGACTGCTGGGATCACCTGGGTCAGATGTGACATTCCCTGGAGGAAGAGCTGGTGTCTTCCCAGTCCCTTTGGTTTGGCAGCTGTACATTATCAGATGAAAATTAGGGAGAGTTTGGGAAAGATGTCCACGCCAGAAGTAGGAATTCTTCCCTGTGGCTGAACCGTGCTCTAGGATGGGGCCCAGCTGTGCTCAGGGTGAACCAGAACTGGCCAGCCAGTGTGGATTCTCAGTGGAGGATGTAGCTCTGAATTCCCAAGGACTGGGTATAAAGTGTTGGGCCTGATGTTTCTTGAAGGTTTTGGGTGGACTGTCTGTACCTTTGGTGGTCAGTGAGCTTCAGGGCTGGTTCATGGGCACCTACTGCCTGGGGAGAGGATGAGAACTGGTGACCCTTGATAAGGGGCTGAGAGAGAGGCTTTTCAAGCCTTTGAGTGGGAGCCATACCTGCCATGTCCTGGGTGTAGTAAGTGGCGGTCAACCTTGGATTCTGTGGCACAGTGGTCCTGGGCTTCATTAGCTGTCCCAGCAGGGGCTGTGGCCTCCTTTCCTTCTACTTTCAAGTATTATCACTAATGACCCCCCTCCAATTCTCATGTGGCCTGGCCTCCCAGTTGCATTGAGAGTACACAGGAGACAAGTTATTTCTGGCCCACCTTCTCCAGGGACCTGCAACCCCTGCTGTAGGAACCTGCTGGTTGGTACCCCTACCTGGAGCCATGCTGTGCTATGCCCCTACTACTTCTACAGAATGTCCAAGCTCCTATCTAACTCCTGGCCCCTCGGCCCCTACTCCAATCAACTCTTGTTTCTCTGGCTCTCATAGAATTTTCCCTTAGGTCTGGAATCCATTCTGATGAGGATAACACTGAATCCAGCAGATCTTGTGCTGTGGCCAAGGGCTCGCAGCTAGAAGGTGTTAATGTGATCTCCACAGCTCCTTCAGTGACTGTTCTTCAGTTTCTACCTGGCTGGGTGCCTAGACTCCACCACTTGCATGGTCAGGCTTTGGCTCTTGGGCTGAGATTTGGATGTAATCAGCCCCTCCCCCTGGACATGGTCCCTGGCCTCCAGCCTTGACAGGGAAGTGACTGCCTGAGGTAGGTCCTACCTTGGTGGGGCAGAGCTGTGTTCTGAAATGGGTGGAGAGCTCACTACTATGCTCCCCTGGCTGGTGGCCTTTAATCCTTTTTGTTCATGGATGTCAGGCATGTATTAGTGCCTA
Source organism: Lophiomys imhausi (assembly GCA_907164525.1). Taxonomy (NCBI): domain Eukaryota; kingdom Metazoa; phylum Chordata; class Mammalia; order Rodentia; family Muridae; genus Lophiomys; species Lophiomys imhausi. The sequence goes on from CAJQZJ010036260.1 coordinate 7,423, forward strand.
ATGGAAGAACCACAGATAATAGGAGTGGCATCAGAAACAGGTGTTAGGAGGACCTGGACTGCCAGGAGCTCATATGTCATAGCCTGGGGTGGAGTGGCTGCAGCTCAGCACCCACCACCTCCTCCTCCTTTCTGTTTTTCTCTTGAGATCTGGTCTGATGTAGCCCAGACTAGTGTTGACTTGCTATGTAGCTAAGGATAACCTGAACTTCCTGCCCCTCCATCCTCCACCTCCCAGGGACTGAGATTACTAGCGTGAGCTGCCGTTCTTGATTTATGAAGTCCTAAGGATCAAATTCAAGGCTTTGTACAAGTTAGGTGAGCACTCTATCAATGGAGCTACATCCCCAGTCTGAGATACCCACCTTTTGACAGGAGGGCTTCTAGCTCAGCTGTCCCTTTGGCCAGGAGAGACACTGCACCTGTGAGTCCCATTCTGGACTTCCTCACCCACTTCCTTCTACCTGCTGGAGGGTGGGGGCTTCACTGCCATCAGACAGAAACCTATAATGTGACATTTCCCACTACTTGGATGTCTCAACAAGATTTCCAGGTTGTTGATCCCTCAGTCCTCACTCTAAAACCACAGAGGCACCACACAATTAACCCTGGGGGGAGTTCAGGATCCCAAAGGGTGGGCTGCACCCAACCCTGGCTAATATTAACACAATTCCAGCTTCCAGGTCACATGTAGGGGTGCCCTCATTCAGCCTGGTAAGCAGGGAGCAGCATAGGATTGCCAGAGAGCCCTGCCCAAGCTGCCTTGTCCCCCTCCAGTGCTGATCAGCGGATATTGAGTGCAAAACAGATATGGTTGGCCTGGACACAAGGCTCAACCCCCTGGGCTGCCCCAGGTGGCACTGTGGACCAACACCTGTCAGGCTGTGGTTTTCTGGGCTGCCTTCTGCCCTGCAAGCACCTGTGGGATATGTAGTAGTGTAGACTTGCCCACCATTGGGAGCTGTAGAGGGGTTTTTGGGACGTGCAGGAGGGTCCTAGACTATGTGTGGGTGACTTTGGAAGCTAGAGGTCAGGTGTTGAGCCGGAGGGGCACAAGGCCACTTGTCCTCAGACATCTTTAGTCTCTGTCACAGATGGATAATGTTAGGGATCCAGTGTCCCAGAACACAAGTCAGGTGAATCCAGGTGCATTTCAAAGCAGGGTAGCAGAGCCTAGAGTTACAGGAGGCTACCAGACCATCTGGGGCAGAGCCAAGGCTATGGAGGCCAGGCCTGGCCAGCAGCCAGTACTCAAGAGACAACTGGGAGAGATGGGTAAACTGAGCCTGAGAGCTGGCAGTGGTAAAGGGTCTTTGAACTAGCTATGGGAATAAAGAGGACAGTGTGTGCTTACATGGGGTCTAGGTAAGGTGTCTCAGTGGAGTTTGGGGACATTGTGTTGGCTCTGCCAGCAGCATGGTAAACAGACTTGCATGGAGGCCACAGCCCTGAGGTCACAGACCCTGCAGGGAATTTCTAGAAAGTTGTGGTCTCTCTCCTGAGAAGCATGGCCACCATAGTCAGAAAAGTGCATCCTTAGGAACTCAAGGACCTTCCCAGGCAGTGGAAAAGGGAAGGTGGGTGTGGCCTAGACAGGCAGCAGGTGAGAAGGAAGGTCTGGGTGCAGGAGGACTGTAGACATTGGCAGTAGTTGGGTGTAGCTTGAGGAGGGCTGAGTCAAGCAGAGACTATAGGAACAGGTGGACTTCTGGGGTCCTGGGGAATCAGGGGCTTCTCCTGCCCAGTGTCAGATTGAACAAGGCTGAGACTGGCCTTAGAAATGAAATGCGGCCAGGTGTGGTGGAGCACGCCGTTAATCCCAGCACTTGGGAGGCAGAGGCAGGCAGATCTCTTTGAGTTTGAGGCCAGCCTGGTCTACAGAGTAAGTTCCAGGACAGCCAGGACTTGGTACACAGAGAAACCCTGTCTCCAAAAACAAAACAAAACAAAAAAGAAATGAAATGTCTAGGGCTGGGAATATGGCTCAGTGGTACAGCACCTGTCTAGTATGCATGAGGCCATAGGTTCAGTTCTCAGCACCAAGGAAGACAGGAAACGTGTGTGTGTGTGTCTGTCACACGCACACACGCATATGCACATGCATGCACACATGCGCTGGGGATTGAACTCAAACCTCATGCATGTGAGGCAAGCACCCTACTCCCTGAGCTATGTCCCCAGCCCTTCAAGTCCTTTGTTAGCTGCAAGCTTATTGAGGTTGTGGCCTGTCTGTGTTATGTGACTGACGTCTTTCACAGAGTGATTGCTCTGCAGTTTGGCAGTCCGATTTAGCACCGTGCTCCCAATATTGGAAGCTAAGAATGCTTTGGAGGCTGCACATCTTTGCCAATCTTTTCATTAGTAACTAAGTAACCTTGTTTGTTCATGACAATATCATTGTCCAAAACCTATTTTGTCAGCCGGGTGGTGGTGGCGCACGCCTTTAATCCCAGCACTTGGGAGGCAGAGGCAGGCGGATCTTTGTGAGTTCAAGGCCAGCCTGGTCTACAAAGTGAGTCCAGGACAGCCAAGGATACACAGAGAAACCCTGTCTCGAAAAACCAAAAAAAAAAAAAAAAAAAAAACCTATTTTGTCTGACACTAGTATTGGCATGCTTTCTTCTAGGAGAGGATCAATCCAACATTTTTGTTACAGCTATGAATTTGAGGCAGGGACTCGAGCAGCTCAGGTAGGGCAGAATACCCCAGGCTGAGTCTGGGATAACCTTGAACTCTGGCTCTCCCATCAGCACGACATATCCTTTTCTATCCTTTAAATAATTTATTTGTCCTTCATAATGAAATTTTTTTTTTTTTTGGTTTTTCGAGACAGGGTTTCTCTGAATATCTCTGGCTGTCCTGGACTCGCTTTGTAGACCAGGCTGGCCTCGAACTCACAAAGATCCGCCTGCCTCTGCCTCCCAAGTGCTGGGATTAAAGGCGTGCGCCACCACTGCCTGGCTTGAAAATTTTTTTTTTTTGAGACAGGATTTGACTATATGCTCTAGTCTGGCCTTGAACTTAACATCTTCCTGTCTCAGCCTCCATAGAACTGAGATTCCAGACATGCATCACCACAGTTGGCTGCTATAGTGAGTTTAGATGCCTTTTGATCCAGTCTGACAAGTGGTGTGTTGATATGTCTAGGGCAAAGACTGCCACCTGCTGTTCATTTTCCATCCCTTCCGTGCTTCCTCCACTACTGAGCAAAAACAGGAGTTTGAAGTGAGAACTGGAATACAGGCATGCACCTTTTTCTCTCTTCTGCATTCTTTTGTAAGGTGGTGTATTTACTTCTTTTTTAAATTTATTTTTATTTTTATGTGCATTGGTATTTTGCCTGCATGTATGTCTTTGTGAAGGTGTTGGATCCTGGAGTTACAGACAGTTGTGAGCTGCCATGTGGGTGCTGGGAATTGAACCTGAGTCCTCTGGAAGTGAAGCCAATTCTCTTAACTGTTGATCTCTGTAGCCTTGACTGTCCTGGAACTCCCTCTGTAGACTAGGCTGACTTCAAACTCAGAGATCCAACTGCCTCTGCCTCCTGAGTACTGGGATTAAAGGGGTGTGCCACGCACTGCCTAGCTTTTTTTTGTTTTCCCTGTGTAGCTCTGGTTGTCCTAACACTACGCTCTATAGACCAGGTTAGCCTTAAAATCATGGAGATCTGTTGAATAATGGGTAATTAAATTGTTTAACAGTATTTATATTATATTTAATTGGTCGGCAGCTGTTAATCCTTAACCCACCATTATAAATGAGCACACAGTCATCACATGGATTTTAACAAGCCTTGGCCTGAATTGTGCAATCTTAACCCATCTAAGCTAGCTCTTAATTCTGTTTCTCAAATATGACCCCATAAGCCGGGCGGTGGTGGCGCACGCCTTTAATCCCAGCACTTGGGAGGCAGAGGCAGGCGGATCTTTGTGAGTTCGAGGCCAGCCTGGTCTACAAAGCGAGTCCAGGACAGCCAGGGCTACACAGAGAAACCCTGTCTTGAAAAAAACCAAAAAAAAAAAAATGACCCCATAGATACATATGTTCCTTTGGACTGCTATTCTTCACGTTATGCCAATGTTCCAGGCCACACGGAATGATCTTCTTTAATCTACCCCATCGTGTGTCTCCATCTTCCTGCTCCTGGCTGCTTCTTTTCCATATGCTCTCTGTCTCAGAAGCCTGCGCCTACTTCTGTATTTGACCAATCTCCAGGCCTCAGCATTTATTTAACTAATCAGACAATATAAAGAACAGACAGCAAGCAGGACCAATTAACATTTAGAATGCTTAACACCACCCCATCAGAGATCCACCTGCCTCTGCCTCCCGAGTACTGGGATTAAAGGCATGTGCCACCACCCCAGCTCAATAATTTATTACTTTTTAATGTATATTGGTGTTTTGCCTGCATGTATGTCTGTGTGAGGGTGTTGGATCCTGAGGTTACAGACATTTGTAAGTCACCATGTGGGTGGTCGGAATTGAACCCGGGTCCTCTGGAAGAGCCGTCAGTGCTCTTTACTGTTGAGCCATCTCTCCAGCCCTTTTTTTTTCTTTTTTTTTTAGGTGCGTTCTCATATAGCTCTGGGTGGCCCCAGACTTGCTATAGAGCCAAACCTCTGGACTCTATCTCTTAAGTGCTGGGATTACAGATGTGCAACACCACATTTAGCTTATCACTCTTTGTTATTATTATTTTAACTATTGCCTAAAGTTTAGTACCTAAACCTTAAGAGTTCAGTACATGTCTCAGACCACAGGCTGTCTTTCAGAGATACCCTAACAGTGCACAATAGACTATAAACATGGTGTGTTTCCTTTCTGTTCCACCCATATTCTGTGTCTTTGTTTTTGTTTTGTTTTGCTTTTTTGAGACAGGGTTTCTCTGTGTAACAGCCATGGCTGTCCTGGACTCACTTTGTAGACCAGGCTGGCCTCAAACTCACAGAGATCTGTCTGCCTCTGCCTCCCAAATGCTGGGATTAAAGGCATGCGCCACCACCACCTGGCTCTGTGTCATTTTATTATGCATTTTCTGTAGGCATTATTGACCCAGTTAGTTGTAACAGAATACTTTTTATTTATAATCACTTTATTTATTAATACTTAAGAAACACTATGAGAGCCGGGCGTGCTGGCTCACGCCTTTAATCCCAGCACTTGGGAGGCAGAGGCAGGCGGGCGGATCTCTGTGAGTTCGAGACCAGCCTGGTCTACAAAGCAAGTCCAGGACAGCCAGGGCTGTTACACAGAGAAACCCTGTCTCGAAAAACCAAAAAAAAAAAAAAAAAAAAAAGAAACACTATGAAATACCTAAATCCTATAACCTAAAACCTATAAATAAAATCTATAATCTAAGAACACCCTAACACCTAAGAACACTCTAATACCTATCTAAAAACACTTAACTAATACTATTTTTAACTTTCTTAAAAGGATATTAATATTCTTAGCATAGGTCTGTGCAGGGTGACTTGGTTTATGGCAGTCCCATCAGTTAGTATCTTTTAAGCTTAAAGTCTATTGGACCTTACTTTGCCAGTTCACAAGGCAAATTTAATTTCAACCACCAAATTGTGGCCAGTTTACAAAGTCAGTCTGTCCCAACCACCAAACTGAGGCCGGCCTTTTCCATCAGCTGAGACTCACCTCGCCTCCATGGTCTCCTTGGCCTGGGCAAGCCTCACGACCGAAAGCCTCTCTAAGCAGCTTCTGAATTTCACTTGCCTCACTCACTTTTTTTGGTGCTCTATGTCCCCAAGACAGCCATCTTCAAGGAACTCTCCCTCAGCAGGTTTTATGCCATGCCTTTTTTTTTTTTTTTTTTTTTTTAAGGTATTTCAAGACAGGGTTTCTCTGTGTAGCCTTGGCTCTTTTGGACTCACTTTGCAGACCAGGCTGGCCTTGAACTCACAGAGATCCTCCTTCCTCTGCCTCCCGAGTGCTGGGATTAAAGGCGTGCACCACCATGCCCGGCTTTATGCCAGGCCTTTAACTTGGGCAATCACAGCCTAAATTCTGTTAATGGCACACCTTGCTATGCACTTCTCCAGCGTGACTTCTCAGTAGGTGAGGGCAGGGGGAAGAGAGTGCTGCGTGGAGTTTTCTGGCTTATATATCACATTATCTCGCAATCCTTGGTGGTCTCGAGGGTCCATGAGATTTCTCATCTTGTCCAGCTGTCTCGTTGCTTCTCGTGGCAACTGACATCATCTGCGAGGCTTGCACGGTTTCTTAGCCATGACCCTTCAACAGGGCGTATCCTCCAGCCACAACCTACTTGGCTTTGTCCATTTCAGCAGGTTAAAGGAACGTCAAGTTCCTCCTTATGTGCTGACAGATGCTAATCTGAACTGCCTACTAATTCACTAAAGACCCAGCTTCTACCACAGTTGGTCTATTTTTTTCTTTTGTTTAATTATTAATCTTACAGATCTGAAGATATAGCTCAAAAGTTAGAGTTTTGCCTGACACAACACCTTGGGTTTGATCTCTAGTACTGCAAAAATAAATTTGAAACAGTAAAAATAGAAAAGTGACAGGAGACTGGAGAGATAGCTCAGTGGTTAAGAGCACTGGCTGCTCTTCCAGAGGACCCGGGTTCAAATCCCAGATTCCACATGGCAGCTCACAATAATCTATAGCTCTAGTTCCAGGGGATCTAATGCCCAGTTCTGACCTGCAAGGATACCAGGCATGCACGTGGTACATACACATACATGCAAGTGAAATACTCATGTACAAAAAAAAAAAAAAAAAAAAAAAAAAAAAAAAAAACTTTAAAGAAAAGACAGAATCTAGAGAGATGGCCCAGTGATTAAGAGCAGACATCACCCTTGTAGAGGGTCAGAGGTCAGTTCCCAGCACCCATGTCAGATGACTTACAACTGCTTGTGACTGACTCCAGCTCCAGCAGACCCAACACCCTCTTTTGACCTCTGAGGGTATCTGAACTCAGGAGCACATACTCACATATAGACACATGTACACAGACATAATTAAAAATAAAAAATAGGCCAGATGTGGTGGTGCATGCCTTAAGTCCCAGCACTTGAGAGGCAGAGGCAGGCAGATCTCTGTGAGTTTGAGACCAGTCTGGTCTACATAGCAAGTTCTAGGCCAGCCAAGACTACATAGTGAGACCCTGTCTCACAAAATCATAAATAAATAAATAAATAAAATCTTTTTTGAAAAATGACACTGTTGAAAAAAATATGGCTAATTAAACGATTTACCCAGTATTTATATTATCTTTAATTGTTTCGGCGGTGTAAATCCTTAACCTGCCACTATAAATGAATACACACAGACACCATGTGGATCTTAACAAGTCTAGGCCTGGGTTGTGCATCCCTAGCCCATCTAAGCTAGCTCATAAATCTATTACCCAAATATGACCCCATATATACATACATCCCTTTGGACTATTATTCTCCACGCTAAGCCGATGTTCCAGGCCACATGGAAGGATCGTCTTTAATCTACCCCATGGCGTGTCTTCCTTGTTTGCTCCTGGCTTCTCTCCATCCTTCTTGTTCTCCCAGATGCTACCTATCTCTCTCTCTGTAAAAGTTCTAGTCCCACCTATCTCTGTCTTTGCCCAATCTCCAGGCCTCAGCATTTATTTAACCAGTCAGAGTCAAAGTAAGTAACAGACAGCAAACAGGGCCAATCAGCATTTAGAATGCTTAACACCTCCCCATCATTTCCCTCCTTTTGTCTAATAAAAAGGATAAAAGGTACATACATAATGTTTAGCCTATTTCTATCAGGCAATCTTGAAGAAGAAAAAAATCAACTATCTTGGTGTGTCTAAAGTTCTGAACCTAAATATTTTTTTATCATATCCTGTACTTTAAAAAAAAATCCTAAATAACTCAAGTTTAATTGAAATTTTATAGCTATTATGTCTTCAACCCATCAAAGACTTAAGAAGGGATAAAGTTATTATTTGAGTGAATAGGAAGCACAGAAGAGCAGCTTCCAAAAAGAAAAAATGACAGTTTGCTGCCTAGACAGTCCCAAATACCAAATACCTCTCAATACCGTTGGAGCATCATCTTCAGCCTTCTAGCCAAGCATATCTCACAGACATAATTGTGCAGCAGGAAATGAGGATTTTCCCATTCTGTCTCTGCAGAATCAGGGCATCAACTTACCTGCATTTAAGCTCTGGTCTATCTTTGGACTGTATATAGTCTGTTGAGAAAGCATGGACATTTTTGTCCAGTAGGAATTATCTCTTTTTTTTTTTTGTTTTTTGTTTTGGTTTTTCGAGACAGGGTTTCTCTGTGTAACAGCCCTGGCTGTCCTGGACTCGCTTTATAGACCAGGCTGGCCTCCAACTCACAGAGATCTGCCTGCCTCTGCCTCCCAAGTGCTGGGATTAAAGGCGTGAGCCACCACGCCCGGCTAGGAATTATCTCTTGATGGGAGATTTCTTTTTGATGCTCATTGTTTTCTTCCAAGTCAAATGGGAGTTATCAGGAGCTGACTGTCTTTTTTTTTTTTTTT
>CAJQZJ010036260.1:16038-36651 GCA_907164525.1 Lophiomys imhausi
TTTTTTTCGAGACAGGGTTTCTCTGTGTATCTCTGGCTGTTCTGGACTCGCTTTGTAGACCAGGCTGGCCTCGAACACACAGAGATCCGCCTGCCTCTGCCTCCCAAGTGCTGGGATTAAAGGCGTGCGCCACCACCACCCAGCAGGAGCTGACTGTCTTAAGTCAAACAATTCTTAAAATAATATCTTTAAATGACATTTTCTGTACATCTCTGAGGGTTTTGAAGACATCTATTGATTTTTAAATCTATCATCTTTGAACAAGCAAACTAAAATTCTATCAAAATTAATCTTATTTTTGATCAATATACAAAATTTTATACCAATGTATCAAAAGATAACCTTATTTTAAGAATAACAACAGTTTTAGGCCGGGCGGTGGTGGCGCACGCCTTTAATCCAAGCACTTGGGAGGCAGAGGCAGGCGGATCTTTGTGAGTTCGAGGCCAGCCTGGTCTACAAAGCGAGTCCAGGACAGCCAGAGATATTCAGAGAAACCCTGTCTCAAAAAACCAAAAAAAAAAAAAAAAAAAAAGAATAACAACAGTTTTAAATTTCAGAGCAGATTCAATAATCTATCCTTATATCTTATCATTTCTATATTACATACACACATATACATATATTTCCCTCCTTTTTTTGAAGTCCTTTTCTCCTATATAAGAAAGAAAGGATAGAGAAAAGAAAAAGAAAAAGTCCTGAGTCTAACCTCCTATACCTTGTTTAATAAGACCATTTAACAATTTGTAACCAATCCACCTAAACAACATCTATAACATATCAAATGACCAAAAAAAAAAAATTCACCCACCCCACCTTTTTGGAATGGGGGTGTCGCTCTCTTAAAATTGCTTCCTGCTGAATTGGCTCATAGAAAACCTGTTTGGGGGCCCAAATAAAATGGATAAATGATTAAGCAAGTTAATTGTAACATTTGTTGTCCAGTCTCTATGTGCTCAGCAATTTGAATGTCCTGAGCAGTTTGTAGATAGTTGAACTTTGGGTGGGAAAGTTCAGGGCTTCATTGAAGTCCTGGGTGGAACAGTCTGCGAGCTGGACCATCTGGGCTTGTCTTGTCTTCTTTGGTGTTTGGTCCCTTTGCTCTGAAAATATATAACTTCTTACAATTAACATATCTCTATTTTTTCTTTCGAGAAAGGATTTCTCTGTATATCCTTGTCTTGGATTTATTTTGTAGATCAGGTTGACCTTGGCGAAGGTCAGAGATCCACCTGGCTTTGTCTCCCAAATGTTGGGATTAAAGGCATGCACCCTGGCTGTCCTGGACTCACTCTGTAAAGCAGGCTGACCTCGAACTCACAGAGATCCGCCTGCCTCTGCCTCCCAAGTGCTGGGATTAAAGGTGTGCGCCACCATGCCCAGCCATTACAGACAGCTGTGAACTGCCATGTGGGTGCTGGGATTTGGACTCTGTCTGCATGTATGCCTAAACTCCAGAAGAGGGCACCACATCTCGTTGTAGATGGTCAAGAGCCACCATGTGGTTGCTGGGAACTGAACTCAGGACCTTTGGAAGAGCAGCCAGTGCTCTTAATCTCTGAGCCATCTCTCCAGCCCCTCAATTGCATGTTTTAAAGAAACTGAAGTCACCAGGTCTTATTTTCTTGGAGTGTTCTCTCCTGTACTCAGAATTCTCCTCACAAGACTCCATTCCTAGACTGTGTGTTAACAGACCAGCTTAGTTCAAACTCAGAGATCTGCCTGCCTCTGTCTCCCAAGTGCTGGGACCAGGAATGTGTTTTCACGGTCCTCCCAGATATAGCCAATAGGAATGAGTTTACTTCAATTACTAAGAATTGCTTGTGGTTGCTATTCAATTAAATGTTTAAACTAGCCTTTATATGCTTCCATGGAAAAATATGTATTTTTGCCACATGTGGATTGTCCTTGTGATTTTTTTCTTAACCCTCATATAAATTGTCTGATGCTCCAAATAAAGTTGGCTATTGCATGAAAAAAAATAAATAAAGGCATGCACTATCACATTCAATGATTAAGTTATCTCCCCTAAGGTCTAATATCTCTCTTGAAACCAGTTTTCAGTGGGTGTCCCACATCTAAGGAGACTGGCTTGTGACCCCTTTCTCTTTATATCTTTAAAAATCTCTTATATCTCAGCATTGTCAAACGACAAAAACATCCTTTTTACTTCCTGATATAGGAAAATCAAAGACATCTAAACAAAAATCAAGCAAAAAAACCAACAACATTCCAAAAGCCTTGGTCTAATTGCCATCCCATGTTGTAATTAAAGTTTTATTCATTATTCCTGAAATCTAGCTTTGACTGTATATCCTTGGTGGGCCTTTCCCAGATACTCTTGATAAGCACCTAGTTCTCAGGCACTTGTGAATTCCCGCTGTCATCTTTTGTATTGGGATGGGCCTCCTTCCTTCCCCCATTGTTATTGTCGAAGGTAGCATTCCCTCTGTAAACTCTCTCCCTTTCAGATACCCTTAAGCCTATCCTAGTCAAATCTTTCTCAAAAAGTATACATACAACCACAATTGTCAAGGTGAAAATCAGCTGTATGTTAAGAGAAACAAACTCAATTGGAATCCAAGCATATTGAGACATTATGAATTTTTCCATTTTAATTTAGGTGGTTAATTCCATTCTCAAGCTCTGTTTAGAAGACTGCCGGTTATTTAGCATTTAAAGAGAGCTAAGCTTTCTACCTTTGCTGTAAGGCTTTTGTTAAGGGAGCTCCCTGCTCTTTGGCTAGGAAGTTACTTTTTATCTGGGCCTACTGAGGCTGTAAGCATGGATTCTAATTGCCCCACATTGGGGGCCATCTGTTGAAAAAAATATGGCTAATTAAACAATTTACCCAGTATTTATATTATATTTAATTGTTTTAGCGGTGTGAATCCTTAACCCGCCACTATAAATGAATACACACAGACATCATGTGGAAAACACATACTCATATAGTCATGTACCTTATTCATCCCCAACACATGAACCACAAAGGATCCTTCCCTAGTGGTTGTCCACGCACCCATGCACATGCATACACACACATATATTTTCTCTGGTTATCAAGTTATATCATGGTGTAAGTAGGACTAGGGGTGTGGCTCAGTGGCAGACTATTTACCAAGCATGACTGAGTCTCCAGAAAGAAAAAAATAATGAGGGGGACTTTTTACATATTTTCACATGGGACCTCCTTTGTTCCTGGTCCTTGGGTGGGTCTTGCTTCCTTTTCCTTATGCCTAAAAGTCTTTGCCTCACACTCCACTTGATGTTCAGAGCCACAGTGGTATGAACCAAAAATATCTGTACTAGCTTTGAGGTCATTTTTAAGTCATTTAGGAAGTGGAGGAGCCAAGGCCCTAGGGCTCATTCTGTCTCCATTGACTGATGTAGACCCTGCCCTGTGTGGGGTTACCTGGGTTTGGGGGTCAGAAAGACAAAGGTGGGATGAGTAAGAGCAGATGACCTCTGACCTCTATGCTTTCAGATCCTGTGAAGCTGCACATCTGGTTTCCAGAAGACCGGCAGGCAGCACGGTGGTCCCCTGAGGAGTTGTGAATGAGGGGGACTGTAATGGTTAGGTTTTTGTTTTTGTTTTACAACTTGACACAAGTTAGGGTCATGTAGGAAGAGAGCTTAACAGAAATACCTCCACCAGATTAGCCTGTGTGGGGCATTTTCTTTTTTTTTTTTTTTTTTGGTTTTTCGAGACAGGGTTTCTCTGAATATCTCTGGCTGTCCTGGACTCGCTTTGTAGACCAGGCTGGCCTCGAACTCACAAAGATCCGCCTGCCTCTACCTCCCAAGTGCTGGGATTAAAGGCGTGAGCCACCACCGCCCGGCTTGGGGCATTTTCTTGATTGATGGCTGATGTGAGAGTCCAGCCCACTGTGCGTGGTGTCCCCTCAGGGCAGGTGATCCTGGGTTGTATAAGAAGCAAGCTGAGCACACCAAAGAAAGCTAGCCCATCGGCATGTTGCTCCATAGTCTCTGTTTTAGTTCCTCACTCCAGGTTCCCACGTTGAGTTCCTTGCCCCGGCTCTCTGGATGATGGGTAAGGGCTGTGCTGTATGATGGACTGTAACCTAGAAGCCAAAATAAACCCTTTCCTCCTCATCTTGCTTTTGGTCATTGTGTTCACAGCAGTAGTAGAAAGGGAACTAGGACAGGGTCAGGGCCCGAGGGGCCTGTTGCGCATGTTCGTTCCTTCAGAGTGCACAGCAGTGACCATTGCAGCCATTCTCATGGTTACGAGAACACATACTCACATAGTCATGTGCCTTATTCACCCCAACACACAGACCACAAAAGATCCTCCCCTAGTGGGTGTCCATGCACCCTTGCACATGCATACACACACACACACACACACACACACACACACATATTTTCTCTGGTTATCAAGTTATATCATGGTGTAAGTAGGAAGTGTTCCCCCACAGGTCCATGGAGATTATTTTGGAAGGTGCTGGAAACTCTAGGAAATAGGGCATAGCTAGAGGAATCATGGGAGACTGACTTTGACAGTTACGTCTGGTTTCTGGTGCTGTATTTTCTCTCTTTTCCAGTTTTTATGAGGGTTAGAACTCTGTCCGTCACACACTGCTGCTGGGACCACTGACACTGGACTGACCCCTCTGAAGCCATGAACCAAAACAAATATTTCTTTCTTCTTGTAAATTGTTCACCTCAGGTACTTGTCACAGTGATAAGAAAACTGATCCAAGGCATAATGTGTTTAAACTGGAGAGCATAGCCCTTGCCCATGCAGCTCTGTGAGTTTGCATATGTTCACACACCTGTGTCCCCCTTGCCTGTTCAGTTATGCCCAGTCAGCTCCCACAGTTCAGATTTCTATTATCCTAAACTAGTTTGGCCTGTTCAAAGGTGACTGAGGCATATAAGACAGGACTCCCTTGGTCAGCACCTATGGCTCAGCCCTCCTCTGGGACATAATATGGACATCAGGTGCCACCTGCTGGCAGGTAAAGGCATCTTGGTATGGGTGGGCTCTTTGGAATCTTCCATGGTTCATACACCATCAGCCTAAGGTTGGACTAGAGCTGGATTAGGTGGGGTAAAGAAACAGTGAATTCAGAGAGGAAAACCTGAATTAGATAGGGAAGAAAAAGGGGAGGAAGTTTGTCAAGCTCTGGTCCCCATAGCCTGGCTCTACCTGCCTTCCTAGAGCTAGGCAGGACCATCTCTTGGGTCTTCTGGAGGCTCCATTGGGGAGGGGAGTCCAGCCAACCTGACCCAGGTCAGGCTCTCCAAGTTTCTGCTGGTCAGTTCCACAAGAGGCCATGTCCTAGACACTTGAGGGGAAGCCCAGCCAGGAGGCTGGTGGGCAGTTCCCTCCCTTCCCAGCTGGGGTCTGTCCAGGACAGTTGGGCCCCCACAACCTGGAGACTGAAGGTAGGGACATACCTTCCTTAGCATCCTTGGGTGCTCACAAGACATCATGGTTGCTACCCACACCCCAACACAGTCTCCACCCAAGTCTGTTTGCTCCCCTCCCATCTTATCTCCTTGCTCAGACCAGATCACATCCCTTGTGGTAATGTTCAAGTTATCAGCTGTACCCACAGGCCTCACATTAATTAGCCATTTGCCCCCTCCACCAGGGGTATGGAAATGCTGCTGTACTCCTGCTGGGCACTCAGCCTAGGCAGGGCATTGAGGTTTCTGAGAGGTTGGCGTACTGGCTGGGTATGCAGATTCCCAGGCACCCCATTCGAGGCTGGGACCTCAGGACTCTACATGCTTATCAAGCACTAAGGTGCATCTAGGGATGTCAGGGCACCAGGTGAGGTGCCCTGGGCAGGTTACCTCTGGCTTCACCCTAGGTCAGTACTCTGGGCAAGCCCTGAAATGAGAGATCTTGAAGAACCACTAAGGCCCTGTGACCCTAAGCCACCAACAATGTCTGTTCCCCTCCCCAGTCAGTGGCAGAGGCTGGATGGGCAGTGGTGAGTGTGAAGACTGTACTTCCTTCCTGAATCTGGCATGGAGGAAGTGGCTTCTCCAGATGGGCTTGGCAGTGATGTCTTAACAAGCGCTTCCAATGCCTAGTGGATGCCACCTGGACAAGCCTGGAGAGGCTATTTAGACACGTAATACCTGCTCTGGCTGTTTTCAAGGTCGCTGGTCTCCATTGGTGACCCTGTAGGTCTCAGTGAAGGGAGTGAACAGCTGGGTGTAGCTAGTGAGACTTGTCCACAGAGGACTAAAGGCTGAACCCACTACCCTTCAGGGTTGGGAGGTAACAGGCAGATTGTTTTTGAAGGTGATATGGGACAGCCTTGAAGGTATAGGAATGGATATCCAGTTGCCCCACTCTTGTTTTGTGCCATTCAGGGACTTGTCCGGCATCTCTAGCGTCCCAAGCTCTAGCATCTTCCCAGACTTCTGAGCCCAAGTCCTCATTCTCACAGATCAGTCCAACTCTCTGCCTTAAAAACATATCCTACAGCCCAGCAGTGGTGGCACACACCTTTAATCCCAGCACTTGGGAAGCAGAGGCAGGCCCATGTCTGTGAGTTTGAGGCCAACCTAGTCTACAGAGCAAGTTCCAGAACAGACAAAGATACAAAGATAAACTCTGAGCCGGGCGGTGGTGGCGCACGCCTTTAATCCCAGCACTTGGGAGGCAGAGGCAGGCGGATCTTTGTGAGTTCGAGGCCAGCCTGGTCTACAAAGCGAGTCCAGGACAGCCAGAGATATTCAGAGAAACCCTGTCTCGAAAAACCAAAAAAAAAAAAAAACAAAGATAAACTCTGTCTCACAAAACAAACAAACAAAAACAAAAAACAAAACAAAAAAAGAAAACAAAAACCACATCCTATACAAACTTCTTAACCCCAATACTCCAATCCTCAGGCCTACCCTGTATCCCAAAGCCCTGACCCTTGACCCACAACCTTATTCTCACTTCCATGCCAAAAGTCTCCTGGCAAGCCAGGTATGGTGGTTCACACCTTTAATTACAGCACTCAGGAAGCTGAGGCAGGTGGATCTCTTTGAGTTAAGAGGCCAGCCTGGTTTACATACCAAGTTCTAGGACAGCCAAAACTACTGTCTAAGACCCTGTCTCAAAAAAAAAAAGTCCTTTGCCAATCTCAAACTCATCCTCTCACTCACATCTGCATCTTTCTCCCTCTCCTGCTGGAGAGATGATAGCAGACTATGCCCCTGGGACTGATGGACAGCCACCAATCCCCTTCAGCCACTTTTGTCATTCCTGGCACATCTACCCTGTCCTGAAGACATCCAAACAGCCCAGAGTGGGAGGAACATGTGTTAGGGGTTAATTTATGGTCCCACTCTCTTCTATGCTGCCCCAGCTCTTAGGTCTGCTGAGAGATAAATTCCCTTTCCTGCCAGTCCTCCTGGCTCCCAAGTCCTGGTGCCTCTAGGGTTTCCTGGAAGATGCCAGCAGGAGGAAGGGTGGTGGTGCTGGACCTGTGCCTGCAACAGGACCTGGCCATAAACCTGGGTGGGGTGAAGCCCTGGTGTGGAGAGCTGACCCTCCTGGTGAACTTTCCTCCCGGCCTAGCCTGCAGCTGTTGGCCTTGTTTGTTCCTTGAAAGAGCTGGTGGTGCTGCCTGCCAGTCCTCAAGCTCCTTCATAAACCTGGGGGCTGCACCTGCCTCTTTCCCTCTAGATGTGGGTACCAGCCTGGAGAGGCTGCCAGGACAGAGACCAAAAAGGGCAGTTCTCTAAGGTGGGACCAGGGGCCAGTGGCTCATTCATCTTGGGCATGTCTCACCTGCGGCTGGCTTCACTTGGATGAAGTACAGGGTGGCCAACAGGACCACTCTTGCTGGCTTCAGTCTTGAAAAGGGGCCAGAGTAGGGAAATTACAATTTTTTTTCCTGGCTCCCTCCTGGCTGTAACTAGGTTGAATCTTCACCTAAGGACAGATATTCACCTGGTGACACTGATTATCCTCCTGGGTAATATGCTGCCTCCACAGCTCTCAGGCTTCAGGGGAGGTCTTGAGCATCAAATTTATTTCCAAAGTAAGATGAGAAACCACTGGCCTGATACCTGCACAGACCCTGTGTCATCCCACCAGGTAGATTCCATGGTTATAGGGACAGAACCCAAGAAGGTGGGATGTCTTGGTGGCTCAGCAAATGTCATTGTATTTTTGCATTCTCCTTTGGGCCCTGGATGGGACTGGGTTGGCTGGAAGAGCCTCTTGCTGTAGTGGGGAGATTGCTTATGTCCAGTTTCTTGGCAGACATCTTTCTCACAATGAACCAAGTGGAGATAACTGATGGGTTTAGTGGCCACAATAAATCCATGCTTTGTAGAGAAAATAGGAATTCCACACCAAGATGGCTTCCCAAGCTGAAGACTTTCTAAGGGGAGAAGTGATGGTGTTGGTGACTGTGAGCATTCCACATGCAGGAGGTGTTAATACTTGGAAGATCAGTCATGGCATGACATGGTACCTCTCCTAGGTTGAGAGCTGTTCATGGGGTTCCTTGACAATTAAGGAGGTGTTTTTTAAGACAGGGTTTTTCTCTGTATAGCTCTGGCTGCACTAGAACTCACTCTGTAGACCAGGCTGGCCTTGAACTCACAGAGATCCACCTGCCTCTGCCTCCCTAGTGCTGTGATCAAAGGTGTGCGCCACCATGACCGGCCATTACAGACAGTTTCGAACTGCCATGTGGGTGCTGAGATTTGAACCTGGGTCCTTTGAAAGAGCAGTCAGTGCTCTTAACCACTGAACCATCATTCTAGGCTCAAAAAAGGAGGTGTTTAAAGTGGTCTTTCCTACCAAAGACCTGGGTGAAGTGGACTTCCTTCTCACTATTCCCCCAAGGCCATGTATTCCTGTGGATGGACTAGTCCCTGGGAAAAGAGCCCGACTGCCTGGGGCAAAGCCTGGCCTGGCCTGTTAAATGTAAAACCCCAAAACAAAACAAGAGTAATATTAGCTTCTCAGTTCCTCAAAATTCTTGTCTTGGGATATAAATTTTTTTTTCATGAACATGATTATGTGTGTTGATACATAATGTGTTTATTATTAGTTGAAGTGAATAACACATCTTGTAATTTTCTGCTTTAATGTCCAATAGGGAAAATATCAAGATCTTACCCATGTACTCCAAAGACCAGCACTCTGTACAAGTGGCCCAGGGTCCTGAGGTTGAGGAGATTGTAAGATGCATTGTCCTACTGCATTTTAGGGAGACTAAGGCCACTGACGCCATTATAGTGCCTGTGTGAGAACTGCCCCTCTCTGGATACTTCTTCCATGAATCTCAGTTGATGGCTGGCCATTTTGGATTTTATGTATGTATTTATTATTTAAAAATAGCTTTTCTCGCCGGGCGGTGGTGGCGCACGCCTTTAATCCCAGCACTTGGGAGGCAGAGGCAGGCGGATCTTTGCAAGTTCGAGGCCAGCCTGGTCTACAAAGCGAGTCCAGGACAGCCAGAGCTGTTAAACAGAGAAACCCTGTCTCGAAAAACCAAAAAAAAAAAAAAAATATAGCTTTTCTCTCTTTCAAATTTTTATTTTGGATCCTGGAGAGAAGGTTCGGTGGTTAAGAGCACATACTGCTCTTACAGAGGACCCAAGTTTAGTTCCCAGCACCTGCACTGGGTGGATCACAACAGCCCATACATAACTTCTATCTCTAGAGGATCTGATGCCCTCTTCTGGCCACTGCAGGTAGTATCCACACACACATATATGCATATCTACACTCAGACATACGTGTAAACAAAGTACTTAAATATTAAATTTTCAGTTTTTTTCAGTTGTGGTGACTTGCACCTATAGTCCCAGCAGGGAAACTGAGGCCTAGGACTGGGAGCAAGAGGGCAGCGGGCATACATTGTTTGACCCTGTCTCAAAAACCTTTTTCTTGCTTATCGTAAGGAAGCACACACCTCAGCGATGTGACGCAGACTCTCAGTGTAATAGAGCTATCCCCGCCCTCTGCTTCCAGGCTGTTCCAGGCTGCTCCACCTTCCCAGGCTGAAACCCCAGTCTCCTATTCAACACTGGTCCCATCCCCCCCTCTCTCTCTGCCTCCCTCCCTTCCTCTCTCCCTCTCTCTTTTCTTGGATCTCATTGCAACCCTCGCTGGCCTGGAACACTGTATAGTCCAGGTTGGCCTCAGATTCCCAGCTATCTTTTCTGAGCCTCCCTAGTGGCTGGTATTAGAGTGTGACCTATGGCTTTCTGGCCTGGAGTTCACCCGTGGAGGGTCCCTGGGGATTGGCCTAGATACCCTGGACCCCAGAGGGAGTTTGCATATGAAGCCTCAGTTGCTACCTCAGCTGGAGGTGTGCTCCTCAGGTTTCTGCCCCACTTGTCACCTCCTTTATCCCTGGTAAGCTATGCCCCTTTATTCCAGTGAGTCATGTCCCTGGTTGCCATTATATGAGGCCAGGGGGCCTGCAACTTTGTCCTTAGAATGGCACTCAAAGCCTGCTGTGAGCTCTCTGGGGCCCAGGGGTTCTATGGGCCCTGCCTGTGTGTCTGAATCAAGTCCTGCAAACAGCCTAGAGGTCTGGCAGGGATGCAGGATGAGGTCTCACAACTTCACTTCAACTCAGTTTGCGGCTGGATGCAGGGCTTTTGGACCGCACACCATTGTGCTGGTCAGGATGTGGCAGCCACAACAGGCCTCCAGGCAGGCCATTTACCATCTTATGGTCTTCTTCCTTTATTCCGCTATTTAATTTTATTAAGTAGCACCAAGGTGTGAGATTCAGGAGTTTTTGGCCTCAGGTGACCCCTGAGTGGAGGCTGGACCTTCCTATCTTCTTTGTGAGTGATGCCTGTGGTCCTTGTTCACAGATGTGATGCTTGGGGGCCACTAACCCACAGACCAGGAGCAAACAGAGATGCGAGTCATGGGCTCTACTAGGACCCTATGGAGACTCATTCCAGGGATTGGATGATGCAAGGCACAGGGGGAAGAATGAAGCTGCCGTCTCTCTTAATTTAGGAATTGTTCTAGACCCTGATTCTCTTTATATGTAGCACCACCACTTTCTGAGTCTACAGGATCTTGGATGCATAGAGCAATGTGTGATGTTTAGGGAAGTGTTAGAAAAGATGCTGCATCTCACCGTCCAGCACTGAGGTCTCAAGCCAGCAGCCTGGGGTCCTGTCTGGTGGTGATTTTGTTCTGGTCTGGTGGGACCGGGTTCCAGGGCTGCTGCTGACCACCGGGTGATGTGGCTTTGTCCCAGGGAGGCACAGTTGTCCTGGGTAGTGGCTAGTGATGGGTGCACCTGCCCCGGTGGCAAAGATGATTTGTGTTTGTGAATCCTTTCTCCACTAGCACGGAAGCCATGCTAATTATTGCCTTAGATTGCTTTATAGCCTTTTTCTCCCAACAGCAAATTCAACGGGAACATGATTTTAATGGCTGTGGAATATTCCATGGCACAGCTGCATGGCCCTTAATTCATCCAGGGCCTTTGGTTGGACAGCTGGACAGCTGGGTAGCGTCAGATTAGAAAGGCTTCAGGACACTTCAGGTTGCTCACTTCCTAGTGTGACATCCTTAGAGAGACACTGGGCATTCCACAGTGCTGGTATTCACTACTGTCCCCGAGACGATTCTTCCTTGTACCCCAAGGGAACACTCTAGAAACAACTTCCTTTAAAGTCATTGCATCTAGGCATGGCAACATGCCTGTGAGCCCAGCATTTGGGGTTCTGAAAAAGGATAATTGTCATGAGTTTGAGACCAGCCTGGGCCATATAGTGACCTAAAGCTAGCCTAAGCTACAGGGTAAGATATCCTCTTCTTAAAAAAAAAAAAAAAAAAAAATCCCTAGGCCGGGCGGTGGTGGCACACACCTTTAATTCCAGCACTTGGGAGGCAGAGGCAGGAGGATCTTTGTGAGTTCAAGGCCAGCCTGGTCTACAAAGTGAGTCCAGGGACAGCCAGGGCTACACAGGGAAACCTTGTCTCAAAAAACCAAAAAAAAAAAAAAAAAATCTCATTGCGAACTGAGGGGCAAACTCGTGGTCTCATTTTACTTTGATTTTCTTGATCAAATCTTGTGAACTTGAGGATGTGCTTTTGGTTTTTGGGTAAGTGCCACTTGGCCATTGTGAGAGTAGGGGAGGCTGTGTGCTCATTGCCTCTTCCCAGAGTGCATTGCAGAAAGGGGTGACATCCAGGGATGGATTGCTGTGATGTGATCCTGTGCTGAGTTCCATGGAACTCCTTGTTCCCTGAGCTACAGCATATGAGGTGTCCAGAGCCGAGCCTGGTGGGCCTCAAGAGCTCTGACAGCACACACAGTAATCCTAGAGTGTTGGGAAGACCTGAGGAAAAACTAGCAGTATTTTCAATGATATTCTAGGCTCTTCTTTGAGGGGCCCCCAGCTTCTCCTCTGACTAACTCTGAGTTTAGTTTTTAAGAAATAATGACCCTCGCTTCATAATAAGAGTCCCAGGAACTCAGAGACTGAATGTGGAACCTTTTGTTTTTCTACTTGGCAGAGTTGTGCATCAGCTTAGAGAGAAGGCAGAAACAGCTGGCGCACTGCTGTTGGCACAAAACAGAAGTTTTAAATTCCTAATTGGACTCCTCTGGCCCCTGAATCCCTCACTGGCTGAGTTCTTCAGGGAGGCAGGATCTTCCCAGTGTCCAGTGTTGCCCTTTCCTAGATGTCCCACTATGTTAGTTCAGGGCACAGAACCTCATAGAATTGATGTCTTGGGGTTTGAGACTCCCTCCTTTTCTGATCCTATCACAGACTACCTGTCACTTTTTTTCTTCCTCCCTTCCTCCCTCTTCCTCTTCCTCTCCCCCTTTCTTTCTTTCTTTCTTTCTTTCTTTCTTTCTTTCTTTCTTTCTTTCTTTCTTTCTTTTTTTTTTTTTTTTTTTTTTTTTTTTTTTTTTTTTTTTTTTTTTTTGAGACAGGGTCTTACTATATAGTCTGCCTGACCTGGAAATCACTATGTAGACCAGGCTGGCTTTGAACTCACAGAGATCCTCCAGCTTCTGCCTCCCAAGTGCTGGTATTAAAGGTGTGTGCCATCACCATCTGGTTGCCTGTGACTTTTCAACCCTACGATGAACTGAAATCCTAGACAAACAGGCGACAGTTGCCAGCTAGGGGGGACAAGGGCCTAGTGCCTCCTGCTTATCTGTGATTCTCTGGTGAGCTCTAAGTGTATCACACACTGAAAATGGACTGTACATTCCTTTCTTAAATTTTTTTTTCATTTTATATCCCAATTGTATCCCCCCTTCTTCCCCTCCTCTAGGTCCTGTCCTCCTGCTTCCTTCTTCCATCCCCCCCCCTTCTCCACAGAAAAGGGGAGTCCTCCCTATACCATCCCACCCCAACCTATTGAGTCTCATCAGGTTTTAGCACTTCCTCTTCCACTGAAGCCAGGCACCACAGCCTCATTGAGGGGAAGTGATAAAAAGCAGTCCTCATAGTCCCTGCCAGAGAGCCCCTGCTCCACTTGCTAGGGGCCCACATGATGACCAACCTGCCCATCAGTTACATATGTGTGGGGCTTAGGTCCAGTTTATGCAAGCCCTTTGAATGGTGGTTCAGACTCTGTGAGTCCCCATGGACCTAAGTTAGTTGACTCTGTTGGTCTTCTTGTGGAGTTCTTGTTCCTCTGGTTTTTTGTTTGTTTGTTTTTGTTTTTTATCCTAGTCCCCATTCTTTCACAAGACACTCTGCGTTCCGCCTAATGTGAGCGGTGAGTCTCAGCTTCTGTTTGGATCCTCTGCTGCATGGAGGTTCTCAGAGGACAGTTGTGCTATCTATGCTCTTGTCTGCAATCATAGCAGAGGATCATTAATAGTAATAGGGGTTGGCTCTCCTTCCCTTGGGGTAGGTCTCAGGTTGGGCTTGCCATTGGTTGGTCATTCCCTCACTGTCTGCTATATCTTTATCCCTGCACATCTTGTATATAGGGTAAATTTTGGGTTGAAGGTTTTGTGGGTTTGTTGGTGATCCCATCCCTCCCATGGAGCCAGTTTATTGACAGTTTTACTCCCTGCATCTCTCATCTGGAGTGCCTGGGGGTATGCAAGGAGAGATGGGGGTGGTTATGATAAAAATGCATTGTTTATATGTATGAAATTGTCAAAAAATAAATAAAAGATATTCTATTTAAAGAGAAAGTCTGCAAAATGTGTCTCTTACTGCTTGGGGTTTGCAGACCATTTGGTCTAATTCTGGTCCTGGCTGGATCCTACTTGCTCCCTTCCTGCTGTTTCAGCAGCCACTCAGGTACCCCTGGGTAGCCAGGATCTCTAGGACGCACACTGCAGCCCATGCAGAGGCTCTATACTCTTCTCCTGTAAATTCAGCAGCAACTTTGGCTTCCATTCCCACAGTGCCAGCACCACTGCCTCAGGCGAGTGCCCCCCTCGGAAGCAACTGGTCCTCAGTGCAGTAAGTGGGCAGCAACATTCTGTGAGAGGTGTCTGGCTGTGGTGGCAAGGGGGCTACTGCAACTAACCCTTAATTTCCAGACCTGTGTATCACAACCATGGAGACATCCAGTTTGACCTGAGACACCCAGAACACCTTGTGGGACAGTGGCAGAGCCTTTTAGGGCTCCCATCCAGCCCATAGCTGTTCTTCAGTGGGTCTGGTGGCCAGAGGGTGGTGGCTTGCAGATGCAGCCCTTCCTACACTTCTCTGCCTATGAGAGGAAGCTTTTGGCAGGAGCAATGCTGGACAGATGTTGCTGATGAGATGTTGTTGGGTTCACATGTACAATGCTGCACAGCTCTGTGGGTAGAAAAAGCAATCTCATGTCCAGGATACCGATGGGAGACTGTCACCTGCCCTCTGTGATGCAGAGGACCAGGTGGCTGGCCTTCCTCTGGGAAGCCTGGTGCCAGTCTCCCAGGTCAGCTAGGTTACTGTACTACAGGGTCTCCATGATGCTAGCCAGCCTTGTCCTTAGGCCCTGTGGGTACCACTTGGTAGGGACACTCGGTGACCAGGTGAGCTGAGAAACTTCACCAAGGGGTCCTGTGTTCCACCAAACCATGGGTTGCATGAGCATTCCTGCTGTATTCATCTTCTTCCATCCTCATCCTCATCTTTCATGACCTTGATGTCCACAGAAAGTGCTGGCCAGGTATGTGGAGACTCTCCCTTCATTTGAGTTTGATTGAAATTGGAGTTGTGGGCCAGGGAGGGGCTCAGAGGGTATGGGTACTTTCTGCCAAGCCTGATGGCTTGAGTTTGATCCTTGGAAACTACATAGTAGGAGAGAATGGATTCCCATAAGTTGTCCTCCGACTTCTACACATCTACAGTGGCATACACTCATACCCCCAGCCGATAAAATAAAAAAGTAAAAGTAAAAAAAAAATGAAGTTGGACTTATACAATTTTTTTCATGACAGTGAATGGGAGCCATGTGGCTCATTTCATTTCAGTGTCCTGTGTTAGAGTGTGTGACATGGTATTGTCATTTCATTGCTGGGATGTTAGCCTTGATCCCTTGGGTAAGGTGGCACCTGCCAGGATTCTTCATAGCAAAACCATTATTTACTTATTTTTTTTTCTGTAAATGTTGGTGGTATATGTACATGTACATTTGTGTGGGGACATGCATGTCTGTGTATGTAGAAGTTGGGTGTCTTCTTCAATCACTATCTTATTTTCAAAGATTTAATTTCTTTTTTTTATTTGAGCTTTTTGTTCTTAAGACAGTCTCCCTATATAGCTCCTGGATGTCTTGGAGCTTGCTATATAGACCAGGCTGGCCTTGTACCCACAGAGATCCTCCTGCCTCTGCCTTGTGAATGCTGGAATTAAAGGTGTATGCCACCACACCTGCCTGCCTTATTTTTATTATTTTTAATGATGTGTATATGTATATGTCTATGGGTATGTGCTATGAGTGCAGGTGTCCTTGGAGGCCAAAGATATTTGATCCCTTATTATTACAGATGGTTGTAAGCTTCCTGATGTGGGTTCTGGGAACTGAACCTGGGTCTTCGGCAAGAGCAGTATGAGTTCTTTTTGTTGTTGTTGTTTTGAGACAGGGTTTCTCTGTGTATCTCTGGCTGTCCTGGATTCACTCTGTAGATCAGGGTAGCCTTGAACTCACAGAGATCCACCTGCCTCTGCCTCCCGAGTGCTGGGATTAAAGGTGTACTCCACTACACCCAGCTGCAGTATGAGTTCTTAACCACTGAGCCATCTCTCCAGCCCCTCCAATTCTGTTTTTTGAGGCAGGATCTCTCACTGAACTTGGAACTCACTCATTAGCTAGGCTGGCCGGCAGGTGAGCTCCAGGGATCTACTAGCTCATCTTCCCCCAGCTTGACCTTGTGTGTCTTTTATGTGGATCCTGGGGATTTGAACTCAGGTCCTTAGGTTTGCCCAGTAGGCACTTTACCTGTGGAACCATCTTCCCAGCTCTCACAAGCCACACTTTTGCTACTTTGTAATCAATTAATTAATACCTTGGGGGAGATGTTTGCATTCCTGTGAATAACTTCTTTTCCTTCAAACAATGACCCACTGCTTTTAGGATCTTGCGGCAGATGTCACCCAGATTGTTTCTGTTAACCCCAGTAATGAGTGTCTATTACCTTCATTTCTCCTGCAGGAATCAGTTGGAACTCTTACATAAAATATACCATTTCTCTTCTCAATTGTTTGTGCAATTATTTATATCAGTATGGACTTATGGGTATTTATTTTATCCTTTGGGCTTACTTTGTTTTCTGGCTCAGATTGTAGCTCTGGCCATTGGGAACCCCTTCACCTTGGCTCAGTGTTTCTTTGACACACCTCATGCTATTCTGAGCATGTCCTTATTTTCTGGCACCATGAAATGCTCCAGAGTTGTCATTTCTTGTCCCAGAGACACAACTGCTTCTCCAAAGAGCTCTGTTTCCTTCCTTTTCTAGGAGGATAATCTGGTTCCAAGATACAGCTAGAAACCAGAAAACACCTACCTCTATATATATGCTTATACACATAACACACACACACACACACACACACACACACACACACACACTGATCATCTGACCATTTATTTTTCAAGTATTTAGTGCTAAATGTTTAAAACCATTGGTTTCAGACAGCTTCGTATGAGTGGTAGCTGACTGACGCATATGACTAGGATTTTATATTCCAGCCTCCCCCGATGATGGCATCCCAGGAGTCAGTGTTGAATGGCAGGAAGAAAGGGATTTTATTGATTTTTTTTTAACTTCTTTCAGAGTCCCTCTAGATGTGGAAGGAAGCTTCTCTTGAAACTGCCTGAATCAGTTCTGCTAAACTATAACAGAATCCCCTCCTTACTTTTTGTTCTTAAATTCTAGCAGCCCCACTGCTTTCCAGGACCTGGGAGTAGAAGTTGCTTCTTTCTGCTCATCTTGCCTGGTAACTCAGAGCCCACTAAGTTCTGCCAGCACCTGGGCAGCCATTTTACTCATTGGCTCCCTTTTGGTGAGGTTTTCTTTCCCTGACTGGAAAGCACTGGATGCTGGGAGACGAGGAGAAACTCAGTGTGTGCATTCATTTGTGTGCAGTGTGATGACTTGTGGGATTCCACTGAAGCAGTGTTCAGGGGAACTCACAGCACTAACTGGTGCTTTAGGACAGGAGAGAGGTCTCCAGCAGCGGCCTTCTACCTTAAAAACCAGGAAAGGAAAACAATATCAAATTACAACAAAGTAGCCGAAAAAGATAAATTGACAAAACGAAACACAGAAAAGTATATGAAACCCGAATCAAGTTCCTTAAATAGATTAATAAAACTGATAAGCCTCTAGCCAGACTGCTAGAAGAAAAGAGAAGACTAAGGGGTAGTGACATCACTACAGACTGCAATCACTAAAGGACACTAAGGGAATAACATGAATAGCCTCATGAAATGAATTTAGCAGCTTAGAAGGAATGGACGAGTTCTGGGAAGACACAATGTATCAAAGAGCCAGAATAAGGCTAAATTTCAAAGGAATTGAGTTGTTATTAAAATCAAAGCAAAACAAAAACAGAAACCCCTTTCACAAGGAAATGGTGTCATTGGTGAATTCTACTGAATATTTGGGAAAGAGACTAAATAACTCAAAAATAGGAAAAGGACAGACTCCTTCTTTCTCTGAGACCAGTATCAAGTAGCACACAAAGACCTTATAAGAAGAAAACAAATGGAGCTAGAGTGATCACTCAAAGGCAAAGAGTGCTCTGTGCTCTTGTAGAGGACCAGAGTTTGAAGGGGTACTTTTAAACTATTTATTTATTTATTTATTTATTTATTTATTTATTTATTTATTTATTTATTTATTTATTTTCATATTAATATCTCTATCCACCTTCCAACCCACCAACCTGAGGTATGGGAGAAAGGATATTAATAGAGGCAGAAGATATAGACCTCTTTAATCATAAGGTCCTTGCAGCAGTTCGTCAGGATTCCAGCAGACCAGCCATACAGCATACACCAGAACAGGTATCAGCAACAATGGAAACACAGAAATCAGCAGCACTGGCTACCTGGCTCCAGTATCTGCAGCAACAGGGATGGCGGTTGCCATACCCCCACTTGGGGCTTTGGTCTTCAGCCTGTCCTGGGCCATGATCGGGAGGCAAGCAACTCTTGGCAGCAAAAAGTTTCAGCAAAATGTTGTCTGGAGTATTTCGAAGTGAAACAGTGATAAGAAACCATGAGAACCGATGCCAAGCAAAAGCTCCTCCATGCTTCTGGGGCCTCTATTTATTCCCCCTCAAAATCTGCACAAGGATGCTTTCCAATTGGCCAACCTCAGGCCCTCCACATGAGGTACTTCCTGTTGACCATGATCATATGCTCTCCAAGGAGTCTGTCCATCAAAGTATGTTTTCCAGCAAAAAGCATGTTCCCTGTACATGACAGTTGCTGGCTGGCAAAACATCACACACACTCTCTACCATTGGGATGTTTTTCGTGCCCCTCTCATGAGTCTGTTTTTCAGTGGCGGACAAAGCATCCCCACATCCCACACTTGAGACCAAAACAAAAAACACATTCATTCAGCACAACCATGTTTCTAAAGAAATCAAAACTTCCACCACTAGCACCCACATAAGATGGCTTACAACTCCCTGTAACTCCAGTTCCAGGGGATCTGACACCCTCTTCTGGCCTTCATGGGCCCTGAAAGCATAGTGTACATACAGATAAACAGGCACACACATATATAACAGTAAATAAACTGTAAGAGAATTAAGATTAAAAAAAAAAACTGGACCAATATTCCCTCATGAGCACAGAGGCAGAAATTCTAAATGTTGACAAATTAAATTTGACACTGTTAACATATGACAGGAGAGGGTGAGAGTTGTCAGTATGCATTGCACATGTGTAAAATGGTCTAAAAACAAATTCAATCAATAAAATAAATTTTAGAATGTAATCAGATATAATTTATTTGGAAGGCATAATGGCTTAATGCTCACAATCAGTGTGATTCGATGCACTGACAGACCAAAGCTGCACAACCATCTCAATAAAGGCAAAAAAGCACTCTTGAAGAGACCCAACACACATTCCTGCTGAACACTCATGAACTAAAGATAGAAGAGAACTTCCTTATTCAGATAAAGCATACCTATCAAGGAGGCCAGAGCTGCTGTTATGTTAGAAGACCGAGTAGTTTCCCTGAAATCGGGTGCAAGGCCAGGATATCTACTTTCCTCACCTCTCATCAACACTAAACTGGAAAAACCACAGCCAGTGTACCTATGGAGGGAAATAAATACAAATAACTGATTGGAAAGGCATCACTAGTCACAGATGACATGATTATCCACCTTGGACAACAGAAATTGGGAAAAGGCCGCTGAAATGAATGGGTGAGATCATCATGGTTGCAGAGACCCTAAGGTCAATACACAAACACTGATTGTTGAAAATAGGCAAAGAGATCGAACAGACAGACATCTACAATGGAGTGTCTGAGAAGTGCAAGAAGTAGAGGGAATATTCCCAGGTCCATTTATCATCAGAAAAGTATAAATTAGACCACAGTGAGGGCTGGGAAGATGACTCAGCGGGTAAAGTGCCTGCTGTACAAACATGAAAATCTGAGTTTGGATCCCCAGCTCCCATGCAGAATCCAGATGTGGCAGCGTGTGCCTGTAGCTCCAGCGCTGGGAGCGCAGAGACTGGAAGATACTGCTGGCTCCCTGCCCAACCAGCCTCACTGAAATGGGGATCTCCAGGCTCAGTGAGAGAGACTGTCTCAAAAAAATTAGAGTGATAGAGAAAGATACTTGATGTTGACCTCTTGCCTCTGTGTGTGCATGCATCTATGTCCATTACTGCACACACATACACACATATATATGTTACACACAAACACAAATTAAAAAAAAACCCAAAACAAACCCTCTACATTGAGATGCCTACAATAAGAAAAAAAATATGGAGATGGCTTAGTGGTTAAGAGTATGTGCTGCTCTTGCTGAGGACCCAAGTTCAGTTCCAAGCACCTACCTGTGTGGCTCACAACCACCTATGACTCCAATGACAGGGAATCTAACTCCTTTTTCTGGCCTCTGTCATATACACCCAGGCATGCGTACACACACACACACACACACACACACACACACACACACACACACACA
>CAJQZJ010036262.1:0-14299 GCA_907164525.1 Lophiomys imhausi
ACACACACACACACACACACACACACACACACACACACACACACACAGATAAAAACCAAACAAATGCACAGAAAAACAGCAAGTGTTGGCAAGGGCGTTAAGAAATCGCAACTTTTGGGTGGTGGTGCCATACGCTTTTAGTACCAGCCCTTGGGAGGCAGAGGCAAGTGGATCTTGGAGTTTGAAGTAGGCCTGGTCTACAGAATGAGTTCCAGCACAGCTTAGGGCAGGGGGCAGGGAGTAGAAAGGAAGGACAAAAAAAATTGCAACTGTTGTGCACTTTGGCAAGAGTGTAAAATGACAAAAGTATGATGATCCTTCAAAAAGTTAAGGGTAGAATCCCTATATAATATAAAATATATATGTATGTATGTATGTATATATGTATGTATGTATGTATGTATGTATGTATGTATGTATGTATGTATTAGGTTGAAACAGAAGAATCCAGCTCCTGACAGCACTCCCCATTCTACTCCAAGTAGATGATGATCATCAAAGAATCTTCATTTGGAGAAGGATGTATTAGTGGCAATCTAGCCACTGGGCAAAAAAAAAAAAAAAAAAAAAGCCCTGGCTTCAACTGTAGACAGAATGCTGCCTGAAAAGGAAAAAACTTGGAAACAGGTGAGTTGACAGCCTAGCTCTCTCAAGACAGGGTGGGCATGTCCTTCATAATTCCTGCATTAAAATTAATATCTGTCAGAGATACTGGGTCAAAAGGCTGAAGATAAATGCCCCAATGTTATAGAGAGAAATTGGGGACTGTTCAGGCAGCCAGTTGTCTGCCATTTCTTAGTTTTGGAAGCTGCTTACTCTGCACTTTCTGTTTATTCATATATATTTTTATCCTTCTCAGGTCTCTGATATGGTTGAAGACTAGATAGTTATAGTCTCACACTTAAGTTTTAAGTTGTTTAAGAATTAAAAGGATGGTATTGGTCTAAGAAGGTTTTTTTTAAAGTTAGTAATGTAAGTTAGGTTGAAAACTGAGTTAGGTATAGGTTTTCAAACTCACTGAAATAGATAATAGAATATTATCATTAGTTGCCAAATACATAAGGATTAGATATTGGAAATGTATATTATATCTTATAATTTTCATAATTGTTGCCTAATTGTTCTTATTATTTTGTATTGCATTTATTGTTATAAGAAAAAGAGCCTTTTATTGGACTAAAAGGAGGAGAAGTTGGGGGGGGAAAGATACACCTTAAAAAAATGAAACAAGATATTTGTAAACTGATGTTGAAAATAACTGGAAGGATGACAGCTGAACTGTGGGAACAATACTAGTATCCATCAATAAGCGAACGGATAAGAAAAACATGGCTTATGTATACAATAGACTATTATCCAACCCTACAAAGGAAGGGAGTTCTGACATATGTACAGACTGGATGGCCGTTAAGGCCACTATAATCAGTGAAGTGAGCCAGAAGGACCAACAGACCCTGCACAGCTCCACTTACAGAAATCCCTAGAGTTGTCAAGAGAGAGGAGGCAGGAGGGTAGAATGATGATTGCCTGGGGCTGGCATAATGGGGTGTGTGGAGCCTGTGCCCTGGCTGTCCTGGAACTCACTCTGTAGACCAGGCTGGTTTGAACTCAAACTCACCTGTCTCTGCCTCCTGAGTGCTGGCGTTAAAGATGTGTGCCACCACCACCTAGCAAGATATTTTACTTTTATTTTTGTGTGTATGTGTGTCTGTGTTGGGATATGTACATGCGTGAGTACAGTGCTCACAGAGGCCAGAAGAGGGTGTCGTATCCACTGGAGTTGGAGTTACTGGTGATTGATTGTGTCCCTTGATGTGGGTGCTGGGAACCAAACTCAGGTCCTCCGCAAAAAGTGTGTGCTCTTACTGCTAAGCTGTCTCTCCAGAGTAGAATTTAGGTTTTTCAAGATAAAAAGAGTTCTCAAAGTGAGTGGTGGTGACAGTCACCCAACATGGTGAGGACATTCAATATCAGTGAGCTGTGTATTTAAAAATAGCTAAGATCAGAAATGTTACATTACATGTTTTCTATGTCAATAAAAATTGACTACTGTTGCTATATACTAGCACCAAACAATTTGATACAGGAATTTAAACAAAAATCCATCACAAAAGTATCAAAAATACAAAATACTGATAGAAAAATCTGACAAGATGTAAGATCAGCACATTGGAAACTACAAAATATTGCTGAGAGAACCCAAGACCTAAACAGAGACCTAGCAGAGAGTCACAGGCTAGAAGAATCTTTGTGGGTGTTGATTCTTCCAAACTATCTATGTGTTTAATGCAACCTCAATCAAAATCCCTTCTAATTTAAAACATAAAAAGACCTATATACCTACCCACCTACCCACCTACCCACTCATACATCCACTTACTACTTATTTAGTCATCCAGAAATCTACCCACCACCCACTCACCCACCCATCCATCCATTCATACACCGATCCACCCATCCATTCTCTGTACTTCCTGCTCCAATACAGAAACAAATATCATTGGATGCATGTATTGTGAGGGTGCCCCTAGAGAACTAAACATAGACTGCTGTCCTTGACATACTCACATCAGAAATGGCCACACAGTATGGCCAGGGTGGCGAGGACAGAGGTCCTGTGAGCGTGAGAACTGAGCCAAGTTTTGAGGGGATAAGGGAGAAATCACCCCAGAATGGCTAAGTTCTTGAAAGGTAATGAGTGGCCTGCCTGATGGATGGGGGGAGGGAGGCAAGGACGGTGCCCTCCAGTGACCTGTCCTTCAGGTACCTGCCCAATGGAGACTACCAAGCCTTCTGTCGCTTCTTCTGTTAGTCTTCACATCCTGTGTTGAGCTGACTTCCGTGGAAATTCATGTAAGAGGATGTGTGGCCAGATCTGTTTGTTCTTTCTTCTCAAGCTTTTGAAGGCCCAGGTGGAGGACCCATTTGCAGTGTTGGAGCTTGCCTTTCTCATGTTTCAGGGGAGGACCTGCCGAGATGGCTATGTGACAAATGCTTGGCCTAAGCCCAGGACTTGCTGCTTTGTCTCTTTGTGGCTGGGCCTAGGATCTCCTTTAGAATACCAGAAGGGCCGAGAACTGCGGCTTCTCTGGGAGCACTCTCCATGGTGGGAGCACTCTCCATAGTGGGAGCACTCTCCATGGTGGGAGCACTCACCATGGTGGGAGCATTCTCCATGGTGGGAGCACTCTTTATGGTAGGATCACCAGCTCCCCACTTCACTTCAGTCCAGCTGTCTGGGGTATGATAGCCTGGTGTTGGATGCTTGGCCAGGATGTCAAGACATGGGGGTAATGGTCAGCATGGGTGTTGAGCCAGCCTCGTCTCCTGTTCCTAGGGAGACTCTGTTGTAGCAACTGAGACACAAGATCCTCAGTAATTCAGTTTCTCTTTCTGTAAGAGATGCTAGTAATCAAACTGACCACAGAGCATCATGGGGGGAATGGCCTGAGACCATACATGTGGCTGACGTAAAGGTCACATAAGGTCAAAATGGGGTAGGGAGGAGAGAGGAGCTGTCTGGGGTAGAGAGCTCACACAGCTGTAGTTACCGATGGCTTGAATGGCTGCCTCCCACCCTGAGTGAGGAGGGGTTGTGTTGTTCAAGGTGCGTTAGTCAGATTCTTCAGGTAAACTGAAGCAGCAGGACGTGTGTGAGGGCACATATACAGACAAGTGTTACTTTGAGGTGTTGGTTCATGAAATGGTGGGGCTGGAAGTCTGAGACCTACATGGAAGTCAGCAAATGAGAGACTCAAAGCAGAGCTGGAAGTAAACTCCTTTTGGCTTGTACACCTTAGTCTCTTTTTGCAGATCTCACTACCCACTCCAGGAAGGACCATCTGCTCCTATGAAAACTACCTTCATGGCACCATCAAGACTAGTGTCTGACCAAACATTGGGTGTTGAGGCTCAGCCAACTTGACACACAACAGAAACTGTGGCAGGAAGTCACTGAGAATAGGCGTGGGGGTTGGGTGATCCTCATTTGGGATCATCCCTCTTCTCTCTTCCCTCATCTTATCCTTTCTTTTCCCTCCCTATCCCTTCTCCTCCTGTAACCCCTCCTCCCCTCCCCTCCTGCTTCCGGATGAGTCAGTGTGTGGATAGACAGAGTGGAACATTCACTGTGACGTCTTTGCTGCCTCCTCCCTGCGGTCAAGGCTGTAAATTCTGTGCAGTCCCCAGGAACAGTATCTTGTCCAGGTAAACACTGCAGGGCATGAGGATGGCAGAAGAAGGCCCAGGGTGCCTGGGACCCTGTCCACTGTTGGTTACAGTTGCAGTCTAACTTAAGGACTGGGCAGGTAGCTTGCTAACCAGCAGGGTCCACCCATGACTGGGTGGGGCAGTCATTCTCACCTCAGCCACCACATCCTTGTTGCAGACAATGGCACTGCCCAGCAGCTTCCTCAAAGTATTGACGTCTCCTCTCTTTCATTATAGTCTTTCATGTCCTGAGGAAAAGCTGCAAGGAGGTGGGGTAGAGGCCTCTGAGCTTCTAGGCCCATGGCAACTGTCCACCAGATCCTAGCACAGAAGAGGGTTGGTCAGACATATAAAGTCAAAATCTGTCTACAATCAGTGGTTTCTACCTTGTGTTTATCTTGTTGCAGAGCCTTGGCCCCAACCTAGTCTGTCCTGTCCCGCGTCCTTCACTAGGGGACTGTGAAAACCAGAGTTGGCCGCTGAGAAGCAGGTGATGAAGCCACTCCAGCTCGACCGAGCCCTCACTGTCGCCTGCCCTTTACATCTGTGGCATCTTGACCACTGTGTCCAGCAGTGTGCTGGATTACCTGACATCAAAGCCATTTGAGATCCTGAAATAGGCCAAGAGGCCTGTTAGTGTCAGGTCACCCAGCTTGGGGTCATCACCACTGCTCCATCCAGTGGGAACAGTGTTCACTTTCTCTACCCAGGGAGATTCCAGCTTCTTCATCCAGGGAGGACCTACACCCTCCGTCCAGGGAGGACTTACTTCCTCCTTGCAGAGAGGACCCAGCTTCTCAGAGCTTAGGTCAGAGGTCTGTCCTGGGCATCATGAGTCTGACCGGGATTCCTATGACTCTCACCATGGCAGAGAGAGCTTAGCATGGAAAACCACAGGTTCTTGGGGCCAGGTCCATCCTTGGGTTTCTGCAGGGCATGGTGCCAGCCTGAGGGGCCCATGTAGGGAAGCCAAACAATGGTTTCCTTGGCCCAGCTGGTTCTGGTTCCCTAATCCCTATTTTTTTTGGGTTCAGGCCACACTCAGGTTTTCCCACCTTTTTGAGCCAAAGTAGGGAGGACAGGACAAGGCTGAAGCTGATGGGCACAGTAAGATGGAATGAGTGGCTTCCATCCATGCCCAGGCTGTTGGTCATTCTTATCTTTGATTCTTTGTGCATGGACCCCTTCTTGGCTCCAGCTGGGATGGCATGGAGGTCCTAGAAGGTGGCGTTATAGGACAGGTGCTATCACCAGCAATACTGTCTCTCTAGCCCAGGATGTGGCTTTTGTGAAGAACCTTGAAGGGCAGCATGGTAGCCTAGGGAAAAAGGTGCCATTTCCCATTCAGGGAGTATGCTATCATAAATGTGTCTTTACCTACTCACCCCTGGAAGTTGGGTACCAAATTAGAGCCTGAGGCACCTTGTGACCAAATTCACTGTATGTACTCTAGCCTCCTATCCTTGTTTTCAGGAAGAGGAAAATATGGGGGTAGGGGTGTTCCCTAGGTCTCAGCTTACACTCCAGCTACAGCACGGCTGGCCACCTGTGCCTCTCCACTCTTGTGTAGACTTGGGAGCCCATGTCTCTTGTAGGCTCATGTATGGGTTTTTATCAGTGCTGATGTTGCCCCCTGATTCCTGGAGGCATTTCCAAACATTGATGAGGCAGCTCCAGTTTTGGACCAAGCTCAGGGGGCCTGAGGATCATCGGGATCACTGCTCTTTCTGGGGCAGGATCCTTTGAGTAACAGCTGTGGCTAGGAAACAGGACAGGATGCCCGAGCCCACATGTCCTTAGGAGAAGTGTTAGTCTCAGGAGACTCTGCAGGGACAGGACCTGCTGGGGTTGGGGGTAACCTCCCTGTGCAGATCCCATTCCCATAGAGTGGCCATGCCAGGCCTCAAGCTACTTCCTCTTGGATCTGGGGGACATGATTCCAATAAGAGTTGCTGCCTGGGCTGAGGGCTGCCCAAGTTCTAATTACATGTAATTCCAGAGACTGACAGAGCCTGGGAAAGTAAGGGGATTAGAGAGTGGACTTAGCTGGGCTTGGTAGATAGAGTACAGAAGGCTCCACGGAGACAGATGGCCCCTGGGTCCCCACTCCTCTTTGCCTTCTGGAGGTGTGCCATGAAATGGGGTCAGACATCTCCCTCTGGAGTCTTGATTTCCTGTCACACTTGTCTCCCCCAGATAACATGAACTGAGGTGCTTCAGGAATCAGGGTTGTCTCTGGCCACACGGCTCATGGCGAAATAGAATGGAGAAGCTGGGATACCTGAAATTTCCTTATTCTACTGAAACTAAGTTAGAGTTTGCTGGGTCATGACTGGAGGCGGTTAGAAGGGTTTGGCAGAATGAGCTTGCGGGATGTAATTCCAGCAGTGACCTCCTGCCTCTCCCAACTCGAGATTGGCCTGGCTTGTAGCTTAAGGGAATGGAGCTCACCTGGGGTGTGTGCTGGCATGGGATAATTGGGGCTGTGACATCCTGAGGAAGGCCAAGTTTACCCAGGGAGTCATATAAAGATAAACTCAGATAACCTGAATCAATATTTCCTCACTGGGGCCCATGGAGCCCCCACAGCTGTTTTCCTGATAACTCAGCAAATGCCACACCCACCCTTTGCACCTCCCTTGTCCTCCCGCCCTCAGATGCCTGCTAGGCATATAAGTCCTGGACCCCTGCCTTGGGATGCTCTTCTGTGCCACCCTCCTGAGCCACCATGGGACTGCCACTGGCTTGCCTGGTGGCTGTGTGCCTTTTCCTGGCCTTAGCCAAGGGCTTGGAGCTCCAGAAAGGTAAGGGGCTGGGTGATCTGGGCAAGGGAACAGGCAGAGCACCCTGAGGGTGGGAAGGCTGGGCAGCCCAAGTGGCTAGTAAGGGGCTCCTGGAATAAGAGAGGGGTGCTCAGTTAGAGCCACTCCAGTTGGACTGGGTCTTCGGTCTCTCACCACCACTCTGAGGTTGAAAGCTGAGGCTCCTGCCCCAGGTGGATGAGAAGCTAGAATCCCTGAGGGACTTTTGTCCTTGGGGAAAAAATCGGCTGTCTAGAAGAAGGCAAGCTTAGGACAGTTCCAGGTATAAGGGACCTTTGGCAAGACAGCACCTCTGGAGAATGGGCTGAGTGTCAACAGGGGAAGCTTCTGTCCTATTAGGACAAAGCTGTGGATGGGGGATCTCTCAGTGGGGACTCCTGAAGACTAAGGGACCCAGCCCGGCCTCTTGCTGGGTGAGGGGTAGGTGGAGGGAGCCTAAATGGAGCATCAGTTGAGGGGGTTGGGCAGCGACAAATAGGTGTAGGTTGGCCAGGTGGACAGAATGACCAGGTTGCCTGAAGGCCCCTCTGCCTTTACTCCTTGTTTTCACTCCACACTACTTAGCATCTTGTCTGAGAGTCTCTGCAGGGGAGTGACCAATATTTAGCAGCAACTGCTTCTGCAGTGGGGGCAAACTTGGCTAGAAATGCTGCTCTGGAGCCCCAGATGAGTACCCCAGGAGGGACCTCTGGGGTTAACTTGGAGAGCAGGCTCAGGGAAGCCCTCCTTGAACCTAGGTGTCTCACCTTGTGTCCCCACTGTTCTCCCAGAATCCAGATCCCGAAACCATGTCTGCAGCACCTGGGGTGACTTCCACTACAAAACCTTTGACGGTGATGTCTTCCGATTCCCTGGCCTCTGTGATTACAACTTTGCTTCTGACTGCCGAGACTCCTACAAGGAATTTGCTGTGCACCTGAAGTGGGGCTTGGGCGAGGCTGGGGGTCACTCCCGGATAGAGTTCATCCTGATCACCATTAAGGACGACACCATTTACCTCACCCGCAAGCTGGCAGTGGTGAATGGGGCCATGTGAGTGGGATTAGTGCTTTTCTCCCATGTCCCAGCAACCAGGGGATGCTTCTACTCCTCAGAGAAAGTTTGTCCCTGAACATTTTGTATAAATTAGCCAGCCACCAGGATACACTCTTCTGCCCCAGTCCAAGACTAATAGGAATGCTTTGAGGTTTGCGCAAGGCTGTGGATTCATTCAGCAAACACTGATGAATCCCCTCGGTGGACCAAGGGATCATGTGAGTCCCTTGCAGACTTCCCCTGGTGGCCATGTGGGGGGGTGGCTGCCAGACATTATCCCCCAGGCTAAAGTTGCAGAAGCTCAGAAGGGAAAAGCTGCTTGCCCAACCCTATTGTTCCCTGGCATTGTCTCCTTAACAATGAAGCCCTCTAAAATGCATTCCTGTCCTGCAGGTTCACCCCTGGGGATTTGCTGTTTTCCTTCATGGGGCTCTCCCAGTGTTCCCTTACCTTGCTCGGTCTGCCTGGGTCATACTGTCATGTGTGGGTTGGGTATGGTGGAGGTCCCCAGGGATAGAGGCTCAGGGGCTGGGGTGTGGCAATTCCAGGCCAGCAGAAGAGTGGGATGCGGTGCCAGCATGAGGACAACCCCAAGGCGATAGGCTGGGTAGAGGTTGAAGCTCCCACCCTGGTAGATTTTATGAGGAAATTCCTCTGAACAGAGTGGAAAGGGTTGGGGGCTCAATCTCCAACATATCCCAGTTGCACTGCCTTTAGTGTTCCGGGATAGGCCTCTGTGCTGGCCTCACAGAGGACATGAGAAAGGAAATAGGAAGAAGGGCCTGGCCCTGCCTCAAGGAAATCCCACCTAGCCCAGGGCAAGGGCTCTCTGGCCTCCTCTTGGAGCTTGGCCAAGTCAATTTGTGACTCCAGATGAGAACAGACTGGTCAAGTAAGGAGTCAGTCTGGGACTGACTTCACTCCATTAATGCCCATGGCCTTGGCACCCTGTGGACAGCAGAACCCTCAGGAGGACACATGGGTGGGTTCTGGGATGGTAGATTGATGAGTGACCCCATAGTGGCCCCCACAGGGTCAGCACCCCACACTACAGCTCCGGGCTGCTGATTGAGAAGAACGATGCCTACACCAAGGTCTACTCCCGTGCCGGCCTCTCCCTCATGTGGAACCGGGAAGATGCACTCATGGTGGGCACCAGCATCCTGGGCTCTGGGGTGGTGGGGCTCCTCTATCTGGCCAGGGACACAATGGCTCCATAGAAGGGCAGGAGGGTGGAGTATCCACACCCCACAGTTGGAGTAAGATCCTGTGTTGTGGAGAAGGCTGCTGGAGACAGTGATTGGCACCAGATTGTCCATTGGTCTGGCTTGGGAGAGGTTCTCTGTACTATAAGTGTGGTCTCCAATTGTCCTTTAGAGACTGCATTATGGTACCCCACCCTGAAGGACCCTTCTTAGTGGCTACCCCTTGCCCTCCTCTCAACCTGCCCTGTTTGAGAAACTGCCTAGATTTAGGGGCTCTGGAAGCTGTGCTGGACCCTGAGATCTGCTCAATTTCCCTCCCTTACCCTCCAACAGCTAGAACTGGACAGCCGGTTCCAGAACCACACCTGTGGCCTCTGTGGGGACTTCAATGGCATGCAGACCTATTCTGAGTTCCTCTCTGAAGGTGAGAGCTATGCTGGGCTCATTGGAAGAGAGACAGGGGTGTGGCTACAGGCTCCTGGCTCCCAAGGACCACTGCTGACCAGCTGTGTCCCTAGGCATACACTTCAGTGCCCTTGAGTTTGGGAACATGCAGAAGATCAACAAGCCTGAGGTTGTATGTGAGGACCCCGAGGTGGTTCAAGAACCAGAGTCCTGCTCTGAACATGTGAGTCACCACTGAGGAACCCCAGGCTCTTAGGAAACCTGTACTTGCTGGCCTTTGTTTGGGATCTCTACATTCTAAGGGGAAGGAAGAGGGGTATGAACAGCTGTCCACGTTCATGTCCTTCTCTTTAGCGAGCCGAATGTGAGAGGCTGCTGACCTCCACAGCCTTCCAGGACTGCCAGGCCCGCGTGCCTGTGGAGTTGTATGTTAGTGCCTGCATGCAAGACCGCTGCCGGTGTCCACAGGGTGGCACCTGCGAGTGCAGCACCCTCGCTGAGTTCTCCCGGCAGTGCTCCCACGCAGGTGGCAGACCCGAGAACTGGAGGAGTGCCTCACTCTGCCGTAAGTAGCTGGCGACCCATGGGGTGCTTGGGGATCACTCACACGGTGCTCAGTGTTGGCATCCCTGGGTTTAGGGAGCCCCTGGTGGGAGCCATGTCTGTACCAAGCATCCAGACACCCGTATCTGCCAGCGGCCTTGGCACTCTGCTAGCTCCTTATTTGTGGACTGACGGAGTGGACTTTGCTTCTAGCCAAGAAATGTCCTGGTAACATGGTGTACCTGGAGAGCAGCTCTCCCTGTGTTGACACCTGCTCACATCTGGAGGTCAGCAGCTTGTGTGAGGAGCACTACATGGATGGCTGTTTCTGCCCAGAAGGTATGTGCTTTGGAAGACCCTTGTCCTAGAGACTAGGTGAGGAACAGGCAGGGAGGGACTGGGAGATTAGAATCTTTATTGGCAGATCGGGGGTCCAGACACCTGTGGGTGGAGATCTGGCTGGCAGCCTCACCTTGGGGGAGACTGATGCTTCCTGAGGCTTCCAGGGTAAGTTTACATCTCTGGCTGTCACAGGCACTGTGTATGATGATATCACGGGCAGTGGCTGCATCCCCGTGAGTCAGTGCCACTGCAAGTTGCATGGACACCTCTATATGCCAGACCAGAACATTACCAATGAGTGTGAGCAGTGGTAAGTCTCAGGGCATAGCAGTTGGGGGGGGGGGAGTCAGACAGTTTGGGATGTTACTGAGTCTTGACCCTGTGCCCTGCTTCTGGGCAGTGTCTGCAATGCTGGTCGCTGGGTGTGTGAAGACCTGCCTTGCCCTGAGACCTGTGCCCTGGAAGGTGGCTCCCACATTACCACCTTTGATGGGAAGAAGTTTACGTTTCATGGGGACTGCTACTATGTCCTGACCAAGGTAGGCCAGCCAGGCTACCTGGATGGAGCTGGGGGCCCTCTGGCTTCTGGGGAGGGTGGAAAGACTGATTCGGGGGAAGACTGTCCCTGGGGTGGTGGGTGTTGCTGCTCTTTGAAACAGGATGAAAAGTGGGGCTCCAGGGTGCAGGAGGCTGTCAGACCCTCAGTGAATTTCCCACCTTTTCCCACACAGGGCGACCATAATGAGTCCTATGCCCTCTTGGGCGAGCTGGCCCTCTGCGGCTCTACAGACAAGCAGACTTGTCTGAAGACTGTGGTGCTGTTGACTGACAGTAAGAAGAACGTGAGTGTCCTTCCCCTCCCTTTCCAGCAGTTCTGGATCCTCAATGCAGACCCTCACAGCTCCATGCACCTTTGACGCTTCTTGCAGGTGGTGGTCTTCAAATCAGGTGGCAGTGTGTTGCTCAATGAGATGGAGGTGACCCTGCCCCATGTGGCAGGTGAGTGGCTCACGGAGGGATCCTGAACTGCTGCCAATCAACAGAGCCAGCTGGGATTCAGACAGCCTAAGAGACTGGGCCAAGGAGGGGCCTTGTGTCCTCAAGCAGGCTTTATCCTTGGATCCCTGTTGGTGGTAGGGGGATGTCATGTGTGCCACCCCTTAGTAAGGTAGAACCAAGGAGCCCTTTCACTGTGTTACAGCGAGCTTCTCCATCTTCCAACCCTCCTCATACCACATTGTTGTGAACACGGTGTTCGGGCTGCGGCTGCAGGTCCAGTTGGTCCCAGTCATGCAACTTTTTGTGACTCTGGAACAGGCTGCCCAGGGACAGGTGCAGGGTGAGTGGTCCCTCCTGTCCTGTCCCTGAAAAAGCCCCACGAGGGCCTTGCCCCCTGCTATCCCCCAGATCCTTCCTAATCCTGTCCTGGCCCTTTAGGTCTCTGTGGGAACTTCAACGGCCTGGAAAGTGATGACTTCATGACATCTGGTGGACTGGTGGAGGCCACGGGTGCTGGCTTTGCCAACACCTGGAAGGCCCAGTCAAGCTGCCATGATAAGCTGGACTGGCTAGATGACCCCTGTTCCCTCAACATTGAGAGTGGTAAGGCTCAGGGGAAGCTGGTCGCTGGCCATTGGCTCATCTATGACACACAGTCCTTGCCAGTACAGCCTCAGAGCAGACAAGGCTCCTGATGGGGACATAGCACGTGGGTGAGGAGTGGGTGGAGGTCACATGGCACATGGTGCTGGGGATCAG
Source organism: Lophiomys imhausi (assembly GCA_907164525.1). Lineage (NCBI taxonomy): Eukaryota > Metazoa > Chordata > Mammalia > Rodentia > Muridae > Lophiomys > Lophiomys imhausi. The sequence goes on from CAJQZJ010036262.1 coordinate 12,320, forward strand.
CACATCCACCTGCTGTTTTGTCTAGTTTATAGTGGTCCTGTGGTGGCAGTTTTCCAAGTGACAAAGTAGATGGGTTGGGCAGGCTAACTGCTGGGTGGTGGCTCTCATCTAGTCCTGGCCTAATGCTGGGTTGACATGCCCTCCTGCCCACTTCTCTACCGTATTTGGGGATTTCTAGCTCCTTGAGGTTGGGAAAGGGAGAGGTGGGTGTTAAGCAAAGAGGTCTCATCTTGTTCATAGCTGCCTGGAGTTATGGGGGAGGAAGGGGTCTGGCTTTGGTCACACAGGAGACCAAGTCACCTCCTGGGTGGTCAGACTCTAGGCTCAGGGTATGTGAAAGGGAGCCTGGCCCATACTAAGGTTCTGACCCACTCCCCAGCCAATTATGCCGAGCACTGGTGTTCCCTACTGAAGAGGTCAGAGACCCCCTTCGCTAGATGCCACCTGGTCGTGGATCCCACTGAATACTACAAGGTGAGTTCATCACCCCAGCCCTGCATACTCAGTGCTGCAAATGTCCCCAGAGCCAGCAAAGTGTGCTGGGGCACCTGGATGAGCCTGTGAGTGGCTGGGCATCTGTGTGTGCCTGAGTGCTGGCACGTGTGCACATGCATGTTCATTTGAGTGCACAGGGTGCTAGGACCATGCACCCTGCCTCCTCACCTCAGTCTTGCTTTGGCTTGCTTCCTAGAGGTGCAAATATGACACGTGTAACTGCCAGAACAACGAGGACTGCATGTGTGCAGCTCTTTCTTCCTACGCCCGTGCCTGTGCCACCAAGGGCGTCATGCTGTGGGGCTGGCGGGAGAGTGTCTGCAGTGAGTGCTGGTGATCTGGACATAGAGCTCCGTAGGCTGGGGCTGGGAGCCCTGAGCACAGTCAGTCCAGGGAGAGGGGCCAGAAGCAGCAGATTTACCTGACCTTTAAGGCTCTCTGGTTGCAGGGAGGAGCAGACTTCTGCAGAGATGGACTATGGGATAGCCACAGCTGTGGCAGCTGAGTTCAGGGGCCTGGGAGGGGTTGCCAGGGGGGCTGCCTTCCTGGTCCTTGGGCTAGGCAGGTATCTGCAGTCGTTGTGGAGGGAGAAACTCAGGGACAGCCTATAGGGATGGTAGTTGGAGTCCAGTCCCTTTACCCCTTACTCCCATGATTTTCTCTGCAGACAAAGATGTGCACGCTTGCCCCAGCTCACAGATCTTCATGTACAACCTGACCACTTGCCAGCAGACCTGCCGCTCACTCTCAGAGGGTGACACCCACTGCCTCAAGGGATTTGCACCAGTGGAAGGCTGTGGCTGCCCCGATCATACCTTCATGGATGAGAAAGGCCGCTGTGTGCCCTTGGCTAAATGCTCCTGCTACCACCATGGTCTTTACCTGGAGGCAGGAGATGTGATTCTGAGGCAAGAGGAGCGCTGGTGAGTGTCCTGGACTTGGCAAAGGGCCCATAGAGTGGGGAGGTGGGCGCTCTTGAATCTCTACCTAAGTGGAAAAATGGGGGGGGGGTTTACCTGTGCAGAGGTGTGGTTCTGAGAGTGGCCTGGATGGCATCTGTCCTGTGTGGGGACAGACTTGAGCCCCATTCAGCCCTTCCCACTTCTTTTTCATAGCATTTGCCGGAATGGGAGGCTACAATGCACCCAGGTCAAACTGATTGGCCACAGTAAGTGGATGCTGCCCATGTATGGCCACCAGTCTGAGTCTTGTTTCCCCTCCCACCCTACCTGGCACCCTGAATTCACCTTGAGCTAAGACAGACTCCTTCACCCTGCAGGCTGTGCAGACCCCAAAGTCCTTGTGGACTGTAACAACTTGACTGCTCTGGCCATCTGGAAACCCCGTCCCACTAGCTGCCAGACACTGGTGGCTGGCTATGTGAGTGACAGGGAGGGCTGATGTGGGTGAGCTGGTTGAGGGTGTTCTGAATGTCTGAAGTCCATCATGGAGTGAAAAGGCAGACTCCCACGCTGCCAATTCATT
>CAJQZJ010036280.1:0-36019 GCA_907164525.1 Lophiomys imhausi
AATTTTTATGTGCATGAGTATTTTACCTGCATATAGGTATATGAACAACATGGGTGCCTGCTACCCACAAAGGTTAAAAGCAGGCTTTGGATCCCCTGGAACTGGAGTTAGAGATGTTTGTGAATACCATGTAGGTGCTGGGAATTGAACCCAGGTCCTCCGGACAAGCAAAGAGTGCTGTTAACCACTGAGCCATCTCTATCACCTAGGGATATCTTTTTTTAGGGGTATTATTTGAGATGATCCTGCTATGCAACCTAGACTGGCCTCAGACCCATGATCTGCCTGCCCCAGCAACTGAGTTCTGGGACTACAAATGTGCTACTACAGTAAAAATTCTTTTTAGTATATAAATATGTGGGGAACAGTGTGATACTTCAACTCATGTATGTACCACGTAATGATGAAATTGGGGTAAATATTTTAACATCCTTACTTGATAATCTTCTTTAACGAGAGAATTTTTCTCACCTACAGAGACACTGAAACTGAAGAAGTGAATTATAACACTTGGATTACTCAATGGTCAACACTGAAGAAAAAACAATCTGAGTCTCCCAACTCTTAATACACTATTATCAGCCACAACTCTGTAGGAGACAACTCTTGTCTCTTCCCTAGTCAGAAGACTCCCAATTAGCCAGTCAATACAGATACAGCCACTAATAGAGAGAAGATACAAGAACACCTTGCTGAGAGTTCTTCTCCCAGCTCATTACCTGTTCTATGTTGCCACTGAAGATCCCATCAAGGATAAAGTATGTCCAGAACAATGGCCATTCGCACTCAATGTTTTCAAACAGTTTCAGCTCAGCTGGTTCATAGTACAGACGATTGGGATCCTAGGCAAAAATATGATAGACAAAGTCTGTTCTGTCACTCAGAGATTAGATATATATCCTTAGTTTAGAGGTATTATAATAGGAGTCTTACTGCAGACCATTTGTTTCAACGACGGTGCCAGGTAAGGCAGTAAGCATATACTCACTCCTCTCCCTTAGCAAGTGCTCTATGAAGAAACTTCCAACTACCAGTCCTGGGATAATAAGGAATCACAGGAGATATATGAAAACATGTGTTACTTTTCTTGTTGCCATGATAAACTAATCCATAATTAAGCAAAAACACATCCTCAAACATCTACATGTATCAACCTGTCACCAACACAGGCATAGTACTCAAAGACAGCTCAGCAGCGGCAGCAGCAATGTCCTTTCAAACAAGTAGTGTGTTATAGGTTCATCGAAGCAGCATTCAGGATTCAATAAGGTCATCAGTGTGGAGACTGAACCTCTACCTTTGTCAAGAGAGGGACCAGAAGATACTAAGGCACACTAGTGCTCCCTGTCTCTTGCCAGGAGGTACCTGCACTACACCTTGGGATTCTGTCAGCAAGAAGGGCCATCATCAGATGTGGAACTCTTCATTTTGTACCTATACAGCTATGGGCCCAAGTATACCCATTTTACAACTAAGGCTGTGGTACCGTGTCACTGACAACAGAAAATGGACTATGACAGACAGTCAAAAAGATGTACTGATGGGAAGATGCCTTTTCCTTTGTATTGATTAAATATTAGAGGGGTGGTGGAGATTATACAAATATTATTTGTGTTTAAGACTTCTGTCCACAGATTTTAGCACCCATCAGTAGTTCTTTCCTTAAACCAACCAACTGAAAGAAAGAAAAAGACTGTCTTTCCTTTTTTTTGACATTTTACTGTTAATTTATTTACCAACAATGTCAGAACTTGGCAGCAAAGTCGCACAAGTACAGCAAACATAACTTATTCCTTTTAAAATTCCATCAGTGAAGTTACTGTTATCTCTGAATAAGGCTGCAAAGAGTAAGGACAATTCTGCCCTATTTCTCTGTGGTGAAAAGAAATGTACCTCTTTAGGAGTTTTATATCCATCTCGTAGGAAACGGCAGCAACCATAACGACCCTGGGGACACAAAGAAAAAGGCCCTGAAGCTTGTATATTTGCATGACTCTATAATTAAGCAGAAACACATCCTCAAACACCTACATGTATCAATCTGTCACCAACACAGGCATAGTACTCAGACAGCTCAGCAGTGGCAATGTCCTTTCAAGCAAGAAGTGTGTTACAGGTTCTTCCACAAAGCAGCATTCCTAGTAGTATCTTCTCCATGGCTGTCCACCCTAGTTCAAGCCTGCAACAAGCTAATTACTGCGCAGTTCTTTCCACAGTACACATAGCTCCTAAGAGACCATACCTTATTTTCTAAATATATTTTTAAAATCTTCAGATTATTTTAAATTTATAAAACTTACAAACAGTACATGGTCTCACTATGTCCATCAAATCTCATCTCCTTATATTAACTTAAATAACTAAAGAACATATATCAGAACTAAAAAATTAACCGTGACATACTAATATTAATTTGATTATAAAACCTCCTTAGATTTCACTATTCTATTCCAGGATCCAATTCACAATCTCACACTACAGGAAAGGGGTGATGGCTCAGTGAGTAAAGTATTTGCTGTGTGAGCATAAGGACCCAAGTTCAGATCTCTGGCACCCAGGTGTGGTGGCAGTTCCTGTGATCCCAGTGCTGGATAGACAGGAACAGGAGGGTTCCTGGGGCTTACTGGCAAGTCTAACAGAACCAGTGAGCTCCAGGTTCAGTGAGCGAATATCTCAAAAATTAAGCTATCATGGGAAGACATCGGCATCAACTTCTGGCCTCTACAGTACATGCATTCAAATAAAAAGAATTCCACTTTATATCTAGCTGTCATATCTACTTTATCTTCTCTAATCTATGACAGCTCCACAAATTTCCTTGCTTTATATGACTTCACATTTTTGAAAGTATTCATCAGTTAGTTGCTAAATTGTCCATCAATTTACTTTTGTGTGGTTCTTACATAAGAGACTGAAGGTATGTATTGTTGAGAACATTACAATGGTGATGTGTCCTTCTCAGTGTACTGTTTGAGGGGGCACTGTCCTATTACTGGTGATACTAAACCTGATCATTTGCTTAGTGGGTTATCTCCTAGATTTCTATAGACTCATAGAAACCTTCATTTCTTCTGTGAGTTATAAGACAATGCTATGATATTTTGTTCAAATAGTTCTTACTCTGTATATTAGTAATCATTTCCACTTGGTTTCTGTTACTCCTTTTTTGTTTAGTATTTAATGACAAAAACATAAAACATTTTATTTTATATTTGACTGTTTATTAAAGATGACAAAAAACTGATAAAATGGATGTGCCTGCTTGGTTTTACATAAACAATGAAATCTTACCTGACTATTTAATGCTGCAGGATGTAGAGAATCAATGTTTTTCAGAGTTGATTGATATTTTGATTTTTATTATCAGTACTAAAAAAAGTGACTTTGCATAAATACATAGTACAAAATAGCAGAATTATATTTAAGGACATTTCAGAAATTGTTATAAACTCTTTCCTAATCTAAAACCAAACACATTTAACAATTTTTGAAATTGAAGTCAGTAACTTAAACAACAATTTAAAAAAACAAATGTTTTAACACAATACAATCCAAAGGCACACTCATTTAATATGCTGAGAAATGACAGTAGGAAAATATTCTTTCATTTCTATAATGAAATCATTACATTGCTGTAAGAGCAGAATCCTTTGTAAACACACTGCAATTTGAGGTGCTTTTGGCAACATTTGTTTGCATTGTGTGGCATGATCATTACAGTGAAGTCCCACAAACACATCAGGCTCATGATACATTTGATATTTATATAAATTTTGGTTGCTATGCATCCAGAGACCTTAAATTATTGCCAAATACTTTGTGACTTTAACATTCAGTTACATAACATACAGTTTGACAAGCAAGGGTCTATAATAGATGGGAACAAATCCATAGTCCTGAAATATTTTCAGCTATCTAAATAAAGAAAATGGATGGAAATTTGAAATGGCAAGTATATTGAAGTATTTGGTCTTAGAATACTACTTGTTTACCGTTTGATGGGTTTATTAACCCTGCTCTGCTCTGCTCCAAGAAGCAGTATTAGCTGATTTACGTTCTCTTTGGTTCCCAAAACCAAAAACTACACCATATTTGGCATCAGTGCAATATTCTTTGGTAGAGGAGAGAGAATGCCAAAAGGAAATAGAATTTCCTGTTTGGGTTTTGGTTTGGCAGAGGATTGTTGTGGCAAAGACACTAAGTTTGTTTTGGCAATTACTTACTCTTTACTAAATGCTTTTCTCATTTTTCAAGCAATGCTATGTTATGTATAAGTCTCAGTGTGAGTCAGAAGGGCCTCTCTATTCCAGAGCGATTTCTTCATGCCTTCCACTTGCTTTCTTTTCTTCTTGTACTCATCAGTAACTAATCTACTATACAGTCTACTTTTCATTTTTCCCTTTCCTAGCAGATATCAATCGCAAATAGTTTCTTGGTTAAGGCTGATTTTGTGTGTCAACTTGACACAAGCTAGAGTCATCAGAGAGGAAGGAGCCTCAGTTGAGGAAATGCCTCCATGAGATCCAGCTCTAAAGCATTTTCTCAATTAGTGATCAATGGGGGACCAATGGGAGAGCCCTTTCTGGGTAGTGCCATGTCTGGGCTGGTGGTCCTGGGTTCTCTAAGAAAGCATGATGAGCGAGTCAGGGGGAGCTAGCCAGTATGCAGCACCCCTCCACGGCCTTTGCATCAGCTCCTGCCTCCAAGTTCCTGCCCTGCTTGAGTTTCTCTCCTGACTTCATTCAATGATAAATGGTGCTGTGGAAGTGTAAGACGAATAAACCCTTTCCTCCCCAACTTGCTTTTTGGTCATGGTGTTTTGTTGCAGCAATAGAAACCCTAACTAAGACAGATGGGATTTTCTGTCTACTTCCCCTTCTTCATGCTAGGATTTTGTCAGGATTGAATGTGTGCAGGTCTTGTGTGAGTTCATGTGAGTATCAGTCCTATTACATCTGGATGGCACTTTCCTTTGAGTCATTCACCATCTCTGTCTTTGTAGCTGAGTGCTACAAAGGCTCTTGTTCTCTGCACACTGTCCAGTTACGGGTCTCTGTGTTAATTACCATGTACTGTGAGAAGACATTAAGCATCTTCTTTTGGGGTGGTTTAAGACAGGGACTCCCTATGTAACCCTGGCTGTCCAGGAACTCAATATGTAAACCAGGCTGCTTTTGAATTCACAGAGATCTGCCTGCCTCTGCTTCTCAGGTGCTGGAATTAAAGGTGTGTGCCACAAAGCCCAGCCACCAACCCCTCAACTCCTTTGAACTTCTTTCTTTCTAAAACCTTAAGATGCTTCAGGATCTTTTCTATCTTCCCTAGCTTGATCCTCAACTCAACCATTTGCCAAGGATTCCTGACCCACTTTTTCAGGAATGTTATTTAAAAACCAAGATCTGTTAAAGTCAGGGGCCAAATATGTATAAACTGGACATTGGGAAGGTATACTGGGCCATTTAACTCTCATAAATGTGGCATATTTATATCTGTTGTTTTGTATAATACTTACTGTTATAAGAGAAGGAACCATCTGTTGGACTGAAAGGGGAAACTTTTGGGGGGGAAGAGGGTGGAAGGGCGGGATAGGAAGGGGGAATAGGGAGGGGTTTGTTACTGAGATGTAACTTGAAGAAAAAAAATAAAGTATTTAAAAAAAAAAAGAAACAAAAAAAACCCCAAGATCTGAACAACCTAAACACATAGATAGGCATGCATCCCTATATTAAACTCTGCTTCTGTCTGTGTCTGTCTCTGTCTCTCTCTCTTTCTCACATGCACATACATTTTCACAGTAATAGTTTCTACTTTCATCCAGCATTAGATTTCCCCATGCTGTATTTGTAACATCTTTCTTCAACAGTGAGAAATCCTAATGTACATACTATACGATTATTTGTTCAACACCTCTGAGAAACAATTTTATGAACTAGAGCAGGAGTTTGCCAAATTCACATTAAAGGGACAGAGAATGAATACTTCAGGTTTTTCAGGCCATGAAGCCTCTATTAAAGCCACCCAGCTTTGCTATTTCAAAATAGCAGTAGATGATATAGAAATATAACTGGATTAATAAAACCATATTTGTAGCTTTCAGACCCATGAAATAGAAACAGTGCTTGTATATGGTTGATTTTGTCTTGGGTTTATATTATCCAGCCAAAAAACAGTTTTCCAAGATTTGGGTCTTTTTTTTACCCTCTTTAGTGTGGTGCTTCATTTGTAATATATTTAAGAGTCCCTTTCTAGTCTGCATTTCACTTTTCTTACCATATCATGGTTGATACTTTAAAATCACTTTTTGTGGTATACAATTTCATGAGATTAGGCAAACATAGTCATTATCTATGAGGACAATTGTTTCATCATGCTCAAAATTCCCCAGAGCTTTATCTTTATTGATAATTTTTCCCTCTAACTTCTTTTAATAACCATTGTTTTCCTCCCTTTGGTTTTCCCTTCTTCAGAGTATCACATAGATGGAATTGTATAGTATGTATAGCCTCTGTTATCTGTTCTTTGCTCTTAGCAAAATGCACTTGATCATTCATACTCAGAGATCATTAGCTTGTTCTTTTTTACTGCTGAGTAGTATTCAATGGGAATATAGTAAAGTTAGTTTGTTTCTCAGTTGAACACTGTTTCCAGATTTTTGCAAGTATGGATGAAGCAGCTATAGATATTGGTGGATACTGAGGAGTAAGAAGGTTTACTGTGGATCACATGCTACATATATATATATATATATATATATTTGAATTTATAAGAATATACCAACTGTTTCCCAAAGTGGATGTACCATTCCCAATGGTGATGACTGAAGAAGCTTTTGAGAGTTTTGTGGTATAACTTAGGAATAGGAAAGGTTCCTGGTATAGGTTACACTCAAGGGCCCTAAAAGCACTAATCTCCCTTAAAAGTCCCAGCCCTGAGGAGAAGAAAGGCACATGTGGACACACCTGAAGCTTGGTGATGATCTCCTGTTTGGTGAGCTCCACCAAATGGCTGTCCTCTACAGCAAAAGCTGGGAAAGAAATCACTGAGAGTAGACTGGCATCAACTTCCTTGGATGTTGAAGCCCGGGGCAGTAGTGAATTCAGGATTGACTAAGAGAAAGGTAGCAAAAGAGAGTTTATTACTAAATACCATGGTTAAAAATTGAAACTAAGAGCTTTGGTTCCAAAAGATTTATATGAAACAAAAGCTTCCAGAAGAATAACTCAAACTTTATTAAATAGTGAGACCCTAAAAAAAAAGTAGATTGCTTTGTATGGCCTTTTCTTAATCCTGTCCCATGAGCTTCCCCATCCTGATTGGAGAGCAGCTGCTCATAGAAAAAGATTCTAATATTTGTGGGATACATACAGTCCTGTTGGTTCCCAGCACCTAGATAAGAAAAACGCTGAGGCTGGAAAGAAGATCAGTGTTTTTCTCGGGGACTGGGTAGCTCACAAACATCCATAATTTCAAACACCCTTTTCCAGCCACATGGGCACTAGGCATGAATATAGTGCAGACATACATTCAGGGAAAAAATCTACACACAAAATAATAAAAAAATAGAACAATAAACTAAGATTTAAAGAACAAAATAATATAAAATATGGTAGTTAGGCAGAGTACAGAAGGATAAACTATGCCCATGAGATATTTTCAAATTAATTTTCAGCAAGTGTAGAAAATAAAGGGCTTCTTTATATTTTCAGATACATATTTCATTGCATTTTGTTTATCTTTAAATCCCATACTTTTCCCTGGCCCCACATTAGTCCCACCAGTCGTCTTCCTATGCACAAAACGTTTCCTTTATTCTTCCATGACATACTTTACGCACAGAAAATATTTTCAAAATTAGAAGTTTAATTTATATTCACTAGCATATCATAGGATATAATCAGGGCTAGAAGAAAAGGAGAAATTTCCCATATTGGGAAAAGAAATGTAGGCAGCAATCATAAACAAACTGAGGATGAACTTTTACCACAGTAACAGTGTCCAAATATCTAACCTTAGAGACAACCAGGGACAAGAGAATGTTTCAGAACCACTATCCAGAACACTTAAAACAGATCATATCTTGTTTCCCTTTTATGTTTACAAAAAGCAATTCTTGGAAAAAGAAACTACAGGCCCTTGATATAATAGTAGTGGGTAACTGGATATATTTTGATGGGCTCCTATAATTTTTACTGAGACAACAGGACCACTGTGGTAGTTTGAAGTTTCAAATGCCCAAGCCAGTCGCTGTGTCTCTCTCTTCCTGCTGCCTGTTGATCCAGATTTAGAACTCTCAGCTACCTCTCCAGCACCATGTCTGCCTGGGTGCTGCCATGCTTCCCGCCATGATGATAATGGACTAAACCATGCTTTCCTTTACAAAAGTTGCTGTAGTCCTGGTGTCTCTTCACAGCAACAGCACATGGACTAAGACAACCATAATCTATTTTATAGCCCATGCTATATCGGGTTTATCTCAGTATAGAATGCTTGACAAAGACATTTCTGATCACATGGTAATAATCACACAATGGGCTGGTCTCTTCAAGCTAAAGCACATACTAAGTCTGACTCTGGGCAAGAATACAATTTGCTATGATATGGTTCATTATTTCTTTACCTGGCAGTGTTGTACTTCATCAGCCAGGACGTGGATAACTGATTGTGGCCCACCTTTCACACCAAACAAGTCTAATTCATCTAGTGCTTCCAGGGCTGCCTGTAAGAAGCAATGGAAGAAAGGACTACTTCAGTGGGAGAACATGGGCTTAGCATGTGCAAGACCCAGTGTAACTGGTACATTTTATTAAACTGTATTTAATAATACCTAATAAACAACTATAACCTAACAACTCCTAAACAACCATACCCTAATCCTTTTGAAAGGATACCAGGCCATGGGTTTTTTGGGGGCAACTTGTCAGCCTTCTACTGCAGGCACACCTCAAACAGCAATCAGCAGTCTGGCTCTGGCATTGCAATGGCAGCCTTCTTGAGGCTGAACACAGTGCTTAGCATGAAAAATATAATCTAATGCCCTATGGCTAATCTATCTTCCTCCCAGCCAAAATCCCCTAATACTTGCAATTATGATTTTCTCTGGAATCAGCTCCTTTCTCATCATGCTTCCTGGACATCTTCTCATACTGCCATGCCTCTTTTCCTCCTCTTTCTTCTCTTCATCTTTCTGCCCCCCTCCTGGAAATGAAGTTCCACCCTATTCTCTCTAAAGCCTAGCTACTGGTTGCCCAGAATTATTGGCAAAGCAGAGGATGAATGGTGAGCCTGTTTACACAAACTCCAGACAGGAGATTCTAAAATAAACATAACAAAGCCATGTCTAGATTGAAACCAGATAGTGGGATAGAGAAATCAGTTTAAATAAACAGGGTAAACTTTATACAGTGCACAAAAACAATATGCCAACACTGTAAATCTAGGCTATCTTCCACTTTATTATTTTAGAAACAGCAGTTTAATAAACATCTCTTACCAAATTACAAAGTTTCTGAGGTCCATAGATTATGCTTCTTATAATATCTAGCACTCAGAATGGCTTTACTGTTAAGTTAGAAATAATTATTTGTTTTCATTTTGAATTTTTTTCTTTTTGTTTTTTTCAATTAAAGTGTCTTTTTATATATACATGTGGATTTTTTTATTTAACATGCTGGGTTTTAAAAAACTTTTTATTGATTCTTTGTGAATTTCACATGCATTCCAATCCCACTCATTTCCTCCTCCCCTTGTACCTACACTCCACCCTTGCAACTTCCCCCCCAACAGAGAAAAGAAAAATCTCATTGTGAGCTTTAGTGTGTCTCAGTGTGTCCCACAGTATACTCTTTTGTCCACACTTCTTTGCTTGTAAATGTTCACTGCAATGGCTTGTTGGTCTGGTTTGAGGCCTCTGGCTTCTGCTACACTATCAATACTAGAACCTCAATGGGACTCCTCTTGGATATCCTGTTTTTGTCATGGAGATTGTGTAGATAAAGCTAGTAGACAACACATTAACGAAGTGATCAAAGACAGAATCAATGGTGATGGTACAAATTTATACCATGCATTTCCTGATGGTAGATGAGGGATACAGCAGTGCCTTTGTGGTGATCTTCCAAAAAACCCCACATAATATGAATCATAAAAAAATACTACACAAAATAAAAGTACTGATCCATAGTACACAGAATAACCAGTCCATAGCTGCATAACAAAAAGTGAAGAGGACATGGAGTGGTATGAAAAGCCTGGAGTGGGATGGTACACGTGTAATCCTTGGGAGGCAAAGGCAAGGAGGATCAGTTCAAGGTTACCTCCAGCAGTATAGGGAGTTCAAGGCCTTCATGGTCTATGAGAGATCTTGCCACGAACAAACAAAAAAGTGAAGTAGTAGAGGTACGGCTATAGTAGTGGTAGAGTATGTAGACACAAGACTCCAGCCCTAAGTCCAAACCAAAACAATCAACCAAACAAAACTGCTCTGTGTTTCTTCAAAAAATGACAGTCTTGTAAAAGTCAAGAATTATAAAGTATTGCTTGCTCTACACTGGTTGAGCTAAAAAAGATGTTATGACAAAATGTAACTTCTTCCCCTGGTCTGGATACTGTGTCATAAAGATTTTTATCTTATCATAAATGATATTATTGGAATAATTTTAAAAGCTGAATAGGTTCTGTGGTATGTATAATCACTTAGTTCCTGATTTTGATGATCATATCATGGTTTCAGAAGAGTCTGAGGAAGTGCATAATGAAGTGTTGACTAGTAGTAGTTCATCTTATCTGTAGTTTGTGTATTTTCAACTAGCTCAGGAAAGAAGTCTGTGTATGTGTATATGTGTGCAAGTGTGCATGTGTGTGAATATATAACCAGGAAGAGGGAAATACAAAGCAAATATTAATAAACCTTGCATGAATGATGTATAGAATTTTTTCCTAACATTCTTGAAATTTTTCTTTAGTTTAAAATGATTTCAAAATAAAAAGGAAGGAGCAACAGATATAACTCAGCAGTAGAACACTTGCCTAGAACTTCCTATGATTTTATTTGAGATTTGTATCATAAATGTTTGCTGTTAAATTATTTCTGTATGTAATTGCATCTGTTTGTCTTATATTTCTAATATATTTTTCTCTGTATTAATTAAAACTATATTCCAGACCATATTTTCTCATTATAGGTTGTATCAAAAGCCTATCATGACTCGTTTGTCCTCTTTATTCCATGGAATATTTTTTGCTTTGAATTGCATTTCATTTCTTTTAGGTTTTAATATACTTTATTTTTCCTAGTTTGGCTTTAAATTTTCAGTATCATTATTAGATAAGAAGTATATTGTATTTACTTTTTTAGCTGCATCTTTTCTATTTAGTAGGAGTGGTTGAGCCACACATACTTAGCATAATAATGTTTGAACTTACTCTTGTTGTCCTATTTGATACAGTCTTACAGTTTCTAGAGAAAATAAAAGCCAGTAGGATGAAAGATATAACCAAGTAGAAAGGTGATGATGATATGGGAGACAGAGAGTTAAGGAGGATGGACGACTCAGAAATGGCTATCCGGTGGGTTGGACTATCGGGTTGGGGGAGAGCTTCCCTTAATTTATGCGATGGCAAAAATGGTGAATATTTGTTAAAATTTGTTGTCCTTGTAGGATATATAAACAGAGACATGTCACAAAGCCATCTGATATCAACTTTTGAACTTACAAAAAAGTTTTTTTTTAGTATTATATATTCAGTTTCATGGAGGAATCTGAATTTTGTCTGTGGTTTAAAGAACAGCTTAATGGGTCAACATGTACATAAGAGTTTATCTATGACAAAGCTAAACCAAACTCTGTTGACTAGATGTGGTAAAAATAAGAAAGAAAATGTACCTTGGCCATTCCAACTGAACTTGCATTCAATTCTGAGATCCCTTGGTTGGTCTTGTCTCCACGTTCCCATATCCCAAAGTCCTAGCATAAAATAATCAGGATATAACTAGAAAATCATAACCACTAAACATTCACTAGATGTGTAATCCTTGAATAAAAAATATCAATAGTAGCAAATTTTCTACATACACACTCACATCCCCCCTCCACATTGGTTATTAAGGAGCTGACAATAACTTAAATTAAATGGAGCCTGTAAGAAGTTGGTAGTCTCTTTAACACTTAATCAGGAAGTCTAAGAAATAGAACTCAGGTCATAGAGAAACACTGCTCAAGTTTTCCCCAAAGGAGATTCCCATAATGTCCAGCACGCAGTGGGTAAACAGCAGCTGGTATTTTATGTGAAACATACATTCCAATCTTATTCTCTTGGTACTAAAAATGTACAATACATGCATTATCTTCCTTATTCCTTACATTTTACAGATGATGAAACAGTTACATAAAGACAGTAAGTAACTTACCCAAGGTCATATAGTTAAGTGACAGAATCAAGAGTAGACTCTAAGGAATGTCACTCCAAAACCTGCTCTTAAGCCATAACTATAAACATCCCCTTGGTAATATAAAAATTGCTTTTAAATTATTTTTAATACCTATTTTTGAAATAATCAGAATTACACAGAAATTACAAAAATAGTATAATGAGTCCCTTAGTACCTTACCTTTGCCTAATGTTAACATTGGACATAACCACAGCACAACTGAGTTACCTATGGACTTCATGCCTGTACCTCCCAAGATTTGGGATTATAAGCACACACAGTCATTCCTGACTACTGCCTTTTATATATTCCAAGATTCTATTTCATTCCTGCCATGCAAAATTACAGTTATGAAGTAGCACCAAAAATAATTTTATGGTTGGGATCACACAACATGAGAAACTGTATTAAAGGGTCAAAGCATTAGGAAGGTTGAGAATCAATAACTTAAACATTCTCTGTCTTAATGAGTTTTCCTTATGAAATGGTTTTTAATCTTAGATGAAATTCAGATGCTATATACAACACTATTTTAATCTCAGATACTATACAATACTATTAAAACAGATCACAATGAAATTAAGAGGAATTAAATACACTTTAAAAATCTGTATTCCAATAAATTCAAAAATTATAAGAAATTGATACATTTCTAGATACAGCTGACTTATAAGAATTAAACCAATAGGATAAAAAAAAAAAACCCAAACTAAACCTGCCTACAAGAAGCAATGCAATCGAAGCAGTAACTTAAAAAAAAAAAAATCTATCAACTAAAAGAAGCCAGGCCCAGACAGATTGACTGCTGAATTCTGCAAGACTTTTAAAGAACTAACACCAATACTTCTCAAACTATCCTATGAACTATATAAAGGGAAGGACTGCTATCAGATCACTCTCTAATCATCCTGGAAGTAGCCTCAATGGAGAATTATCTAGACTAAGTTTTCCTATGGGCATATCTGTGAGGGTTTTTCTTACCTGGATTAACTGAGGTGGGATAAACCACCCTCAATGTGGGCAGCACCATTTCATGGGCTAGACCTTGGAATGAATAAAAAGGAGCATGGGGGGGGGGTTATAAGCAGGTGCACACACGTGCGTGCATGCGTGCGTGCGTGAATTCATTTTTCTCTGCTCGTCACTTGTAGATATAATTTGATTAGCAGCCTCAAGTTCCTGTCACCCTCACTTCCCCCAATGATAGATCCTAACTTGGACTTCTGAGTCAAATAAACCATTTATCCTTAAGTTGCTTTTATCAGGGCATTTTAACATAACAACAAGAAATAAAGCTAGTACACAGGGCAATTACCTTGATAAATATTCGTGGCAATACATTTTTCTGAAACTATCTCTTGACCTTAAAGAGACTGAACTTCTGAGGTACCTTGCAGCCAAGTTAATAATATGCCTTGAGACCAATTAAGACCATGTACTTAATCTGCTATCCTACTATGTACTCAGCCAATTTAAATTTAACCTGCCTGTAAGAGAACAATGTAGCCAGGTGATGGTGGCTTATGACTTTAGTCCTGGCATAGTCCTGGCACTTGGGAGGCAGAAGTAGGTGGATATCTGAGTTTAAGGCCAGCCTGGTCTATAGAGTGAGTTCCAGGACAGGCAGGAACTGTCTGGCTATACAGAGAAACCATCTCGAAAAACATGAAGAACCAGCCTGCTTCCATCTTAGACTTAAAAACCATTTTACAGTAAAGACAAATTAGGTTCATTCCTGTTTATGATCAAACCTCTGTTTCTCAAGAACTGGGGTATGCCCCACCTGTAACTGTAACTACAAATGGTTCTGTACTGCCTGTTCCAGGAATGGCAATCATCTTCATTTCAAAAAGCTGTTTAGAACCATCTTGCAATCCTACCTTTGTTTTAAAAGGTTATATGACCGACCACCTATGACTACTTTGTTTTGCCTATCTTACAGCCACGTCTTTGTTTCTGGAGGAACTAACTTATATTATGCTCCTGCAACTCCACCTATTTTGCCCTACAAACCCCCCATTTGGAAATCTCCTATCCCTGAGCTTTATAAAAACCTTGTCTTCCTCACATCCAAGACTGACCTCTCAAACACCGCCTGGGGGGGGGGGCAGTCTGTGTACACAAATTTTAAAAAAGCTTGCTTTAACTAATTGCTTTCTTTAATTAATTAGGTAATGATGATTTGAGTCGGTAGTCTTTTTCCTCCTATCTTTGAGATGAACAAACAGAGAGAGAGAGCGAAACACAATGTAACCAACCTGACTATGCCTTGGATTTCCCATGAAGTTAGCTTTTACAACTTAGGCTAAATGCATAGTTATGCATAGTTTTAATCTTAAATTATATACTCTTCCATGTCCCGGACATAGAATAATGTACGTGTATATTGTAATTATTTGCTGAAAACAGTCAAAAGGTTAAAAGCAATCGTAAACAACCACAACACTGGACCTATAAATGCTGGAAGCAACATGTGGATATAGATTGATAATATATATTTGCAGTTTTCTTTGCATTCTAAGTCACTCAAGGTCAATTCATAACTTCTTCCCTTGTAAAACTCTGTTGAAGATCTCTGTAAAAAAATATCCCTTATTCTTTTCCCATACCATGTTTTCTGTGTTGCTCAATGAATACAGACCAAAGTCCTATGTTATTAACAGGCACAGCAGACACAGGGGCATGACAAACATCACAGAGACACACACGCACGCACGCACACACACACATACCAGGCAATAAGCACAGACACAACACAACTCACAGGCAACAGAGACAGACAGACAGATACACCACAAACTACAAACTAGGAAGAGAAGTAGAGAATTTAAATTTGGTCTCACACTTGGTTAAACTAATCCAAGGGAAGTTACTTTCTTTTCATTCCTCATTGTAGGACCTATGCAGTTTGGTGGCCCCTCTGGGGTTTCCCTGATGGATTAACAAGCACATTTTGGGACCATCTCTGACATTATCTTTAATGTGTTGACCAACACAGACATGGATGCAAAAAAGTTCAATGAAACACTGGTAAACTAAATTCAACAATACATTAAAAAGATCATTAACAATGATCAAATTGAGTTCATCCAAGGGTGCATGTATGGTTCACTATACATAAACTAATAAATTTAATATGCCACATAAATAGACTCAAGGAGAGAATTACATCAGGATCTCGTAGATACAGAAAGAGGTTTTAAGAAAATTCAACAGAGTAATAAAAGCTCTGAATAAGCCAAGACTAGAAGGGACATAACTTAATAAAAGCTAGACATGTCAAACTCATAGCTAACATTATACCCAGGAGGGAAATATTGAAAATACTTCCACTAAAATAAAAAATGACACAAGAAGAGTCATTTTCCACTATTACTTAAATACAGTGCTTGAAATCTTAGTTGAAACAATAGAAAAGAGAAAAAATTAAAGAGATACAAACAGAAAGGACAAGATCAAATTGTCCCTATTTGCAGACAGTATGGTTCTACACATAAGTGGCCCTAAAGTCTCCACCAGGAAGAGCTGATAAAAATCTTCAGCAAAGGTACAGTGTACAAATTCAACATATGAAAAGTCAGTAGTTTTCCATCAATAATGGACAAAAATAATCCCATTCACAGCACCTTCAAAAACCAAAAAAGACCTAAGGACAAACCTAACAAGGGAATTGAAAGACCTTTATAATAAAAAATTTAAAGCACTGAAGAAATTGAAAGACGCCAGAATATGGACAGACATCCCCGGTTTATTGATTGGCAGAATTAATATCATGAAAATAGCAAATTACAGATTCAATGTGGTCTACATCAAAATTCAGTGGTATTCTTCATATAACTAGAAAAAATTATAAAATCTACATGAAAGTACAAAAGACCCTGAATAATAAAAACACTCCTGATCAGAAGCAACAAAGGTGGAGGGGTCATAATATCCAATTTCAATATTTCAAATTATAGCATAAACCCACAGTTTTAAAAGTCAGCATGATACTGGCATAAAAACAGACACACAGACCAATGGAATAGAAGAATGGACCTTAAAATAAGCCCACATAGCTACAGCCACATGCTTTTAGACAAAGATGATGAAAAACATATACTAGAGAAAAGACATCCAAGATACAGGAAAATCTAGGTACCCACATGTAGGAGAATGGAACTAGATCATTCCTGTATCCTGCACAAAATTAACTCGAAGTGGACAGAAGACCTCACTCAGTGTTAGACCTAAAACTCTTGAAACTTATAGGAAGACACAGGGAAAAGACTTCAAGATAAAGGCATAGGCAAAAACATTCTGGAAATGTTTCTAACAGCTTAGAAAATAATCCCAGGAACTGACAAATGGAATTACATAATTGTTTATCCATTTACCTATTCATGGGCATTTGGATTATTTGACGTTTGGGAGATTATGAAGAAAGTCTCAGTGAACAACAATCAAAAAACCCCCAAAAAACAAAAAACCCTTCATATTGGGTGTGGTGGCACACACCTTTAATCCCAGGACTCGGAAAGAAGCAGGAGGATCTCTGGAGTTCAAGGCCAGCCTAGTCTACAAACTGAGTCCAGGACAGTCAAGGCTATTATACAGAGAAACAGGGTCTTGGAAAAAATTTTTAATTAATTAATTAACAAAAAACCCTTATTAAACTAAAGGAAAACACATTTCTGTAGTATTTAACACAACATTTTATACAGAGAAAATATTATAGATGATGATTTAATAAGAACCTACTTCATATGGTAGTTTATAAGGGAAAGACCTTTTTGTATAATAGATTCTAAATCAATACACCAACAATACACACATGAATATTTTTATGTGCCAATGACCCATAATATCACTCAGTTATCATGCTTCTTTTAAAGATTTCAATTGAAGATTTCAATTAAAATAAGACTATAATGGGCTGGGATATAGCTCAATTGCTGAGTGCTTGCCTAGGGCTCATATCCTAGCACCACATAAAACTGGTCATGGTAGCTTATGCCTGTAACTAACTCCAACATGCTCAGGAGGTAGAGGCAGAAGAATCAGAAGTTTAAGATTATCCTCATATCGTGAGTTCAGGACCAGCCTGGGCTAGAGATTGTAGGGAGTTAGAATAATTAAATTAGATTTAGAAAATATCTATGGGTATCTGATACAGTCTCTTAATTCGAGGCATGAAGATCAACTTGGCTATGACCCAATTAGCTTATCAGCTTGTGGAAAAACAAGGTTGAAGTCAGGAAAAACAGGAAACAAACAGGAGACTTAATGGAATGAAAAACAAGGTTGAAGTCAGGAAAGACTTAATGGACTTAAGAAACAAAGTATCTGGCCTGGCATTGTTTTCTGCTGCTAAGTGGGTGGAGCCCAAATTAAGCTGAAACAGAGTTCCTCCTATTTAAGGACAGTGCATGGAGCCCTATCCAAGAGGCCCCTGATGCTAGAGAGCTCCAAGAGTCCTGCTGAAAAAAGTGCTGTTCAACTGAGCCAGGGATTTCCCTGAAACAGAAAGAAGCTGGTGAGCAGATAAAGCCTCAGCAAGACAGCAAAAGGCCAAGGACTAAACCCTGTGGCTCAGCTTTTGCCTAGAGGGGTTTGACCTGTCCAAACAGTGGCCTAAAGGAAACTGTGGCTGGCTTTAAAGACTGAGGCAGAGCGGCAGAGTTGCTGATGCGAAGGGGCTGGGGTCTCCCATAGAGAAGAAAGCCTTAAGCCTTATTTAAGGTGAGACTGTGATAGCCAACTTACCCTGATGAATCTACATCTGAGATATTCCAGAAAAAAGGACTGCTAAGTGCAGTAAAGGGTCTACCACAGAGACTGTGTTCCTGACGATTGAGGACCTGCCCCAGAGACTGTATCCTTCTAAAAGTTTAGGAAAATAATTATCAATAGGATTAGTGATTAGGTTAAAGGTGCTGTAGGAATTTATAGAGTTAATAGTTAAGAAATTGTTGGTATTTGTTACAAGTGAATATTGTTAATTAGTAAATAAATACTTAATACTTTTAAAAAGTTCGGTAACAAGAGATGCTCTAATAAAATATATTAAATGCAAATAGTAATATAAAATGACTACAATTTAGTCTCAAAATTCCAAGTCCACTCCATGAAGTATTTGAAAGAAATGAACCATAGCATTTGGAGCCTCTTTATCTCTGTAACACACCAATGACAAGCCAAGCAGGGAAATGAAGATCTTAGTAAATAAAGTGAAATAGTTCTGTCATGAGCCTTTTGATTAGCTCATTATAAGGGTCAGTATTATGAGAAGAAATGGGTTGTTCAGTATATTAGAAATAAAACATAGAAATAAAATTCTGTTTAAGCTCATTCTAAGATAAGTACTTACAGCAGTTTTATATGCAGCTTCAATGTAAAACACAAGGTTCTGTATAAAATTGACTTCATCTAGGCTGTGGACAATATGGAGTCCTGAGGGAAAAAGACAGAGTTGCTCAGTTACCACCACGGGGTCCCAGAAATGGAGATGACTCAGTGTACTCAGCTTCCATCAACTTTACTTTAATGGACTCTACTTACCCGTCCAGCACAATTGGCTTATATTGTTCTTCCCCATGTTTATAAACATTTTTACTGGGATAGTCTATCATATAACTCACTGATCCCAAGTTTATAATATAATGCTTTTCACTGTATGCACAGTATATATCCATTACCACAATCAATTTCGGGACATGTTCATCACCACAGAAAGAAATTCTTTAGTCACTGGACATTCATATACATGGAAGTGTATCATACACAGCTTTTATGTTGGTGTTTGTGTACTGACAACAATATCTTGAAGGTCCCTTTGTGTTGTGGGATTCATCAGTACTTCCTTTATGGCCAAAAAGTATTGAATTGTGTGAATACACCATATTTTACTTATTCAATCATCAGATGATAGACACTGAGTTGTTTCTATTTTTTAGGTATCAAAAATAATGCTGCACAACATCTTTTCATGTCCCTAGTGGTTATTTACACATATTCTTTAGAGCAAACTCAGTTCAAATCCTCTAGCCACTTTTTAAAATTGAGTTTTTTTTTTAAACATGTTTGAGTGCTTTTGACTGCATATATGTCTGTGTAACACATGTATGCTCTGTCCATGGAGTCCACAAGAAGGTGTCAGATTGCCTGGAATTAGAATTGTAAGTGGTTGTGAGCTACCATGTGGGTGCTAGGATTTGAACCCAGGTCCTCTGGAAGAGCAGTCAGTGCTATTAAACACTGAGCCATCTCTCCAGCCCACTCTGGCCTTTTTTTTTTTTTTTTTTTGGTTTTTCAAGATAGGGTTTCTTTGTGTGTATTCTTGGCTATCCTGGACTCACATTGTAGACCAGGCTGGCCTTGAACTCAGAGATCCACCTGCCTCTGCCTCCCGAGTGCTGGGATTAAAGGCGTGCGCCACCATGCCGGGCTTACTCTGGTCATTTTAAAGAAGGTTATTATTTTTTTCTTTTCCTTTTCTCTTTTGTTTTGAGACAGGGTCTCCTTATGGCCTTAGACTTAAGATCTCAATGAAAAAAAAAAATCTCCATGCCTTTGCCTTCTAACTATTAGGTTTATAACAATGTACAGCCCCACCATATCTGCCTTAATTATACTGTTGACCTTCTGAATAATGAGTTGTGAGAGTTCTTTCTACTAGATACAAAAAGCCTATATATGATTTGCAAATATTTTCTTCTGTATCTATAGGTTGATTTTATGCATATACACCACAAATACATACATACACACACTGAGAGAGACACAGAGACAGAAAGAGAGAGAGAGAAGGGTGTTTGTTTGTTTGTTTAATGGGGTCTTATAGGTTAGCACTGAATTTGCTACTTAGTTGAAGATAATCTTCAACAATCTTCAACTCTGGATCCTCCTACCTCCACCTCCTAAGCGCAAGGCTCACAAGTGGACATCACAGTAAACATAGATCCCTTTTTACTTTTTTGAGTGGCTCCTTGATGTTAATTTTGGTAAATTCCAATTATGCTTTATTTTATTTATTTATTTTTAGCTATTTATGATTTTGGCATCCTATCCAAGAGAATTTTCCCTCCTGTTTTCTTTTGTTGTTTGTTTTGGTTGTGAAGAAAAGAGTCTCTTGAACTCACTTTATAGCCAATCCTGGCTTTGAACTCCCAATCTTCTTGTCTCCTCTCTCAAGTGCCGGGACTATAGGTATGCTCCCCCTCTTCTATTCTCTTTTCAACCTTTTCTCTCTTTCCCTCTTCCCCTATTCTTTCTCAGACAGGGCCTTGCTACATATCCCAGGTAGTCTCTAAATCAAATTCTCCTGTCTTTGCCTCCTGAATGCTGAGATACAAGTGTGTACCACTATATATTTCTATTTCTTGGTGCTTTTCATCTAAATTTTTAGGTAGAAAACTGGATAGTGTTACATAGTATGTTGTGAGAATGCTAGATCCTGATGCCCTCTTCTCTGGGGATTGTTTTTATTTATTTAGGGATTTGACTGAACTACTTCAGTATAATCTATTCCCCTATAGCATGCAGCTTCTGGTAGTCCTCAGAGGATACAGTCTTAGGGACATGCACTATCACCCGAAGAAGACAATGTTGTTGTTGTTGTTGTTGGGGAATGGAGCTCATTAACTCTCTCTTCTCAAGATCTGGTAGACATCTGCTTCTGTTGGTATTAAGCTAAGCCCCTACCACTGTTTTAAACTGATTGCTCTATTGTTTTAAAGAATTCCCAAATAAATTGTTCCATCATTTCAAGCAGTTACACTTTCTCCTATAATCTTTGTGTCAAGTCTTTGATACTTGTTCTAACACCTAGGAGGATTCCTCAGCTTTCTTTAGATCTGTTAAAATTTCTAGCTAATCTTTTTTTTTTTTTTTTTTTTAGTTTCTTGCTGTTACTGAACAATTAAATTCATCTTAATTATTTACACATGTTTTTAAAAAGTTTTACTTTTATGTGCGTGGGTGTTTTGCCTGCATGTATGTCTGTGCACCATATACATGCGGTGCCTGTCAAGGCCAGAAGGGGACATCGAATCCCCAGGAACTGGAGTTCCAGATGGCTGAGTCATAAATTAGATGCAGAGAATCAAGCCCAGGTCCTCTGGAAGAGCAGCCAGTGCTCTTAACTGCTGAGCCACCTGTCCAGCCCTTCATCCTAATCACTAAGAACCAAAATCTGCATTGTACTTTCTCAAATTTCCTTTGAAAGTTAATTTTCTTAACCAGAACTAAGGAGCCTTGCTTTTATAGTTTGTTTCTACCCTCCATTAAAATTTCTGCTCCAGTGCTCCAGCACTAGTGGTGAGTGTAGTGGCCCATTTCTTTTGGAATAGCATTCGTGTTTGGCACAGTAAGTTCTGGACATGAGTCCTAGCTTCTGACCTTCCCAGATTTCATATTGCAGTATAGAATGTTTGACCCATTCAAGAGGTACATGACGTAGTAGTCTCAATGTGCTCTTTCTGAGGCAGATTCTACTTCACAAACTGCTTATGTGTTTGGAGGATCCCAAAGCTGTACTTGCCTGGACTAGGACTTCTGAAATTCAGAGCTTAGGAGAATGATAAATGATACCAGCCTATTTTCTGAGGGAGATTTAGGAGCCTTAAACTACAGCAGGAGTTTTCAATCTGCACGTCAGTCCCCGAAGACCATCAAAAAACATAGATGTTTACATTATGATTCATAACAGTGGCAAAAGTACAGTTATGACGTAGTAATGAAAACTATTTTCTGGTTGAAGGAACTGTACTAAAGGGTAGCAGCACTAGGAAGGTTGAGAACCACTGGATTAGTGTTTAGGAGAGAGGAAACCTCTATTCTGGCTATATCCCTCTCAAATGGTACTTCTATTATCCTGAGTTGGGATACGAGAGGGGTTAAGCTCAGACCAGATACCACACTCCCTCACTGCTCTCAATAATTAGTTTTTTGGAGTGCTTCTCCACCTACTATATGTCCTTTTGAACAAATTCCAATGGCTCCCAAGGGTTGTTTTCTTCATAATTTTTGGCTGTTTTCCTGAAGTCAATGAAGCTCTCCATACTACTATTCTGAAAGTTACAATCAACTTCTGTCTAAATCTATCTTCACTAAGTATTCAAAAACATTCACGGTATTGCTAATTATCTATGAAGATCTTTCATATTCTTTTAACCAGTTATATATAACAAAATTCCTTTTCAATTTCAATCCAAATGCATTATAAAACATTTGTATTATTTCTTGCTAAAGTATTTCACTAACTTATTTACTAGTCTTCCTCTTAATTTTGTTCTTCATCCAGTTTTCCAATTCTGCTACTAGAATGAACCACCTGAAAGTCCCTTGATTATGTACATCAAATGGATTTCTACTGACTGCAGACTATAGTTTCAAACTATTTAGTATGCTACATAAGTCATCAAATAGCTAGCCCTAACTTTGTAGCTAGGTATCTAGCCTTCCTTACCCTGACAACCACTGCCTTTCGAACTTCCGTACTATATGCTTATCATCATTCCCTTCACGCTGAATTGTAAATTTTGGCTTATTCATACGTATTTCTTAAAGACTGATCAAATAATATCCACTTTATTCTAAGCACCTATCAAGGTCAGCTGACTGAATTGGAAATTAATTAAGTTAGGAATCAATAAACATTGATTTCATGACTATATCTCATGAACCTTTTTAATATATCTCTACTTCCATCTTGGGGAATCACATTTAAAAACCATCAGGGATATTCAGTCACGTCCTGCTTTCTTAAAAAAGAAAAACAGACAAACAAACTAGAAGGTGGTGGCGTACACATTTAACCCCAGCACTTGGAAGGCAGAAGCAGGCAGATCTCTGTGAGTTCAAGGCCAGCCTGGTCTACAGAGTGAGTCCAGGACAGCCAGGGCTACACAGAGAAACCCTGTCTCAAAAGAAATTTAAAAATTTAAGATAAAAAACCAGCTTCCAGAGTTGGAATTAAAATATTATGCAAAATGAAATTATAACTACCATTCTATTAAAAGAAATAAAACAAAATTCTATTGATAGTGGGAAAAAATTCTCCTCCAAAAAGAGACTGATTGGATAGCCAGTTCATAATTTTCCAGAAAGGTTATTCAGACTGTAGGCTGTGTTCTACAAGAAAGAGTTTATCATCAAACATTTATTTGAAAAAGAAAAAGAGTATTCTGAAAGGATTCCCACTTTGGGTGGTAATCCAAATCCTTTAGTATGAAGAAATTCTGGCCTGGGCAATTTAGTGAGACCGTCTGTCAAAAAAAATTAAAAGGCTAGGATTTTAGCTTCCTGGTAGAGTGCTTGTCTAGCACACATGATTCTCTGCATTGAAATCCCAGCACCATAGGAAAAATGGCATTGTGAATACATTAACTTACTAAATGACCTGGAAATGTTCTCATCAAGTTTAAAAACTCGATATAATAGGATTGTTTTCATTTCCAATTTTACATCTATAAAGGAAACTATGTTGTTCCTGTTGTTTGCTTTGAGACAGGCTCTCACTATGAAGTTTTGACAGCTTAGAGCTTGCTATGCAAACCAGGGCTGGTCTGGAACTTGCAACAATTCTACTGCATCTGCTTCCCAAGTGCTAGGAAACAGACAGATGTGAGCTACCATATTTCTTTTTTTAATTTTCTTTTACATATCAAGTATCTAAAGATAATCACAAAACCATTTACAAAGAATATTGTTTAATAATAAAGCATACACATTTAGATTCAAATCATACTCATAAAGCGTATATACAGTAGGTGGTTCTATAGCTACATGAAGCACAGACATATGAAAATAAGAAAAAAACTTCATATTTCCTTCCTTCCTTCCTATCGTCTGGCATCTGAGAATTAGTAAGTAATAAAAATGCCTGTCTAAAGATCTAGTCCAGATTTCCAGGTTCCAATTTTAAAAGTGTATTAATTAGTACTGCAAATTTGTTTCTCAATACAACAAGATACTGCCTAGACCTCAAAAAAGTTACCTAGCTGCACAAAGCTTATCAACTATCATTATTTCTAATGTGCTTCTTTGAGCACTGTAATCAGATACTTTATTTTTCAGCCAATACCAAAAGAGAAGTCACACAAACTAGAGTAGATGCTCCAAACATAAGAGTGCACAGTAATTCTCTCCATGTACTGACCTGAGGCAGTCATTTGTGCTAGGAAGAGCAGGTACACTGAAGTAGCATCTAACTGCAGGTGTCCCCACTCGTCATCACCCACCACAGTGCCACAAGTTTTGGTGTTGTACTTGGCATGGAGGCTATCTTTAGTACTCTGACTATACTTGAAGGACTCTACTTTATCCACCTGAAAAGAAAACAGTGTAAGAAGGCCAGTCAGAAAAATCAACACATATATCATGTATCTGTAGAGCTATGACATACATTACTATACTCTGCCTTCAGGCAATTGTGAATATTTAAATATATTGTTACTTCTTTTTTTTTTTACTACACAGAGGAAATCTGTTATATTTAATTAAAATAAGAAATGGTTAAAAAAATTAGCTATTTTGTGTTCATTACCTCTTTTCTATGCTTTTCAAATGGTTGCTTTGCCATATTGTAGAGAAACTGGAAGCTCAAATATACAAGAACAGTTTAGTAAGATAATTTGGTGCTGCACATTTGTTGCTGAGATTAAAGTAGGAATCTGAAGATGAACTGAGAGGAGGATATTTTTGTTATGTGTGTGCCTAGATGTTTGTGGGTGTAGGTACCCCCAGAGGCCAGAAGAGGGCATCAGATTCCTTGGAGCTGAAATTACAGGCCAAGCCCCCCAAGCCCAACATGGGTGTTAGGAACCAGACTTAGGTCCTCTGCAAGAGTAATATGTGCTCTTAACTGCTGAGCCATCTCTCTAATCCTAAGAGGATAAATTTTGAAGATGTCATGAAAAGAGTTAATGAGAACCATACAGAGTCACTGAGAAATAGCATTACAGAAAGCTAAAACTACAAATTAGAAGAGAATCCTTGGCATCTGGGGATATAGCTTAGTGGTAATGTATTCTGAGGATGTAAAGACCCTGGTTACAGTTCTTAACACACACATACACACAGCAGAAGTCCAGACAGGACACTTTGGGTAAAAAGGCAACTAATAGTTCCTGACCTAATTCCTGAAAATGAAAAGTAGATGTGATTATCTATGTCTCTGATGTATAACTAGCACATCTTAAATATGGTTCATTAAATTTGTGACTATACCTATTTAATAAGACAGAAAGTATAAATATATACAATACAAATGAAGTATAAAGACAGAAAAAATGACATACGTGAGATTAGTAGAGAGATATGTACAATAAATAATTGTATATGCATTTAAAAATCATTTGTAGATAAGGAAGTTTAGAAATTGAGAGCTGATTTCTTTCTACTTTGATCTAATTAAATCAGATTCAATGTGTACATGTCTTAAGATCCCAGAATAAAGGTTTCTTAGTAAAATACTTTGGTGTGGAGAAAATGTTATAAACAAAAATGGTAGACTATAAAAATGTTTGCAATGTATGTGACAAATGATTATATCAATAATATGCCAAGAACTCAGTAGACAAGAAACAGACAACCTACAAAGAAAAAGTGGCAAAGTTCTAGCAAGTAATTCATCAGTAAGAACTGCAAATGTTCAATTCACATATAAAAGGATGTTCAGCTACACTCAAGGTCAGGGAATGCCAATTACTTGAAGTGCGAGACTCCTTATCACAAGTCCTAAAATTGAAAACACTTTGAAAGTTTTTTTCCTGTCTACATTTGATATCAAAACTCATTTGGTGAAAATACTAAATTCAAATCAACATAGGGCTATTTATAGGCTATGTTCCATTTAGTGTAATGAATGATTCCCTACAAAGAGGTTTTTTTATTGCAGAGCATTTTTCTCTACCCACTGAAGACACAAGAAATTATATGATAATGTACACTCTACTACCTTTTTAAAGATCTGAAAATTTATTAATTCTAGAACTGATCTCGACCTAAGAGTTTCACATGAGGATTTTTTTAAGACCTGTATCATGCTTTATCCAGTACACATAATTGTAAACACTATAATGCCTTTTTTTAAAAAAGAAAAATCATTTGTAAAGGAAGGAAAAAGACTGGAAGGAAATAATTTCAGTTGTAACAGGGTGGTGAGTCTCTGTGAAATCCCCACGGGAGAGTTCCAAACCTTCTAAAATTAGAGTACACTATTTGTGAATCTGAATAAAAGGCTATACACATTATTAAGATTTTGTTATGGTTTTTTAGAAGTTGTTACCAATGCCATACCTGTCTGATCATGCAGTGGAGCAGTCCCCTCATTAACTTCACTACACTCTGAAGAAATAAATGGAAACAAGACTGTTATAAACATACTGAGATACATGAACACTTACTCAGCAAGTTTAGTTGGTACATGACCTTTTCGGAACAAGTAACCCTATCCTGGGTTCTATTTACATGGCATTTACTTTATAGGTACACAAAATAGACTGCAGCTGAAAGCTGAATCAAAAGCCTTAAGTTTATGAGTCTTTGGATTTAAAAATAATAATATAAGATTTTTAAAGGAGTTTTACCTAAAAATAAAGCAACCATCTAATAGGGGAGAATCCACCTAGACAAAAGGAGCAAGTCAGCTCCCAGGGCTCTCAGGATCCCCTACATCCTCCATAGCATCTTTTTATTTAAAATTTTCATTTTATTTTTAAAGATTTGCTTTTCATTCTATATGTATGTGTTTTGATTACATGTATATGTGTACATCTCATGCAAGCCTGGCATGCATAGGTAGTATGTTTTAGAATGTCACAGCATGGAACTGCTTTTCCAATTCTGTACAAAACTTTCTGTTGTACAGTTTAGAAGATCTTTAATCAGTCTTGTGTTCCACAGAAGATAATATGAGAAATTTCCCAAGTAATACCGTGAGGGTGACCATTAAATGAGGACATCATTAAGAGAAACAGTGGCAAATTGCTACTGTTTGGAGGAATATTGTGTTTTGTTTTACTTGGAAAGATGGGTTTTCAGGCACATACAGTTTAAAGAACCACAGGATACACAGGAAAAACTAGTAAGCAGACAAATAAAAACTGGAGTTTGGATCTCAACTGAGATCAGAGTTAAAAGAAGAGAGTTGGAAATCATTCTCATAAAGGTAATAGAAAAGTCGTGACAAAAAGATGAAAGATGATACAAAGAGAATACACTGAGAAAGAACCAGAAGTGGAGGAAGCCAAGAAAGACCTTTATTTGCCTGAATATTTACTTTTTATAGCTGTGAGACTTTATCTATATGCTCAAGAAAGGGAACATTTGTAAAAGTATACTGTGTACAATTCTATTTCCAGTATAGAACAAGGAAGTTAGCTAAGCCCAATTCTTATTTCCATCCACAATTCTCGTCTATTCTCTGATTTTATGAGAGAGAAGGTAAAATGAGAGTTGGAAGAAAGGGTATAAATTATTAACAATATTTTGGGGAAAATCCACACAGTAATGTCAAGTTGGCAGCAGGTAGAAATTTAATTCGTATTGGATTTAATCTATGTTCATTTGCTAGTCATAGATCAGTTATTATCTAGGCATACTATTAGAACTGTCTATAATAGAATCACCTAGGTAATTTAAAAAATGCCAATGCCCATGGATATATTTTCCAGATTCTTATTCAAACTGCTTTAACATGAGGTCCAGTAAGGATATCTCTGAAAAGCTTTGCACTTAATTCGAATGTACAGTGAGAGTTGAGAATTACTCTCCTGGGTCTGGGACAAATCCAACCCATCACTGTTTTTGTAAATAACATTTCATTGGAACATCATCATACTGATTCTTTACATATTATATCCAGTTCTTTTCTGCTACACCTACAGAGCTGAGTAATTAAAAACAAGCAACCTATACACCAAAAATATTTACTAGCTAATCCTTTACAAAGATGGCTGGGTTTCCAATCCCCAGTCTAGATCAATGCTGACTTAATTTTTTAAAATATGAGACCTAATAATCAAATTTGTTTTGATTCATAAAACAAGTCCATGTAAAATTTGGAATTCACACAGGAACTTTCCTTTTCTGAAATTGTTCACCATTTCCAGAATGTTCTGAAACATTCCAAACTTACTAATGTGATGATATAAAAAATAATTTTTAGATATGTAAAAGGTTATATAATAGAACACTAAAATTTTAGAGCTGACAAATCACCTTTGTTTTCATTTTTCCACTTGGGTCAAATTAAGGAAAGACACCAAATCTTCAGAATGATGGGACAACAGGTTTATTCTAATATTGAAATTTTTGATCAAATTATATCAGGCACATAATTAAAGTTCTACTGATATTAATTTATATAATCAAAATAAGGAACAAACTACTGAGATAAAAATAGCAAAACATTCAGGGTAGGATGTAGAACTAGGGGGTTTTAAACAAATATTCCCTATGTTTTCCAAGCATCTATTATAGCATCATTTGTGCAAAAGTCTGTACTTCCTCAGCTAGAGTAAAAACTCTAACAATGTTTTGCATCTCTCAGTAATGGCCTGAAAGAATTTCAAATGCCTGCTGATACTGAAGATAACACAGTGAGCCTTCTCCCACTGCCAGAAACTACAACTTCTGACTATATTACTGCTCTTAAAAGCAACCAAATTCCAATATCCTGATTTATAGACCACGACTGGAGTTCTGATTTTCTAAGTTTAGGGGAGACAACAGGAGAAAATAGCTGGTGTGGTAAGGCTCCTTCTCACTAACGGAAAAAGATCTATGTATACTTAGAACTAATAGCAGGGTACTTTACCATTAAAGGTATTGTATAATCCAAATGATGCCAAATTATTGCCGTTTTAGACACTGTAGTTCCTTTGTGTTCACAAGTTCAATAAAGGATGCTAATTTATTGAGGGAAGGTTGCCTTAAAAGTTGGCTTAAATTCATCTTCTGACTCTGACCTCAATTTATCCCCAGGCAGGCAATGGGCTCTCGAAAATAGTGGTCACAGCTATAAAGATCAACAAAGTCATTATTTTTGTCTAATGAAGAAAGCCTGTTGATTTGTGTAAGTTCCACTCAAATACAATTATTTTTTTAAAAAATAAGCAAAATAGTACATATCCGCTCCCAAATATTCTTGTCAATGAAAATAAAAAGGTAGAACCTAAAAATACAATTAGAGGATTAGTAATTTTAAGAAATATATCAGGTTAGGATTTTCTAAAGTAACGAACATACTAAGCCCTTTTCCCTGAATCTGTAAGTTTCAAGGTTCCACTTCAACAACCAAACCAAACCAAATCAAAACCAGATATAGCAGAGGAAAACTTCATAGAATGCAATTTCAGCAAGGTAGTGTAGGGCTACATTTCCTTCAACTCCTGCACCCCCACTATACCCACACATAGCCCCACACCTCTATATAGTTTTGTTTTGATTACCTGCTCCAGTTCATACGCCTTTGCCTTGTCCTCATCACGGTCTGCGTTTTTCCGATATGCCAGGCCCAAACCCCAAACAGCCAGGATGCTATACACATTATCTCGGACCCAGGCATCTTTCTGATCATAGCTGGCTGGAAGCAAGCCTGTCACTGGATTCTGCAAGAACAATCAAGAGAGGATAGGCAGCTAACCTCAGAGTGTTAAAGGAAACAAAACCTATGGAATACTTTATTTGGAAATTTTAGTCTTTCTACTACTTCCCAATTTTTGAGTTTTAGAACGTTTCTTTTGACCAATTTCAGGCAGATAGTGTTATTGACTTATAATTGACAATACAAAATTGTGCATATATACAGTATGCAACATAAGTTGACACACACATGAATGTATTGTGAAATGACCAGTACAATCAAGTTAATGCATCTATCACCTCACTCAGCAAGTTTCAAGTATACAATAAAGTATTATGGGCTAGTCAGTGTGCTGATGTTGCTAATCCGTGTTGCAGAACATACTCATATTGTAACAGAAAGTTTGTTCTTCTTCCAAGTGCTATCTTAAGAATAAGAAAAGAGCTGGCTGAAAGCTTACAAGTCCAAAATGTAGGTATTATTAAAATGAAGGCATTTAGGGTTATTATCAAATGTATTACTAAGGCTATTGCTAAGTGGATTTTTAAAGAATGTAATTTTTTTTAGTTAAATTCAACTACCAATGAAAATCTGAAGTAAAGGAGTAGAAAATGTATTTAGAAATATATACAGCCAGGTGTGGTGCCTTTTGCCTATAATTCCAACCCTTGGAGAGACTGAAGTAGGAACAGCAATGCTACTTCAGGGCCAGCCTTGGCTACATAGTGAGTTTCAGGCTATTGTGGGGTACAAAGACTTGGTTCTAAAACCAACAACTCCAAATATATATAATCCAGGTACAGTGGTGCATACCTGTAATCCCAGCAATTGGAGATGAAGCAGGAGGATGGTGAGTTTGAGGTTAGCCTGCACTACATGGTGAAATCCTGTCTCAAACAAACAAAACAAAACAAAAACAACTTAGGAAACAAACAAGCAAAAAATAAAAATAAAAACAAAATAAAACAAAACCCACTGGCTTGTAGTCTGCTATCCAAACTCAGAAGGCTGGGGCAGGAGGATCCCAAGTTCAAGACCAGCAAAACTGCTTAAACAAAAGAATACACAAAGTGCTTTGACCTTCACAATAGTCTAAGGTCTCTTAGGATGGCTAAAAGTTCCATATCTTGGTGGGGGATGTGGAAGTAGAAGGCCCAAACCTGGGGTGAGGGGTCAATAAACAAGTGTTATCTATCACCTCTTTGCTCCTGGAATCTAGCTGTAGCTGGGGGGAGAGGGGCGGTTATCTGTGGGCTCAGAAACCTGGAATAACTGAAGAGGGGTGGGGGACTGCGGTTTTACATGCCACACTTTGGTTCTACTACAAGTTCAACATGTAACTTTCCTTTGGGACCTCTTTGGGCCTCCCCTTTCAAGGGTTCAGCCAGGGTCAGTGTCCAGCCGCTCACACTTCCCCCTTGCCTACACTCACCTGATGGCACAGGATGGTCTGATGCACCAGCCTAGCATAGCCGTCCAGGCGGACCCCGGAGTTACTCCGGCTCCTCATAGCGCCACGTCCGTAGCCCCCCAAATCCACACTCGGGAAGCTTGGGCGCCAGGCCTGGGGACACCTTCTAAGCGCCGGCTCACTCGCTTGGCCGACGGTTTCCGCGCGGCACCCCGCTCCGGCGGTCTCGGAGTCCACTTCAGGCCGTGGCTCAGCCTCCGGTGGGTCTAGGCTTCTGCCTGCTACACTCCAGTCCTGACTCAGTCTCCCGTGGCCTCCGGGTGCCGCACCGGCATCCTCCGCTCGACTAAGAGACCGCGGCAGCCGGGAGCCTGCAGGCTGGCAAGGGAGGCGGGTCAGCGGGCTTGGCACCGCCTCCCCTGGAGAGCGTGCGGAGGCGGTGCTTAGGTTCCCGCAGCTGCGCGCTGCGCCAACGGGCGGTCAGCCGGCGGTCCTAGGCCAGAATGTGTCTCTGTAGGCAATGTGCTCTCTCTCCTGGGGTTATTTTCGAAACACTCTAAGGGCCTATTTTAATTTTGCACGTCTGTTGTGTGCACAAGCTGTTGCTCATACTTCGGAAGGACTCGTTTTAGGAACCCTCCCTCGGGAACTCTTGAAAACTGAAAGGAGAAGCGCGCCAGCTCTCAAGAGACTGAATGATTCGATTTCTGGATCTTTATTTAACCAAAAAGTCGGATTAAACTTGGCACTCTAAACCAACCAACCAACCAACGAACCAACCAACCAAACAAACAAAAGAATTCCCTAGGGTTATTGCCTCCTTAGAGACTGCTGCGTGGGAAGGAAGAAGCAATTAGGGACATTTGAGGAAGCAAGTGTCGCAGGCTGGGAGCACGACAGGGAGCGAGCAGTGGCTGAGGGTGGTCTTGGTGGGACAGTTGACAGTGGAATATCTGCTTTGGAAGACTTCCCGGCAGACTCAGGTGACACGGCCAGGGCAACAAACATTCAGCTGAAAATAAAGCGAGAGAGGGGGCTGGGGACTTAGAAGGGTACAGAGGATACTGTGATAGGCTTGAGGAATCTGCCTCCTGCAGGCGGTCCCCAGGACCTTTGCTTTGGCGCTCTACTGTCCCCACCCCGACCTTTTACTCTGCCGCTCTCCCAAACCCAGCGCCCTAGTCTGGGCTCCGCTGGAGTATCACCTGCTTTCTGAATTGCTGGGCAAAAGAATTAGACCGTCACTTGACCTTTCAAGTTCTAAATCTAAACCTTCCCTGATTTTTTTTTTTTTTTTTTTTTTGTCTCTTATGTTTCTTCTCTCCTCACAAGCTGCCTCGGGGTCACTGCTGCTGCCTCGTCCTCATTCAGTATAGGTTACAGTCAGGCACACTGGCTGGCGAATATTTGGTAATGATGATGAAAGGTAAGTGCTCAAGAACCCCAAGCTGGGATTTTCAGCTTAAACAGTCAATGATGCAGTTCAATACAGTGACACGGAATTCACAGGCAAATAGTTTCCACTCTAGTCCCTACCTACGCAAATGCAATGACTGGCAAATAAGCCAGCCACTTCAAGTCCTTAGTACAAAAGGAAAGGGAGTTCAATTTGGAAAGAATATCTCACTGCTCAGGCCCCCAATTCCCTGATATCTTGCCCTTACTCAGAAGGTAACCTTCGAAACCTTTTTCTATACACTTGTCACCTTCAAGTGTCTGCTATCCAGTTTTTCATCTCAATATCATCCTAACACATTTTCAAAACATTAAAGTAATATATGATTACTAAAGAAAACTTGCAAAATACGAAAAAGCGAAATAAAATATTGAAATCAGCCATAATTCCCCCACACCACTACCTGATGATATTTTAGACGCATTTACTAGACCTCCCATTCACCCTATGATAGCATGACTGGATTAGGAACATCAGAGGTGAGGGATCACTAAGAATGACAGCTAACTGGCTATCAACAGACCCTGTTAGCTCAAATTGCTTTGGTGCTTTCGGCCTTGGTCCAATTTAGATTTTCAGTCTTGTAGTCTTAGAAACTTGATCTGCTCAGTGTCCCAGAACTGGTAAGACACAGGAGGCTGACTCATGCTGATTGCCTCACAAGAGCTTGGTGCACAGAAAACCAGGATGCTGTTTGATAATGAGAAAAAAAAACCCTATAAGACAGCTTACATTAACTTCAACATTACATTTTCTCCCATTCTCCAATAAATTGGAATCCTTATTTACCTTATATAATGGCCCTATTAAGTAGATAGTCTTCTGATTAGTATGTATTTAATTGTACAGAATAGTGGATTTCATCAAAATGTATTCAAAAATAAACATATCTTAGAGGTGGTTTATGTGTTATGAAGGCACATAAAAATCAAGTGGTTGGCAGTGTGATCTTCTATGTTGTTTTTGTTTGTTTGTTTTGAGACAGGACTCACTTTGTAGACCAGACTGGCCTCAAACTCATAGAGATCCACCCGCCTCTGCCTCCAGAGTGCTGGCACTATTCCATGTTGGTTTTATTGACTCTCCTTTATATATGTCTCCAGGACTCACTGGCACATTTTTTTAGGTATATCAAAATTATAAATGAAATTATAGTTGTCAGTTTGAAGACACTGCTTCTTTTTTAAATTGTTGACACATAAAAGTTGTACATATTTATGGAGTACCAAGTGATGTTTTTGATGCATGTATATGTTGTATAATGTTCAAATTAATATATAAATAAACTCTTCATAAGAGTTTCAATATTACAAATAAGGTTAAATTAAGTTCCACATGTTTAATATCTTCTACCACAGTCTTCTTTATTATCCCCCTTGCAAAGGCAGCCACCGTTATTAGATTGACTTATGCCCTTCCAAGTTGATCCTGAAGGACTTACACATATATTTGGAGATATTCATATGAAAATATACTATTTCTTTATCTGTGTTTTTAAAATTTTGACATCTTTACTTATTTTGTGTGTATGTATGTGCTATATGTGTATACATGTATCTGTGCATGTGCCCATGTGTGTGTGAAAAAGAGAGAGAGAGTATAAATCATATATTTAAGTTGAGTGTCCTTTTCTTTCATTTGCCATCTTATATATTGAGAGGAGCCTTTCACTGAAGCTGTAGCTCATTGTTTCAGCTGTCTAGCAAGTATCTACCTGTGTAACAGTAAATTTTTATTTATCACATACATATTTATCAATACATAACAATTACCTAGCATTTGTCTATAAAATTCCTAAATCCTAAACACAAACCCTAACTCTGAAATCCAGCACCTAAAACTTCTTAGTACCTATAATACAAGCATTTAACATTAACCTAAGGTTTCTCAAAAGGATATTTTTCTCTGACAGTGGGTCCTGATGGATGGCTGGTCTTCATACAATTTTACAGTTTTAAAGTCTCTTTAAGTCTTTGAATTTCGCTGGTAGCCTTCGTGGTCTTAAGACCAATTAACATATGAAAGTTTCCCAGGCAGCTCACCTAATGAGGTCATACTAATGACCTGCAAAGGCCTGAAGTCCTGGAGCTCCAAGTCTAAGCACTCCCAAATCTCAGAATCTCAGGGAGAACCTATCTCCTCTCCAGACCCAAACCAGGTCAACATCAGAGGGTGAAACTTTCTATGATATTGGAGTGAGTTCTTCCAAGTTCCCTATGCTATTATATGCTAACACTAAACCTACCACACTTCCCCCTTCTCACCAAACAATCAATTTTCCCTAACAATACCCATATGTCTATATCAAGAAAAATCACATGAATTGTTTATGTACAATACATAAACAAAATAAACATATATATATATATACACACACGGTAATATTTACATCTTTTGACAATCAAAATACAAGGTGAGATATCTATTACTTATCTGTCTATAATAAGAACAATCATATGAATTGTTTATGTGCAATACATAAACAAAATAAACATCATAATACAAAATAATATATGAAAAATATAATTAAATTGACTTTAAATTTTTATAAATATATAAAATAATATATATAACCTTAAATCTTATCAATAAACACAAATCAAGATTATTTTTTAAATAATCCTAAATTTATGAAATATTTTATTTTATTTATTTTTTTTAATAATTTATTTTTTATTTCTTCAAGTTACATCTCAATCACAATCCCCTCCCTACTCCCCCCTCCAGTCCCACCCTTCCACCCTCCTCCCCCTCAGCCCCACCATCCTCTTCCCTTCTTTTTTTTTTTTAGTTTAAGGTATTTATTTTCCCCCCAACAGCTCTCCCTTTCAGTCCAAATAATGGTTCTTTTTCTTATAACTATAAATACAATACAAAACAACAGAAATAAATAGGCCACGATTATAAGAGTTATATGGCTTAGCATACATTCCCAATGTCCAGTCCATATGTATTTGGCACCTGACTTTAACATTCTACTATCTAACCATCTCCATGAGTTTAAAGTTCTATATCTAACTCAGCTTTCATACTAACTTGCCTCATAATTTTAAAAATATCTTCTTAGATCCAGAACACCCTCTTGATTCCTAAACAACTCAAAATTTAATTTGGCAAGAAAAACCCCTTGCTTCAACTGTAGACAGACTTCTGTCC
>CAJQZJ010036280.1:116484-126484 GCA_907164525.1 Lophiomys imhausi
ACCAAGGCTCAGGGAACTTTTTGAAAGAAGAGACAGGAAGATTGTGAGACCCAAAAGTCAGGAAAGACTAGAACAAAACGGTGTCTTCTGCTTATGACAAGACCACTGTACTTTTGAATTCATAGCACATAAAGTGCAGAGTAACAAGCCAGTCAATAATCTAGCATGGTTGAGGGAGGGGGGTCATGAGTCCCCACACTTAATCAAATAGTTATGGACAGCTGATAGCTTTTGAGTTTAGGGAAAATCTATTTTCTCTAAAGGTGTGTCTCTGGTGAGTCAGTCTTTGCTCCTTTGCATGACCCCATACCAGTAGTGCAAATTAGTCTAAGTGGATTAATAAAGAGGACTCAAAATTTGGATGGAGTAGGAAGGTGGATGGTGGACCTATAAAGAGTTAGGGGAGGAATGGGGTGTGAATATGTTAAGAATGCTTTGTATCAATGTTTCACACGCACACATAAAAGGACATGAAGTGGGTGTGGTAGATGGGTCAGGGAGGAGCTAGGGGGAGAAGTCAGGTAGAATATGATCAAAGTACATTGTATGCATGTTTAATAATAATCTAACAATAAAGATATTATATATATTAAAATACATAAATAAAGGAAAGTACTTTATTTACTCCTTTCCAATCTACATGCCTTTTATTTATTTTGAGTTTTTTTCTCTTTGAGCCAGCTATAGCCTAAAATTTAATGGGTACATGTGGTTAGAATCTGTAGACAGAGACATTGTGGCTCACTTCTGAATTTTTACAGGAGTTCTCTGTCTTTTTAGTATCATATTTTTTCTATCATGCACACAATCCAATTCTTGTATACATGTATGTAGACATATGTACATCAAATAGAAGGACAGCATTTAGAGGGAGAAGAGAAACTAAAGGGTAGTGGAAACAAGAGATATTAAAGACAATAAAGATGAATATTATATATTTCTCATATATAGAGTCTACATTTGATTGGATTGAATAGAGCATACTCAATTCAAATGAGCTGTGTGTGCGTGCATGTGTGTGTGTGTGTGTGTGTGTGTGTGTGTGTGTGTGTGTGTATGTGTGTGTAAGAAAGTAGGTAAGGAGAAGAGGAACTACACTGAGGGGGAAGAGGACTGTGTGGAAAATGAGTAATGGAGGGCAATGGGGGTATATGTATATGAGTAAAGAACAATGATAAATGTGTGTGAAAATGTCATGACTAATCCATCATTTTGAATGCTAAATAACAATTATAAAAATAATATTAAGACTATAAAGATTAATGAAAAAAGAAGCATTCATTTTTTCACCAGTAAGTATTTTTCTAGCAGTGAATTTCTTGGTAGATATACTTTATTGGGTTAAAGATATGTTCTCATTTCCTACATTGTCAAATTTTTAATTTGATATTTATCATAAGTGGACTTTTATGTTGTTACATGTCTTTTCTGTCTCACATCTTTGTAACTGCTGCTATTTTCTCTTATACCACTAAGGCAGTAAAATTCATCAGTGGATTTTTTTTTTTTTGAGACAAGGTCTCACTCTAGACTAACCTGTCCTGGAATGTACTACGTAGCTAAGGCTGAGTTTAAGCCTGTTGGAATCCAGTTTTCTGAAACTTCTGAATGCTGGGATGTCATACCTATAGGAATGTGGCACTAGACCTAGATTTAGTATTGATATTTAAATGGAAAATTGTCTTGCATTCCTAGGGTAAACTATGTTTGATATTGGATATTTTTAATATATTCTTGACTTCAAACTGCTAAAATTTCATGAGAGAGATTTGCATCTATGTTGGTGAGGAATACTGGCCAGTAATTCTTCTTGTACCATCTTTTATTTCTTCATATAAGTAATGCTGAACTCATTAAATAAATGGGAAAGTACTTTCATTTACTTTCTAAGATAGCTCTTGTCAGATTCCTGTAGCGTTTTTTTTCCCACTGTACACAGGTAAATACCAGTTTTGCTTGAGGCATGTTCTGAGCCAATGAAAAAAGTATGACATTTCAACAGGGCAAGATATGGTGACTGGTGCAACTTGGGAGATTCAACTTAGTCCCAAAAGGGCAGCATATTGCTTTGATAGTTGTTACAGTCATGACATCACTGTCCAAGTCTTGGGGGGGGGGGGTGTCTAAATTGGGCCTCCTTTTCCTGTGTATAGTGTCTGGGAAAGGAAATGACCAGGCTTCTTCTATATGTAACTAACATTAGATCTTCATTCCCCCTATTTTAGGGAACTACATAAGGCCTTTTCTGCTGTGAGTGCCTCCAAGAAAGATCAGCGGACAGGAGTAAAGAGACGCCTGGTTCGGAGACAGAAAAAGATTATGGCTGCTGCACCTAAATCGCACATGCATGTCAAGAAATTGACTGTGGAAGAAGGAGTTCGCAGTAAGTATCTTTCACTAAATGGGGTACCTGAACTCGGGGGAGGAAGCATGAGTTGTTCTGTCACCTGTTCCATCACTGACTTGCAGTGGGACTTTCAGCAAAAAGTCTCCTGTGTGTAAAAAGAAAATAGTGTCAGGTACCAAGTGTTTACAAGGAGGAATGATTTGCCACACATCAGGGAGCTGAAAAGATCAATAATGACATGAGACCTCAGTATGGGCATCAGGTGTTCTAGAAATGGGATGGTAGGGGAGGAAGTATCAACTCAAATGTGACTTTTATTTTACAGCCCGAAAGAACATTGTGCACCAGCTCCAGGCCCAGGTTGAACCTGTAACCCAGGAGGTAAGAAGAGTCTATTGCCTAAGAGGGAGTTCCTCATCAGCCATTGCCCAGACCCTTTCTACTATATCCCAAAGACACTTTCCATTTCCAACCCTATGACCTACTCCTCTGGTGGCACTAGAAAAATCACTTCTCCCTGGACCTCAGGATTCTCAAAACAAAGTTAAAGTAAGCTTGGATGATCTTCAAGGTTTTCATAGCCCTGAATTCCATGTCCTTATTTTCATCGAAAAATATATCAAATCCAAAACAAGTACTTTAATCTCTTCATGATGAACATCGGAGTGCCTGATGCACTTCTTTGATCTCTGCCTCTTCAGGAGAGTGCCCAAGGGCCTGTGCTGCTGAGCCAGCCCCCAGGAACAGCATCTGTGCCACGTGCTCCAGGGAACATGGGGCAACAACTGATGGTGTCCCTTTCTGGGGACCCCCATGGGCCCTCTGCCCTGCCAAGCATGTGAGTAAAACAAGGAACATGGAAGGTCCCATGTTTGAGGATTTCCAACATCGGGCTTAGTGCCATGGGAGGTAACAGTGGGAGGATGACAACAGGAAGATGGAGGTAAAGGAGGAGGGAAGGAGAAGGCAGCACCTCAGTCCAAGAGGCAAAGACAGAACACTCTCAGCTTTGACAATTCCTATTCATGAGACTCTGGCCAAGTGACTACTTTTCCAAGTCAACAAATGTGTTGGTGAACATAGTCTATGTCTACAGCATTGGAAGGAGGACTTAACACGAGGTCTGCCACATAGAAGACATTCAAAAGTATTGAGAATATTATTACTTTTTGACAGACAGAGAAAGAAGGTCCTATTGAAATCTGGGAGCATTATAAGGAGGGCCTTGGGCCCCAAGAGAATGCCTAGAGGCCAGCAGGAAAAAAACTTTACTAGAGGTGAACCTGCATTGTTTTTCATGGCTAGACATGATTGGATAAAGTGGAGGCAGGATCTAGCAACTGAAAAGGTATGTTACTAACAATCTTCAGTTACTTTCAAACAAAAAACACAGATATTGGGATTCATCATCCTCTTCACTGTAGCCCTGGGAAAGAAAAGCCAGTACAAATTATTGTCTCAGAGAAACAGGTATAAGAGGGACAGAAAGTAAAACAAGTCAACCAATAGAAAGGGCTTTCCCAAAGCACAAGGATAAATAAATATCCAGGCAATCATTAGGATTTCCAAATCTCAGTGATGCGAATCCCTGCTACTCTGTCTACTGGTAGTATATTTCCATGAGAACTTTTAATCCCCTGGCCCCTCCTCTTCTTCTTCCAGGTGCCCAAGCATGATTCTTCAGCCCTGTGCCACCACTGACCCTATGCTACTGCAGCCACAGGTCCTGGCAAAGACATGGGATTCAGAACAATGGGAGGCAACAAGCTTTGTAGATGGGAACACTAGTAGACTGAGTGAAGGTGGGGGAGCAACTGGGAGATACTGGGTGCTAGAGTGTTACTTGTCAGAGGAGATGACATATATTTTCCTAGTCTTCATTCCCCCACACCCTTTGTTCTGCAGGGCCCTGCTACCTTAGAGTGGCAGGAGATGCTGGAGGCTGCCGAAGCTCTGCTGACTCTGAAAAACTCTTCTCAGACACGCCGCCAGCCCCGTGTCATGCCAAGTATGTAGGGGTATTTAGGAGGTGAGAAGCTATGTGATGAGCTATTGATAGCTGGTAACCCAGAGTTGGTGGTTTTTACTACCTTAGAAGCAAGCACTCAAGTTCCTAAAGCTGACTTGAGAGATTGTGCCTAGGAGCTACTCAGTGAATCTGCACATTACTGAATGTTTTGCTCAGTAACAGGTGGCCAGTGCCCTGACATCAAGAAACAGATAGACTGAGGTCCCTGAGGTAGCAAAGTCTTGCTGCAGAGGGAGGCAGTATATCATGTAGAAGGATTACAAGTGGGTATAATCGTTCCCAATGCATGGTTGTATCCCGGTCCACTCTAGACTGGGGAGGACTGGAAGGAAATGCACAGGGGATAAGGGCCTGAAATGGAGATCTTCATGCTGACTTCAGGCATTTCTCGTGTAGATACAGAGCCTGAATGGCCTTATCAGGTAAAATTTTACCAGTGAATTTCAGTGACTCACTCAAACAGGAAGGGCTTCATGAGCTCAGAGGCTCATGGCTGTGGAGGCTAAGATGAAAGTTTGGACACTGATGAGACAAAAACCACTCTAAAAGCCACTCTAGATGGACCTGCTGGAACACAAGGCAATTAATGAAGCTGAAGGTGATGTAGGCTGGGCCAGGAAATCTGTGGGGTGAGGAGATAGAGAATTTCCTCGACTCAATGGGGATCATATCTAGAGACCCCAGGTTTGATCAAAAGAGATTGCTGGCTATAAGAGAGATGGTACAGTTCAGACCAGAGATAAGAAATTCTGATGGGATGGGTATATTCCTGGTCTCACTGACAAATCTGAGATTGTGTGCGACACAATAAAAGTGAAGAGAGAGCTGAGGAGAGTATTGTGTATGTGATTTGGCCCTGGCCTTTGTTTTTCTGTCTTCAGGTCCTGCTGGAGAGAGGGCTCTGCAGCCTGCCAGCCCTGATTCGCTGCCTTCTGGACACTTGGATTGCATGTCCCTGTTGACCTAAGAACCCAGACTGTGAGGCCTTGCTAGAGCACCCCCTGTTTGATTCCTGTTTCTCAAGTTGCAAAACGGCTCCTGTCCAAAGTGCTTAATGTGTTTTTTAAGCACTCGGGTATTTTATAAGCTTTCAGATCCTTTTTATGATGTAGGGCAATTTCTTGGCTTTCCTATGTTCTTTACCTCCATCCCTTATTTCTTTGGAAGCTGGGGCTTTTCATGTGTCTTATAAAATGCTTTGTGCAATCTAATATGATCAATCAATCTATCAGTGGGGTTCTGAGTGGTATCAAATGCCAGTGTATTCCTTTGTGTACACTGGCATACATATCTGTGCACTACTGTGCTTACACATGCATGTGGAAACATGAGGATTTTCACATTGCATCTAGATTCGTGCATTACCAAAAATAAATAATTTTGTAAGCATTAAGAAGTATGTTTTTTATTAAGCGGCATATTGTAAATAGCAAGAAAGACTACTTTATTAACCAGTTAGCTAAAGACTAAGTGTATTAAAGCATCAAGCAAGGGGTGCAAAAGAACAAACATCAGTCACAATGTGTTTCAGAATTGCACAGCCCTTATTTTTGCTACCCAAATCAACATTATGCAGTATTCCATGTGCTTCTTCATCCCTGAATGAAGTCCTATATCCTCTAATAATGCTCAAACTCAATGGAGAAATAGAGACCCTACCAGACAGACAAAGCTCATCTGGATTTTGTTGAATACACTCATTCTCCCCCTTTCCTTCCATGCCTCTTTTAATTTCACTGCTAATTATTGGTGATATCTGTTCCAACTATTCCCCCTTTCCCTGATGCTCTGTTAATCAGAATGTTGATATCCTCCATGTGATGGTAGATAACCCGACATACAAAATCAGTTAGGATATGGAACAAGACTGAAAAACATCTCATTTCTCTTCCACTCCTTTGGTCAGTTACATGGATAAATGATCCCTAAGTCCATCCTTCCCCAGTGACAGATGATTCAGGCCAAGTATTCCTGAAGGAGTATGTGAGGAAGAACCAAGGTCCTGTTATCATCCAGTGGCATCCTCACCACATTGTTGGTTCCAAACCTGAGCCATTCCTTCTGGATTGCATAGGTACCTCTAGGCAATGTTCCCCATTCTGAATGCACAGAGGTATGGTGCATGCAATTCTTGTATGATTATTTTTAACTTTATCAGCACTTAACTCTTTGTCTGAAATCTATTTAAAATTTATATTCAGATATAGTGTGAAGACGATATCCAGTCATACAATCACTAGTGTTAAACGTTCTCCAAAGTAGGTAGCACTCATATTATAATGATCAAGAATACATGGTCTCCAAGACCTGTGAGAAGTGTAGAGGTAATTGAGAAGCCATAGCACATAGGCCATGATAAAAACAAACAAACAAAAAAAAAGAATTATAGCTATGGGTGTAGGAAAATTCTTAATAATGTAC
The DNA here is from genome assembly GCA_907164525.1 of Lophiomys imhausi. Taxonomy (NCBI): domain Eukaryota; kingdom Metazoa; phylum Chordata; class Mammalia; order Rodentia; family Muridae; genus Lophiomys; species Lophiomys imhausi. The sequence continues at coordinate 123,282 of CAJQZJ010036280.1, forward strand.
CTCTATGCCCCCGTCTCTACCACACATAATGTAGCACAACCGGGAGAAATCTGGAACACTTAGCCCCCGAACTGGGATAACATGGTAGACTAGCTCATGGATTCAATGTTCCCCGTTATTTAGCAGCTATATGACAAACCAGTTTGTATCTTGCCTGACTTGGAAGGTTGAAGAAAACTGATTGACAGTTGGAAGCCCCTCACAACAGAGGCCAGCAGCATTTAAGAGCTTCAGCTCTAAATGCAGGCACCAAAGGAGCAAGAGAAGTTCTGCAGGTGACTGAACCTCTTGCTCCTTGACAACAGTCTTCCTATACACCAAGACAGTGTGCAATCTTGGAAAACTGTTTTCTTTAAACACTCAAATCCTAACAAAATATTAAAAGGCATATATATTCAAAGAGAAGGATGGAGCAATTTCAAAAAAAAACAAAAACAAAAAACAAAACAAAACAACAAAAAACCACAAATTGAAACTCCAGAAGCTACACTGAAAGAAATTCAGGACTAGGAGGATCCTCCTGAACAATTGAAAAAAATCATCATAACTGTACTTGATAGATTAAAAGATAACACAGCTTGTCAAAACAATTGCGAAAATAACAGCAAAAAATGAAGACAAAATTCAAATTTGGAAGACTCACATCTAATTTTTTTGTGTTTTTATTTTTATTTTATTTTATGTGTGAGTGTTTTGCCTGCATGTATGCATAGGTTCCACACCAATAATTAATAACTCTGGAGCTTCAGAAGATGGTATGGGATCCCTGGAACTGGAGTTATAGATATTTGTGAGCCACTATGTGGGTGCTGGGAATTGAATATAGGTTATGTGCAAGAGGAATTTTCTCAATAGGACTCTGTTTGCCCAGGTATTAGAATCAACAATTGACAAATGGGACCTCATTAAACTAAAATTTTTCTATACAATAAAAGAAACAATCTAGTAAGTAGGCAGTCTCTAGAATGGGGAAGAATCCTTGTTTGTTACATGTCTGATAGAGGATTATTATCTAGAATATATAAAGAGCAAAAATAAAAATCAAAGAGCCAAGAAAACAAATGGACTGTGGTTCTGGACAAAGAGTTCTCAAAAGAATAATAATGGTGGCTACGAAAGATTTTCAAAATTAGGAAATTGCAATTTAAAACCACTATGAGATCTCATCTTACCTTAGAAGGCCTAGCTAAGGTCAATCTGTAAGTTGTTTTTGGCAAGATGGCTAACATCCTGCCAATCCATGAGCATGGGCGAGCTTTCCATCTTCTAATATCTTCTTCAATTTCTTTTTTTCAGAGACTTGGAGTTCTTGTCACACAGGTCTTTCACTTGTTGGCTAGTGTTACACCAAGATACTTAGTAATGTGTGTGTGTGTGTGTGTGTGTGTGTGTGTGTGTGTGTGTGTGTGTGTGTGTGTGTGTGTTACTATTGTGAAGGGTGTCCTTTCCCTAACTTTTTTCTCAGCCCATGTACCATCTGTGTAAAAGACGGCTATGTTGACAGTTGGTTTTATTTTTCAGGCTATTTTTATTGTACTTAATACCTCTAACTCCCTTCCAACCCTTGTTCTTTCCAATCTCCTAACCCTAGGTGGGAGAGAAAGAAGGTTAAAGGGAAAAGGGGCAGAGTTCTCTTTGAGCTACTTCCTGTTGTTTAGTGTGGTGAGGTCCTTTTTAGGGGCAATACCAATCTCAATCGTCAGGATTGCCAAGAGTCAAACCAGCAAACCAGGAAACACAGAAGCTGGACAAACCAGCAACAGTTCGGGGAATCACCACCAGCAGGGAGAGCAACAACCTCTTCCTTCTTCTGAGTGCCTCTACTTCTTGGGGCTCTGGCTTTTTATACCCACTCCCGAGTCCTCAAAATTCACATGCTGCAGCTGGCTAAACCATGGCCCTAGTAGCTCACAGTTAATAGCCTATACCTGTGGACTAACTGAAATAGCCTCACACCTGGGATTAAACAAAAACATAATCATAAATGGTTTTTTTAAGAAACAAAATTTTCCACAGGGCTACTGGTTTAGTTTTGTTATTTAGTTAATTTTGTATCCAGCCACTTTGCTGAAGGTGGTTATCAGCTGTAGGAGTTCCCAGAAAGAATTTTGGGGTTAATTATTTATGCTATCATGTCATCTGGGAATAGGGGTACTTTCACTTCTTCCTTTCTTTTTGTATGCCCTTGATCTCCTTTAGTTGTCTTATTGTCTATATGTCTAGCTAGAACATCAAGTACTATGTTGGATAGGTATGGAGAAATTGAGCAGGGCTGTCTTGCCCCTGACATTAGTGGAACTGCTCTAAGTTTCTCTCCATTTAATGTGATGGCTATTGGCTTGCTGTATATTGCCTTTATTGTGTTTAGCTATGTGACTTGTATCCCCAATCTCTCCAAGACTTTTATCATGAAGGCGAGTTGGATTTTGTTAAAGGCTTTTTTGGCATCTAATAAGATGATCATGTGGGTGTTTTTTTTTTTCTTTCAGTTTGTTTGCATGGTGCATTTTGTCGATGGATTTTTGTATATTGAACCACCCTTGCATCCCTGGGATGAAGCTCACTTGATCATGGTGCATGATAGTCCTGATGTGTTCGTGGATTCAGCTTACACAAATTTCATTGAGTTTTTTTGTGTCATGGTTTGTAAGGGAAATTAGTCTGACAATCTCTTTCTTTTTTAGTCTTTTTGTGGTTTAGGTATCAGGGTTAATGTGGCCTCACAGAACGAGTTTGGCAATGTCCCTTCTTTCCTTCTGTTTCTGTTTTGTGGAATAACTTGAGGATCATTGGCATCAGCTCTGCTTTGAAAGTCTGGTAGAATTCTGCACTGAAACAACCTGGCCTTGGGCATTTTTTTTTTAATGTGAGAATTTAATGACTTCTTCTATTTCCTTTGGGATTATAGGACTATATAATTCTTTACTGATCTTGATTAACTTTGTAAGTAAAACCATTCAAGAAACTCATCCATTTCATGCAGATTTTCCAATTTTGTGGAATACAAGCTTTTCAAGTAAGACCTAATGATTTTTTTGATTTCCTGGGTGTCTGTTGTTATGTCCCTCTTTTCTTTTCTGATGTTTTTAATTTGGATATTCTCTTTCTGCCTTTTAGATAGTTTCGCTAAGGGTTTGTCTATCTTGTTGATTTTTCTCAAAGAATTAACTTTTTGTTTCATTGATTCATGTATGTTACCGAAC
>CAJQZJ010036281.1:0-35911 GCA_907164525.1 Lophiomys imhausi
AATTTTTATGTGCATGAGTATTTTACCTGCATATAGGTATATGAACATCATGGGTGCCTGTTACCCACAAAAGTTAAAAGCAGGCTTTGGATCCCCTGGAACTGGAGTTAGAGATGTTTGTGAATACCATGTAGGTGCTGGGAATTGAACCCAGGTCCTCCGGACAAGCAAAGAGTGCTGTTAACCACTGAGCCATCTCTATCACCTAGGGATATCTTTTTTTAGGGGTATTATTTGAGATGATCCTGCTATGCAACCTAGACTGGCCTCAGACCCATGATCTGCCTGCCCCAGCAACTGAGTTCTGGGACTACAAATGTGCTACTACAGTAAAAATTCTTTTTAGTATATAAATATGTGGGGAACAGTGTGATACTTCAACTCATGTATGTACCACGTAACGATGAAATTGGGGTAAATATTTTAACATCCTTACTTGATAATCTTCTTTAACGAGAGAATTTTTCTCACCTACAGACACTGAAACTGAAGAAGTGAATTATAACACTTGGATTACTCAATGGTCAACACTGAAGAAAAAACAATCTGAGTCTCCCAACTCTTAATTCACTATTATCAGCCACAACTCTGTAGGAGACAACTCTTGTCTCTTCCCTAGTCAGAAGACTCCCAATTAGCCAGTCAATACAGATACAGCCACTAACAGAAAGAAGATACAAGAACACCTTGCTGAGAGTTCTTCTCCCAGCTCATTACCTGTTCTATGTTGCCACTGAAGATCCCATCAAGGATAAAGTATGTCCAGAACAATGGCCATTCGCACTCAATGTTTTCAAATAGTTTCAGCTCAGCTGGTTCATAGTACAGACGATTGGGATCCTAGGCAAAAATATGATAGACAAAGTCTGTTCTGTCACTCAGAGATTAGATATATATCCTTAGTTTAGAGGTATTATAATAGGAGTTTTACTGCAGACCATTTGTTTCAAAGACGGTTCCAGGTAAGGCAGTAAGCATATATTCACTCCTCTCCCTTAGCAAGTGCTCTATGAAGAAACTTCCAATTACCAGTCCTGGGATAATAAGGAATCACAGGAGATATATGAAAACATGTGTTACTTTTCTTGTTGCCATGATAAACTAATCCATAATTAAGCAAAAACACATCCTCAAACATCTACATGTATCATTCTGTCACCAACACAGGCATAGTACTCAAAGACAGCGCAGCAGCAGCAGCAGCAATGTCCTTTCAAACAAGTAGTGTGTTATAGGTTCATCGAAGCAGCATTCAGGATTCAATAAGGTCATCAGTGTGAAGACTGAACCTCTACCTTTGTCAAGAGAGGGACCAGAAGATACTAAGGCACACTAGTGCTCCCTGTCTCTTGCCAGGAGGTACCTGAACTACACCTTGGGATTCTGTCAGCAAGAAGGGCCATCATCAGATGTGGAACTCTTCATTTTGTACCTATACAGCTGTGGACCCAAGTACAGCCATTTTACAACTAAGGCTGTGGTACCGTGTCACTGACAACAGAAAATGGACTATGACAGGCAGTCAAAAAGATGTACTGATGGGAAGATGCCTTTTCCTTTGTATTGATTAAATATTAGAGGGGTGGTGGAGATTATGTAAATATTATTTGTGTTTAAGACTTCTGTCCACAGATTTTAGCACCCATCAGTAGTTCTTTCCTTAAACCAACCAACTGAAAGAAAGAAAAAGACTGTCTTTCCTTTTTTTTTTGACATTTTACTGTTAATTTATTTACCAACAATGTCAGAACTTGGCAGCAAAGTCGCACAAGTACAGCAAACATAACTTATTCCTTTTAAAATTCCATCAGTGAAGTTACTGTTATCTCTGAATAAGGCTGCAAAGAGTAAGGACAATTCTGCCCTATTTCCCTGTGGTGAAAAGAAATGTACCTCTTTAGGAGTTTTATATCCATCTCGTAGGAAACGGCAGCAACCATAACGACCCTGGGGACACAAAGAAAAAGGCCCTGAAGCTTGTATATTTGCATGACTCTATAATTAAGCAGAAACACATCCTCAAACACCTACATGTATCAATCTGTCACCAACACAGGCATAGTACTCAGACAGCTCAGCAGTGGCAATGTCCTTTCAAGCAAGAAGTGTGTTACAGGTTCTTCCACAAAGCAGCATTCCTAGTAGTATCTTCTCCATGGCTGTCCAGCCTAGTTCAAGCCTGCAACAAGCTAATTACTGCGCAGTTCTTTCCACAGTACACATAGCTCCTAAGAGACCATACCTTATTTTCTAAATATATTTTTAAAATCTTCAGATTATTTTAAATTTATAAAACTTACAATGGTCTCACTATGTCCATCAAATCTCATCTCCTTATATTAACTTAAATAACTAAAGAACATATATCAGAACTAAAAAATTAACCGTGACATACTAATATTAATTTGATTATAAAACCTCCTTAGATTTCACTATTCTATTCCAGGATCCAATTCACAATCTCACACTACAGGAAAGGGGTGATGGCTCTTTGAGTAAAGTATTTGCTGTGTGAGCATAAGGACCCAAGTTCAGATCTCTGGCACCCAGGTGTAGTGGCAGTTCCTGTGATCCCAGTGCTGGATAGACAGGAACAGGAGGGTTCCTGGGGCTTACTGGCAAGTCTAACAGAACCAGTGAGCTCCAGGTTCAGTGAGCGAATATCTCAAAAATTAAGCTATCATGGGAAGACATCGGCATCAACTTCTGGCCTCTACAGTACATGCATTCAAATAAAAAGAATTCCACTTTATATCTAGCTGTCATATCTACTTCATCTTCTCTAATCTATGACAGCTCCACAAATTTCCTTGCTTTATATGACTTCACATTTTTGAAAGTATTCATTAGTTAGTTGCTAAATTGTCCATCAATTTACTTTTGTGTGGTTCTTACATAAGAGACTGAAGGTATGTATTGTTGAGAACATTACAATGGTGATGTGTCCTTCTCAGTGTACTGTTTGAGGGGGCACTGTCCTATTACTGGTGATACTAAACCTGATCAATTGCTTAGTGGGTTATCTCCTAGATTTCTATAGACTCATAGAAACCTTCATTTCTTCTGTGAGTTATAAGACAATGCTATGATATTTTGTTCAAATAGTTCTTACTCTGTATATTAGTAATCATTTCCACTTGGTTTCTGTTACTCCTTTTTTGTTTAGTATTTAATGACAAAAACATAAAACATTTTATTTTATATTTGACTGTTTATTAAAGATGACAAAAAACTGATAAAATGGATGTGCCTGCTTGGTTTTACATAAACAATGAAATCTTACCTGACTATTTAATGCTGCAGGATGTAGAGAATCAATGTTTTTCAGAGTTGATTGATATTTTGATTTTTATTATCAGTACTAAAAAAAGTGACTTTGCATAAATACATAGTACAAAATAGCAGAATTATATTTAAGGACATTTCAGAAATTGTTATAAACTCTTTCCTAATCTAAAACCAAACACATTTAACAATTTTTGAAATTGAAGTCAGTAACTTAAACAACAATTTAAAAAAACAAATGTTTTAACACAATACAATCCAAAGGCACACTCATTTAATATGCTGAGAAATGACAGTAGGAAAATATTCTTTCATTTCTATAATGAAATCATTACATTGCTGTAAGAGCAGAATCCTTTGTAAACACACTGCAATTTGAGGTGCTTTTGGCAACATTTGTTTGCATTGTGTGGCATGATCATTACAGTGAAGTCCCACAAACACATCAGGCTCATGATACATTTGATATTTATATAAATTTTGGTTGCTATGCATCCAGAGACCTTAAATTATTGCCAAATACTTTGTGACTTTAACATTCAGTTACATAACATACAGTTTGACAAGCAAGGGTCTATAATAGATGGGAACAAATCCATAGTCCTGAAATATTTTCAGCTATCTAAATAAAGAAAATGGATGGAAATTTGAAATGGCAAGTATATTGAAGTATTTGGTCTTAGAATACTACTTGTTTACCGTTTGATGGGTTTATTAACCCTGCTCTGCTCTGCTCCAAGAAGCAGTATTAGCTGATTTACGTTCTCTTTGGTTCCCAAAACCAAAAACTACACCATATTTGGCATCAGTGCAATATTCTTTGGTAGAGGAGAGAGAATGCCAAAAGGAAATAGAATTTCCTGTTTGGGTTTTGGTTTGGCAGAGGATTGTTGTGGCAAAGACACTAAGTTTGTTTTGGCAATTACTTACTCTTTACTAAATGCTTTTCTCATTTTTCAAGCAATGCTATGTTATGTATAAGTCTCAGTGTGAGTCAGAAGGGCCTCTCTATTCCAGAGCGATTTCTTCATGCCTTCCACTTGCTTTCTTTTCTTCTTGTACTCATCAGTAACTAATCTACTATACAGTCTACTTTTCATTTTTCCCTTTCCTAGCAGATATCAATCGCAAATAGTTTCTTGGTTAAGGCTGATTTTGTGTGTCAACTTGACACAAGCTAGAGTCATCAGAGAGGAAGGAGCCTCAGTTGAGGAAATGCCTCCATGAGATCCAGCTCTAAAGCATTTTCTCAATTAGTGATCAATGGGGGACCAATGGGAGAGCCCTTTCTGGGTAGTGCCATGTCTGGGCTGGTGGTCCTGGGTTCTCTAAGAAAGCATGATGAGCGAGTCAGGGGGAGCTAGCCAGTATGCAGCACCCCTCCACGGCCTTTGCATCAGCTCCTGCCTCCAAGTTCCTGCCCTGCTTGAGTTTCTCTCCTGACTTCATTCAATGATAAATGGTGCTGTGGAAGTGTAAGACGAATAAACCCTTTCCTCCCCAACTTGCTTTTTGGTCATGGTGTTTTGTTGCAGCAATAGAAACCCTAACTAAGACAGATGGGATTTTCTGTCTACTTCCCCTTCTTCATGCTAGGATTTTGTCAGGATTGAATGTGTGCAGGTCTTGTGTGAGTTCATGTGAGTATCAGTCCTATTACATCTGGATGGCACTTTCCTTTGAGTCATTCACCATCTCTGTCTTTGTAGCTGAGTGCTACAAAGGCTCTTGTTCTCTGCACACTGTCCAGTTACGGGTCTCTGTGTTAATTACCATGTACTGTGAGAAGACATTAAGCATCTTCTTTTGGGGTGGTTTAAGACAGGGACTCCCTATGTAACCCTGGCTGTCCAGGAACTCAATATGTAAACCAGGCTGCTTTTGAATTCACAGAGATCTGCCTGCCTCTGCTTCTCAGGTGCTGGAATTAAAGGTGTGTGCCACAAAGCCCAGCCACCAACCCCTCAACTCCTTTGAACTTCTTTCTTTCTAAAACCTTAAGATGCTTCAGGATCTTTTCTATCTTCCCTAGCTTGATCCTCAACTCAACCATTTGCCAAGGATTCCTGACCCACTTTTTCAGGAATGTTATTTAAAAACCAAGATCTGTTAAAGTCAGGGGCCAAATATGTATAAACTGGACATTGGGAAGGTATACTGGGCCATTTAACTCTCATAAATGTGGCATATTTATATCTGTTGTTTTGTATAATACTTACTGTTATAAGAGAAGGAACCATCTGTTGGACTGAAAGGGGAAACTTTTGGGGGGGAAGAGGGTGGAAGGGCGGGATAGGAAGGGGGAATAGGGAGGGGTTTGTTACTGAGATGTAACTTGAAGAAAAAAAATAAAGTATTTAAAAAAAAAAAGAAACAAAAAAAACCCCAAGATCTGAACAACCTAAACACATAGATAGGCATGCATCCCTATATTAAACTCTGCTTCTGTCTGTGTCTGTCTCTGTCTCTCTCTCTTTCTCACATGCACATACATTTTCACAGTAATAGTTTCTACTTTCATCCAGCATTAGATTTCCCCATGCTGTATTTGTAACATCTTTCTTCAACAGTGAGAAATCCTAATGTACATACTATACGATTATTTGTTCAACACCTCTGAGAAACAATTTTATGAACTAGAGCAGGAGTTTGCCAAATTCACATTAAAGGGACAGAGAATGAATACTTCAGGTTTTTCAGGCCATGAAGCCTCTATTAAAGCCACCCAGCTTTGCTATTTCAAAATAGCAGTAGATGATATAGAAATATAACTGGATTAATAAAACCATATTTGTAGCTTTCAGACCCATGAAATAGAAACAGTGCTTGTATATGGTTGATTTTGTCTTGGGTTTATATTATCCAGCCAAAAAACAGTTTTCCAAGATTTGGGTCTTTTTTTTACCCTCTTTAGTGTGGTGCTTCATTTGTAATATATTTAAGAGTCCCTTTCTAGTCTGCATTTCACTTTTCTTACCATATCATGGTTGATACTTTAAAATCACTTTTTGTGGTATACAATTTCATGAGATTAGGCAAACATAGTCATTATCTATGAGGACAATTGTTTCATCATGCTCAAAATTCCCCAGAGCTTTATCTTTATTGATAATTTTTCCCTCTAACTTCTTTTAATAACCATTGTTTTCCTCCCTTTGGTTTTCCCTTCTTCAGAGTATCACATAGATGGAATTGTATAGTATGTATAGCCTCTGTTATCTGTTCTTTGCTCTTAGCAAAATGCACTTGATCATTCATACTCAGAGATCATTAGCTTGTTCTTTTTTACTGCTGAGTAGTATTCAATGGGAATATAGTAAAGTTAGTTTGTTTCTCAGTTGAACACTGTTTCCAGATTTTTGCAAGTATGGATGAAGCAGCTATAGATATTGGTGGATACTGAGGAGTAAGAAGGTTTACTGTGGATCACATGCTACATATATATATATATATATATATATTTGAATTTATAAGAATATACCAACTGTTTCCCAAAGTGGATGTACCATTCCCAATGGTGATGACTGAAGAAGCTTTTGAGAGTTTTGTGGTATAACTTAGGAATAGGAAAGGTTCCTGGTATAGGTTACACTCAAGGGCCCTAAAAGCACTAATCTCCCTTAAAAGTCCCAGCCCTGAGGAGAAGAAAGGCACATGTGGACACACCTGAAGCTTGGTGATGATCTCCTGTTTGGTGAGCTCCACCAAATGGCTGTCCTCTACAGCAAAAGCTGGGAAAGAAATCACTGAGAGTAGACTGGCATCAACTTCCTTGGATGTTGAAGCCCGGGGCAGTAGTGAATTCAGGATTGACTAAGAGAAAGGTAGCAAAAGAGAGTTTATTACTAAATACCATGGTTAAAAATTGAAACTAAGAGCTTTGGTTCCAAAAGATTTATATGAAACAAAAGCTTCCAGAAGAATAACTCAAACTTTATTAAATAGTGAGACCCTAAAAAAAAAGTAGATTGCTTTGTATGGCCTTTTCTTAATCCTGTCCCATGAGCTTCCCCATCCTGATTGGAGAGCAGCTGCTCATAGAAAAAGATTCTAATATTTGTGGGATACATACAGTCCTGTTGGTTCCCAGCACCTAGATAAGAAAAACGCTGAGGCTGGAAAGAAGATCAGTGTTTTTCTCGGGGACTGGGTAGCTCACAAACATCCATAATTTCAAACACCCTTTTCCAGCCACATGGGCACTAGGCATGAATATAGTGCAGACATACATTCAGGGAAAAAATCTACACACAAAATAATAAAAAAATAGAACAATAAACTAAGATTTAAAGAACAAAATAATATAAAATATGGTAGTTAGGCAGAGTACAGAAGGATAAACTATGCCCATGAGATATTTTCAAATTAATTTTCAGCAAGTGTAGAAAATAAAGGGCTTCTTTATATTTTCAGATACATATTTCATTGCATTTTGTTTATCTTTAAATCCCATACTTTTCCCTGGCCCCACATTAGTCCCACCAGTCGTCTTCCTATGCACAAAACGTTTCCTTTATTCTTCCATGACATACTTTACGCACAGAAAATATTTTCAAAATTAGAAGTTTAATTTATATTCACTAGCATATCATAGGATATAATCAGGGCTAGAAGAAAAGGAGAAATTTCCCATATTGGGAAAAGAAATGTAGGCAGCAATCATAAACAAACTGAGGATGAACTTTTACCACAGTAACAGTGTCCAAATATCTAACCTTAGAGACAACCAGGGACAAGAGAATGTTTCAGAACCACTATCCAGAACACTTAAAACAGATCATATCTTGTTTCCCTTTTATGTTTACAAAAAGCAATTCTTGGAAAAAGAAACTACAGGCCCTTGATATAATAGTAGTGGGTAACTGGATATATTTTGATGGGCTCCTATAATTTTTACTGAGACAACAGGACCACTGTGGTAGTTTGAAGTTTCAAATGCCCAAGCCAGTCGCTGTGTCTCTCTCTTCCTGCTGCCTGTTGATCCAGATTTAGAACTCTCAGCTACCTCTCCAGCACCATGTCTGCCTGGGTGCTGCCATGCTTCCCGCCATGATGATAATGGACTAAACCATGCTTTCCTTTACAAAAGTTGCTGTAGTCCTGGTGTCTCTTCACAGCAACAGCACATGGACTAAGACAACCATAATCTATTTTATAGCCCATGCTATATCGGGTTTATCTCAGTATAGAATGCTTGACAAAGACATTTCTGATCACATGGTAATAATCACACAATGGGCTGGTCTCTTCAAGCTAAAGCACATACTAAGTCTGACTCTGGGCAAGAATACAATTTTCTATGATATGGTTCATTATTTCTTTACCTGGCAGTGTTGTACTTCATCAGCCAGGACATGGATAACTGATTGTGGCCCACCTTTCACACCAAACAAGTCTAATTCATCTAGTGCTTCCAGGGCTGCCTGTAAGAAGCAATGGAAGAAAGGACTACTTCAGTGGGAGAACATGGGCTTAGCATGTGCAAGACCCAGTGTAACTGGTACATTTTATTAAACTGTATTTAATAATACCTAATAAACAACTATAACCTAACAACCCCTAAACAACCATACCCTAATCCTTTTGAAAGGATACCAGGCCATGGGTTTTTTGGGGGCAACTTGTCAGCCTTCTACTGCAGGCACACCTCAAACAGCAATCAGCAGTCTGGCTCTGGCATTGCAATGGCAGCCTTCTTGAGGCTGAACACAGTGCTTAGCATGAAAAATATAATCTAATGCCCTATGGCTAATCTATCTTCCTCCCAGCCAAAATCCCCTAATACTTGCATTTATGATTTTCTCTGGAATCAGCTCCTTTCTCATCATGCTTCCTGGACATCTTCTCATACTGCCATGCCTCTTTTCCTCCTCTTTCTTCTCTTCATCTTTCTGCCCCCCTCCTGGAAATGAAGTTCCACCCTATTCTCTCTAAAGCCTAGCCACTGGTTGCCCAGAATTACTGGCAAAGCAGAGGATGAATGGTGAGCCTGTTTACACAAACTCCAGACAGGAGATTCTAAAATAAACATAACAAAGCCATGTCTACATTGAAACCAGATAGTGGGATAGGGAAATCAGTTTGAATAAACAGGGTAAACTTTATACAGTGCACAAAAACAATATGCCAACACTGTAAATCTAGGCTATCTTCCACTTTATTATTTTAGAAACAGCAGTTTAATAAACATCTCTTACCAAATTACAAAGTTTCTGAGGTCCATAGATTATGCTTCTTACAATATCTAGCACTCAGAATGGCTTTACTGTTAAGTTAGAAATAATTATTTGTTTTCATTTTGAATTTTTTTCTTTTTGTTTTTTTCAATTAAAGTGTCTTTTTATATATACATGTGGATTTTTTTTATTTAACATGCTGGGTTTTAAAAAACTTTTTATTGATTCTTTGTGAATTTCACATGCACTCCAATCCCACTCATTTCCTCCTCCCCTTGTACCTACACTCCACCCTTGCAACTTCCCCCCAACAGAGAAAAGAAAAATCTCATTGTGAGCTTTAGTGTGTCTCAGTGTGTCCCACAGTATACTCTTTTGTCCACACTTCTTTGCTTGTAAATGTTCACTGCAATGGCTTGTTGGTCTGGTTTGAGGCCTCTGGCTTCTGCTACACTATCAATACTAGAACCTCAATGGGACTCCTCTTGGATATCCTGTTTTTGTCATGGAGATTGTGTAGATAAAGCTGGTAGACAACACATTAACAAAGTAATCAAAGACAGAATCAATGGTGATGGTACAAATTTATACCATGCATTTCCTGATGGTAGATGAGGGATACAGCAGTGCCTTTGTGGTGATCTTCCAAAAAAACCCACATAATATGAATCATAAAAAAATACTACACAAAATAAAAGTACTGATCCATAGTACACAGAATAACCAGTCTATAGTTGCATAACAAAAAGTGAAGAGGACATGGAGTGGTATGAAAAGCCTGGAGTGGGATGGTACACATGTAATCCTAGGGAGGCAAAGGCAAGGAGGATCAGTTCAAGGTTACCTCCAGCAGTACAGGGAGTTCAAGGCCTTCATGGTCTACGAGAGATCTTGCCACGAACAAACAAAAAAGTGAAGTGGTAGAGGTACGGCTATAGTAGTGGTAGAGTATGTAGACACAAGACTCCAGCCCTAAGTCCAAACCAAAACAATCAACCAAACAAAACTGCTCTGTGTTTCTTCAAAAAATGACAGTCTTGTAAAAGTCAAGAATTATAAAGTATTGCTTGCTCTACACTGGCTGAGCTAAAAAAGATGTTATGACAAAATGTAACTTCTTCCCCTGGTCTGGATACTGTGTCATAAAGATTTCTATCTTATCATAAATGATATTATTGGAATAATTTTAAAAGCTGAATAGGTTCTGTGGTATGTATAATCACTTAGTTCCTGATTTTGATGATCATATCATGGTTTCAGAAGAGTCTGAGGAAGTGCACAATGAAGTGTTGACTAGTAGTAGTTCATCTTATCTGTAGTTTGTGTATTTTCAACTAGCTCAGGAAAGAAGTCTGTGTATGTGTATATGTGTGCAAGTGTGCATGTGTGTGAATATATAACCAGGAAGAGGGAAATACAAAGCAAATATTAATAAACCTTGCATGAATGATGTATAGAATTTTTTCCTAACATTCTTGAAATTTTTCTTTAGTTTAAAATGATTTCAAAATAAAAAGGAAGGAGCAACAGATATAACTCAGCAGTAGAACACTTGCCTAGAACTTCCTATGATTTTATTTGAGATTTGTATCATAAATGTTTGCTCTTAAATTATTTCTGTATGTAATTGCATCTGTTTGTCTTATATTTCTAATATATTTTTCTCTGTATTAATTAAAACTATATTCCAGACCATATTTTCTCATTATAGGTTGTATCAAAAGCCTATCATGACTCGTTTGTCCTCTTTATTCCATGGAATATTTTTTGCTTTGAATTGCATTTCATTTCTTTTAGGTTTTAATACTTTATTATTCCTAGTTTGGCTTTAAATTTTCAGTATCATTATTAGATAAGAAGTATATTGTATATACTTTTTTAGCTGCATATTTTCTATTTAGTAGGAGTGGTTGAGCAACACATACTTAGCATAATAATGTTTGAACTTACTCTTGTTGTCCTATTTGATACAGTCTTACAGTTTCTAGAGAAAATAAAAGCCAGTAGGATGAAAGATATAACCAAGTAGAAAGGTGATGATGATATGGGAGACAGAGAGTTAAGGAGGATGGACGACTCAGAAATGGCTATCCGGTGGGTTGGACTATCGGGTTGGGGGAGAGCTTCCCTTAATTTATGCGATGGCAAAAATGGTGAATATACATTAAAATTTGTTGTCCTTGTAGGATATATAAACAGAGACATGTCACAAAGCCATTTGATATCAACTTTTGAACTTACAAAAAAGTTTTTAGTATTATATATTCAGTTTCATGGAGGAATCTGAATTTTGCTTGTGGTTTAAAGAACAGCTTAATGGGTCAACATGTACATAAGAGTTTATCTATGACAAAGCTAAACCAAACTCTGTTGACTAGATGTGGTAAAAATAAGAACGAAAATGTACCTTGGCCATTCCAACTGAACTTGCATTCAATTCTGAGATCCCTTGGTTGGTCTTGTCTCCACGTTCCCATATCCCAAAGTCCTAGCATAAAATAATCAGGATATAACTAGAAAATCATAACCACTAAACATTCACTAGATGTGTAATCCTTGAATAAAAAATATCAATAGTAGCAAATTTTCTACATACACACTCACATCCCCCCTCCACATTGGTTATTAAGGAGCTGACAATAACTTAAATTAAATTGAGCCTGTAAGAAGTTGGTAGTCTCTTTAACACTTAATCAGGAAGTCTAAGAAATAGAACTCAGGTCCTAGAGAAACACTGCTCAAGTTTTCCCCAAAGGAGATTCCCATAATGTCCAGCACGCAGTGGGTAAACAGCAGCTGGTATTTTATGTGAAACATACATTCCAATTTTATTCTCTTGGTACTAAAAATGTACAATACATGCATTATCTTCCTTATTCCTTACATTTTACATATGATGAAACAGTTACATAAAGACAGTAAGTAACTTACCCAAGGTCATATAGTTAAGTGACAGAATCAAGAGTAGACTCTAAGGAATGTCACTCCAAAACCTGCTCTTAAGCCATAACTAAAAAACATCCCCGTGGTAATATAAAAAATACTTTTAAATTATTTTTACTACCTATTTTTGAAATAATCAGAATTACATAGAAATTACAAAAATAGTATAATGAGTCCCTTAGTACCTTACCTTTGCCTAATGTTAACATTGGACATAACCACAGCACAACTGAGTTACCTATGGACTTCATGCCTGTACCTCCCAAGATTTGGGATTATAAGCACACACAGTCATTCCTGACTACTGCCTTTTATATATTCCAAGATTCTATTTCATTCCTGCCATGCAAAATTACAGTTATGAAGTAGCACCAAAAATAATTTCATGGTTGGGATCACACAACATAAGAAACTGTATTAAAGGGTCAAAGCATTAGGAAGGTTGAGAATCAATAACTTAAACATTCTATGTCTTAATGAGTTTTCCTTATGAAATGGTTTTAATGTTAGATGAAATTCAGGTGCTATATACGACACTATTTTAATCTCAGATACAATATAATACTATTAAAACAGATCACAATGAAATTAAGAGGAATTAAATACACTTTAAAAATCTGTATTCCAATAAATTCAAAAATTATAAGAAATTGATACATTTCTAGATACAGCTGACTTATAAGAATTAAACCAATAGGATAAAAAAAAACCCAAACTAAACCTGCCTACAAGAAGCAATGCAATCGAAGCAGTAACTTAAAAAAAAAAAAATCTATCAACTAAAAGAAGCCAGGCCCAGACAGATTGACTGCTGAATTCTGCAAGACTTTTAAAGAACTAACACCAATACTTCTCAAACTATCCTATGAACTATATAAAGGGAAGGACTGCTATCAGATCACTCTCTAATCATCCTGGAAGTAGCCTCAATGGAGAATTATCTAGACTAAGTTTTCCTATGGGCATATCTGTGAGGGTTTTTCTTACCTGGATTAACTGAGGTGGGATAAACCACCCTCAATGTGGGCAGCACCATTTCATGGGCTAGACCTTGGAATGAATAAAAAGGAGCATGGGGGGGGGGTTATAAGCAGGTGCACACACGTGCGTGCATGCGTGCGTGCGTGAATTCATTTTTCTCTGCTCGTCACTTGTAGATATAATTTGATTAGCAGCCTCAAGTTCCTGTCACCCTCACTTCCCCCAATGATAGATCCTAACTTGGACTTCTGAGTCAAATAAACCATTTATCCTTAAGTTGCTTTTATCAGGGCATTTTAACATAACAACAAGAAATAAAGCTAGTACACAGGGCAATTACCTTGATAAATATTCGTGGCAATACATTTTTCTGAAACTATCTCTTGACCTTAAAGAGACTGAACTTCTGAGGTACCTTGCAGCCAAGTTAATAATATGCCTTGAGATCATTTAAGACCATGTACTTAATCTGCTATCCTACTATGTACTCAGCCAATTTAAATTTAACCTGCCTGTAAGAGAACAATGTAGCCAGGTGATGGTGGCTTATGACTTTAGTCCTGGCATAGTCCTGGCACTTGGGAGGCAGAAGTAGGTGGATATCTGAGTTTAAGGCCAGCCTGGTCTATAGAGTGAGTTCCAGGACAGGCAGGAACTGTCTGGCTATACAGAGAAACCATCTCGAAAAACATGAAGAACCAGCCTGCTTCCATCTTAGACTTAAAAACCATTTTACAGTAAAGACAAATTAGGTTCATTCCTGTTTATGATCAAACCTCTGTTTCTCAAGAACTGGGGTATGCCCCACCTGTAACTGTAACTACAAATGGTTCTGTACTGCCTGTTCCAGGAATGGCAATCATCTTCATTTCAAAAAGCTGTTTAGAACCATCTTGCAATCCTACCTTTGTTTTAAAAGGTTATATGACCGACCACCTATGACTACTTTGTTTTGCCTATCTTACAGCCACGTCTTTGTTTCTGGAGGAACTAACTTATATTATGCTCCTGCAACTCCACCTATTTTGCCCTACAAACCCCCCATTTGGAAATCTCCTATCCCTGAGCTTTATAAAAACCTTGTCTTCCTCACATCCAAGACTGACCTCTCAAACACCGCCTGGGGGGGGGGGCAGTCTGTGTACACAAATTTTAAAAAAGCTTGCTTTAACTAATTGCTTTCTTTAATTAATTAGGTAATGATGATTTGAGTCGGTAGTCTTTTTCCTCCTATCTTTGAGATGAACAAACAGAGAGAGAGAGCGAAACACAATGTAACCAACCTGACTATGCCTTGGATTTCCCATGAAGTTAGCTTTTACAACTTAGGCTAAATGCATAGTTATGCATAGTTTTAAATCTTAAATTATATACTCTTCCATGTCCTGGACATAGAATAATGTATGTGTATATTGTAATTATTTGCTGAAAACCGTCAAAAGGTTAAAAGCAATTGTAAACAACCACAACACTGGACCTATAAATGGTGGAAGCAACATGTGGATATAAATTGATAATATATATTTGCAGTTTTCTTTGCATTCTAAGTCACTCAAGGTCAATTCATAACTTCTTCCCTTGTAAAACTCTGTTGAAGATCTCTGTAAAAAAATATCCCTTATTCTTTTCCCATACCATGTTTTCTGTGTTGCTCAATGAATACAGACCAAAGTCCTATGTTATTAACAGGCACAGCAGACACAGGGGCATGACAAACATCACAGAGACACACACGCACGCACGCACACACACACATACCAGGCAATAAGCACAGACACAACACAACTCACAGGCAACAGAGACAGACAGACAGATACACCACAAACTACAAACTAGGAAGAGAAGTAGAGAATTTAAATTTGGTCTCACACTTGGTTAAACTAATCCAAGGGAAGTTACTTTCTTTTCATTCCTCATTGTAGGACCTATGCAGTTTGGTGGCCCCTCTGGGGTTTCCCTGATGGATTAACGAGCACATTTTGGGACCATCTCTGACATTATCTTTAATGTGTTGACCAACACAGACATGGATGCAAAAAAGTTCAATGAAACACTGGTAAACTAAATTCAATAGTACATTAAAAAGATCATTAACAATGATCAAATTGAGTACATCCAAGGGTGCATGTATGGTTCACTATACATAAACTAATAAATTTAATATGCCACATAAATAGACTCAAGGACAGAATTACATCAGGATCTCGTAGATACAGAAAGAGGTTTTAAGAAAATTCAACAGAGTAATAAAAGCTCTGAATAAGCCAAGACTAGAAGGGACATAACTTAATAAAAGCTAGACATGTCAAACTCATAGCTAACATTATACCCAGGAGGGAAATATTGAAAATACTTCCACTAAAATAAAAAATGACACAAGAAGAGTCATTTTCCACTATTACTTAAATACAGTGCTTGAAATCTTAGTTGAAACAATAGAAAAGAGAAAAAATTAAAGAGATACAAACAGAAAGGACAAGATCAAATTGTCCCTATTTGCAGACAGTATGGATCTACATATAAGTGGCCCTAAAGTCTCCACCAGGAAGAGCTGATAAAAATCTTCAGCAAAGGTACAGTGTACAAATTCAACATATGAAAAGTCAGTAGTTTTCCATCAATAATACACAAAAATAATCCCATTCACAGCACCTTCAAAAACCAAAAAAGACCTAAGGACAAGCCTAACAAGGGAATTGAAAGACCTTTATAATAAAAAATTTAAAGCATTGAAGAAATTGAAAGATGCCAGAATATGGACAGACATCCCTGGTTTATTGATTGGCAGAATTAATATCATGAAAATGGCAAATTACAGATTCAATGTGGTCTACATCAAAATTCAGTGGTATTCTTCATATAACTAGAAAAAAATTATAAAATCTACATGAAAGTACAAAAGACCCTGAATAGTAAAAACACTCCTGATCAGAAGCAACAAAGGTGGAGGGGTCATAATATCCAATTTCAATATTTCAAATTATAACATAAACCCACAGTTTTAAAAGTCAGCATGATACTGGCATAAAAACAGACACACAGACCAATGGAATAGAAGAATGGACCTTAAAATAAGCCCACATAGCTACAGCCACATGCTTTTAGACAAAGATGATGAAAAACATATACTAGAGAAAAGACATCCAGGATACAGGAAAATCTAGGTGCCCACATGTAGGAGAATGGAACTAGATCATTCCTATATCCTGCACAAAATTATCTCGAAGTGGACAGAAGACCTCACTCAGTGTTAGACCTAAAACTCTTGAAACTTACAGGAAGACACAGGGAAAAGACTTCAAGATAAAGGCATAGGCAAAAACATTCTGGAAATGTTTCTAACAGCTTAGAAAATAATCCCAGGAACTGACAAATGGAATTACATAATTGTTTATCCATTTACCTATTCATGGGCATTTGGATTATTTGACGTTTGGGAGATTATGAAGAAATTCTCAGTGAACAACAACCAAAAAACCCCCCCAAAACAAAAAAAACCTCTTCATATTGGGTGCGGTGGCACACACCTTTAATCCCAGGACTCGGAAAGAAGCAGGAGGATCTCTGGAGTTCAAGGCCAGCCTAGTCTACAAACTGAGTCCAGGACAGTCAAGGCTATTATACAGAGAAACAGGGTCTTGGAAAAATTTTTTTAATTAATTAACAAAAACCCTTATTAAACTAAAGGAAAACAAATATCTGTAGTATTTAACACAACATTTTATACAGAGAAAATATTATAGTTGATGATTTAATAAGAACCTACTTCATATGGTAGTTTATAAGGGAAAGACCTTTTTGTATAATAGATTCTAAATCAATACACCAACAATACACACATGAATATTTTTATGTGCCAATGACCCATAATATCACTCAGTTATCATGCTTCTTTTAAAGATTTCAATTGAAGATTTCAATTAAAATAAGACTATAATGGGCTGGGATATAGCTCAATTGCTGAGTGCTTGCCTAGGGCTCATATCCTAGCACCACATAAAACTGGTCATGGTAGCTTATGCCTGTAACTAACTCCAACATGCTCAGGAGGTAGAGGCAGAAGAATAAGAAGTTTAAGATTATCCTCATATTGTGAGTTCAGGACCAGCCTGGGCTAGAGATTGTAGGGAGTTAGAATAATTAAATTAGATTTAGAAGATATCTACAGTCTCTTAATTCGGGGCATGAAGATCAACTTGGCTATGACCCAATTAGCTTATCAGCTTGTGGAAAAACAAGGTTGAAGTCAGGAAAAACAGGAAACAAACAGGAGACTTAATGGAATGAAAAACAAGGTTGAAGTCAGGAAAGACTTAATGGACTTAAGAAACATAGTATCTGGCCTGGCATTGTTTTCTTCTGCTAAGTGGGTGGAGCCCAAATTAAGCTGAAACAGAGTTCCTCCTATTTAAGGACAGTGCATGGAGCCCTATCCAAGAGGCCCCTATGAGAGAGAGCTCAGAGAGTCCTGCTGGAGAAAGTGCTGTTCAACTGAGCCAGGGATTTCCCTGAAACAGAAAGAAGCTGGTGAGCAGATAAAGCCTCAGCAAGACAGCAAAAGGCCAAGGACTAAACCCTGTGGCTCAGCTTTTGCCTAGAGGGGTTTGACCTGTCCAAACAGTGGCCTAAAGGAAACTGTGGCTGGCTTTAAAGACTGAGGCAGAGCCGCAGAGTTGCTGATGCGAAGGGGCTGGGGTCTCCCATAGAGAAGAAAGCCTTAAGCCTTATTTAAGGTGAGACTGTGATAGCCAACTTACCCTGATGAATCTACATCTGAGATATTCCAGAAAAAAAGGACTGCTAAGTGCGTTAAAGGGTCTACCACAGAGACTGTGTTTCTGATGACTGAGGACCTGCCCCAGAGACTGTATCCTTCTAAAAGTTTAGGAAAATAATTATCAATAGGATTAGTGATTAGGTTAAAGGTGCTGCAGGAAATTATAGGGTTAATAGTTAAGAAATTGTTGGTATTTGTTACAAGTGAATATTGTTAATTAGTAAATAAATACTTAATACTTTTAAAAAGTTCGGTAACAAGAGATGCTCTAATAAAATATATTAAATGCAAATAGTAATATAAAATGACTACAATTTAGTCTCAAAATTCCAAGTCCACTCCATGAAGTATTTGAAAGAAATGAACCATAGCATTTGGAGCCTCTTTATCTCTGTAACACACCAATGACAAGCCAAGCAGGGAAATGAAGATCTTAGTAAATAAAGTGAAATGGTTCTGTCATGAGCCTTTTGATTAGCTCATTATAAGGGTCAGTATTATGAGAAGAAATGGGTTGTTCAGTATATTAGAAATAAAACATAGAAATAAAATTCTGTTTAAGCTCTTTCTAAGATAAGTACTTACAGCAGTTTTATATGCAGCTTCAATGTAAAACACAAGGTTCTGTATAAAATTGACTTCATCTAGGCTGTGGACAATATGGAGTCCTGAGGGAAAAAGACAGAGTTGCTCAGTTACCACCACAAGGTCCCAGAAATGGAGATGACTCAGTGTACTCAGCTTCCGTCAACTTTACTTTAATGGACTCTACTTACCCGTCCAGCACAATTGGCTTATATTGTTCTTCCCCATGTTTATAAACATTTTTACTGGGATAGTCTATCATATAACTCACTGATCCCAAGTTTATAATATAATGCTTTTCACTGTATGTACAGTATATATCCATTACCACAATCAATTTCGGGACATGTTCATCACCACAGAAAGAAATTCTTTAGTCACTGGACATTCATATACATGGAAGTGTATCATACACAGCTTTTATGTTGGTGTTTGTGTACTGACAACAATATCTTGAAGGTCCCTTTGTGTTGTGGGATTCATCAGTACTTCCTTTATGGCCAAAAAGTATTGAATTGTGTGAATACACCATATTTTACTTATTCAATCATCAGATGATAGACACTGAGTTGTTTCTATTTTTTAGGTATCAAAAATAATGCTGCACAACATCTTTTCATGTCCCTAGTGGTTATTTACACATACTCTTTAGAGCAAACTCAGTTCAAATCCTCTAGCCACTTTTTATAATTGAGCTTTTTTTAAACATGTTTGAGTGCTTTTGACTACATATATGTCTGTGTAACACATGTATGCTCTGTCCATGGAGTCCACAAGAAGGTGTCAGATTGCCTGGAATTAGAATTGTAAGTGGTTGTGAGCTACCATGTGGGTGCTAGGATTTGAACCCAGGTCCTCTGGAAGAGCAGTCAGTGCTATTAAACACTGAGCCATCTCTCCAGCCCACTCTGGCCATTTTTTTTTTTGGTTTTTCGAGACAGTGTTTCTTTGTGTGTATTCTTGGCTGTCCTGGGCTCACATTGTAGACCAGGCTGGCCTTGAACTCACAGAGATCCACCTGCCTCTGCCTCCCGAGTGCTGGGATTAAAGGCGAGCACCACCATGCCAGGCTTACTCTGGCCATTTTAAAGAAGGTTATTATTTTCTTCTTTTCCTTTTCTCTTTTGTTTTGAGACAGGGTCTCCTTATGGCCTTAGACTTAAGATCTCAATGAAAAAAAAAATCTCCATGCCTTTGCCTTCTAACTATTAGGTTTATAACAATGTACAGCCCCACCATATCTGCCTTAATTATACTGTTGTCCTTCTGAATAATGAGTTGTGAGAGTTCTTTCTACTAGATACAAAAAGCCTATATATGATTTGCAAATATTTTCTTCTGTATCTATAGGTTGATTTTATGCATATACACCACAAATACATACATACACACACTGAGAGAGACACAGAGACAGAGAGAGAGAAGGGTGTTTGTTTGTTTTTTTAATGTGCTCTTATAGGTTAGCACTGAATTTGCTACTTAGTTGAATATAATCTTCAACAATCTTCAACTCTGGATCCTCCTATCTCCACCTCCTAAGCGCAAGGCTCACAAGTGGACATCACAGTAAACATAGATCCCTTTTTACTTTTTTGAGTGGCTCCCTGATGTTAATTTTGGTAAATTCCAATTATGCTTTATTTTATTTATTTATTTTTAGCTATTTATGCTTTTGGCATCCTATCCAAGAGAATTTTCCCTCCTGTTTTCTTTTGTTGTTGTTTGTTTTGGTTGTGAAGAAAAGAGTCTCTTGAACTCACTTTATAGCCAACCCTGGCTTTGAACTCCCAATCTTCTTGTCTCCTCTCTCAAGTGCCGGGACTACAGGTATGCTCCCCCTCTTCTATTCTCTTTTCAACCTTTTCTCTCTTTCCCTCTTCCCCTATTCTTTCTCAGACAGGGCCTTGCTACATAATCCCAGGTAGTCTCTAAATCAAATTCCTCCTGTCTTTGCCTCCAGAATGCTGAGATACAAGTGTGTACCACTATATATTTCTATTTCTTGGTGCTTTTCATCTAAATTTTTAGGTAGAAAACTGTATAGTGTTACATAGTATGTTGTGAGAATGCTAGATCCTGATGCCCTCTTCTCTGGGGATTGTTTTTATTTATTTAGGGATTTGACTGAACTACTTCAGTATAATCTATTCCCCTATAGCATGCAGCTTCTGGTAGTCCTCAGAGGATACAGTCTTAGGGACATGCATTGTCACCCGAAGAAGACAATGTTGTTGTTGTTTTTGGGGAATGGAGCTCATTAACTGTCTCTTCTCAAGATCTGGTAGACATCTGCTTCTGTTGGTATTAAGCTAAGCCCCTACCACTGTTTTAAACTGATTGCTCTATTGTTTTAAAGAATTCCCAAATAAATTGTTCCATCATTTCAAGCAGTTACACTTTCTCCTATAATCTTTGTGTCAAGTCTTTGATACTTGTTCTAACACCTAGGAGGATTCCTCAGCTTTCTTTAGATTTGTTAAAATTTCTAGCTAATCTTTTTTTTTTTTTTTAGTTTCTTGCTGTTACTGAACAATTAAATTCATCTTAATTATTTACACGTGTTTTTAAAAAGTTTTACTTTTATGTTCATGGGTGTTTTGCCTGCATGTATGTCTGTGCACCATATACATGTGGTGCCTGTCAAGGCCAGAAGGAGACATCGAATCTCCAGGAACTGGAGTTCCAGATGGCAGAGTCATAAATTAGATGCAGAGAATCAAGCCCAGGTCCTCTGGAAGAGCAGCCAGTGCTCTTAACTGCTGAGCCACCTGTCCAGCCCTTCATCTTAATCACTAAGAACCAAAATCTGCATTGTACTTTCTCAAATTTCCTTTGAAAGTTAATTTTCTTAACCAGAACTAAGGAGCCTTGCTTTTATAGTTTGTTTCTACCCTCCATTAAAATTTCTGCTCCAGTGCTCCAGCACTAGTGGTGAGTGTAGTGGCCCATTTCTTTTGGAATAACATTCGTGTTTGGCACAGTAAGTTCTGGACATGAGTCCTAGCTTCTGACCTTCCCAGATTGCATATTGCAGAATATAATGTTTGACCCATTCAAGAGGTACATGACGTAGTAGTCTCAATGTGCTCTTTCTGAGGCAGATTCTACTTCACAAACTGTTTATGTGTTTGGAGGATCCCAAAGCTGTACTTGCCTGGACTAGGACTTCTGAAATTCAGAGCTTAGGAGAATGATAAATGATACCAGCCTATTTTCTGAGGGAGATTTAGGAGCCTTAAACTACAGCAGGAGTTTTCAATCTGCACGTCAGTCCCCGAAGACCATCAAAAAACATAGATGTTTACATTATGATTCATAACAGTGGCAAAAGTACAGTTATGACGTAGTAATGAAAACTATTTTCTGGTTGAAGGAACTGTACTAAAGGGTAGCAGCACTAGGAAGGTTGAGAACCACTGGATTAGAGTTTAGGAGAGAGGAAACCTCTGTTCTGGCTATATCCCTCTCAAATGGTACTTCTATTATCCTGAGTTGGGATACGAGAGGGGTTAAGCTCAGACCAAATACCACACTCCCTCACTGCTCTCAATAATTAGATTTTTTGGAGTGCTTCTCCACCTACTATATGTCCTTTTGAACAAATTCCAATGGCTCCAAAGGGTTGTTTTCTTCATAATTTTTGGCTGTTTTCCTGAAGTCAATGAAGCTCTCCATACTACTATTCTGAAAGTTACAATCAACTTCTGTCTAAATCTATCTTCACTAAGTATTCAAAAACATTCACGGTATTGCTAATTATCTATTATATTCTTTTAACCAGTTATATATAACATAATTACTTTTCAATTTCAATCCAAATGCATTATAAAACATTTGTATTATTTCTTTCTAAAGTATTTCACTAACTTATTTACTAGTCTTCCTCTTAATTTTGTTCTTCATCCAGTTTTCCAATTCTGCTACTAGAATGAACCACCTGAAAGTCCCTTGATTATGTACATAAAATGGATTTCTACTGACTGCAGACTATAGTTTCAAACTATTTAGTATGCTACATAAGTCATCAAATAGCTAGCCCTAACTTTGTAGCTAGGTATCTAGCCTTCCTTACCCTGACAACCACTGCCTTTCGAACTTCCGTACTATATGTTTATCATCATTCCCTTCACGCTGAATTGTAAATTTTGGCTTATTCATACGTATTTCTTAAAGACTGATCAAATAATATCCACTTTATTCTAAGCACCTATCAAGGTCAGCTGATTGAATTGGAAATTAATTAAGTTAGGAATCAATAAACATTGATTTCATGACTATATCTCATGAACCTTTTTAATGTATCTCTACTTCCATCTTGGGGAATCACATTTAAAAACCATCAGGGATATTCAGTCATGTCCTGCTTTCTTAAAAAAGAAAAAAAAAACAAACAAACTAGAAGGTGGTGGCGTACACCTTTAACCCAGCACTTGGAAGGCAGAAGCAGGCAGATCTCTGTGAGTTCAAGGCCAGCCTGGTCTACAGAGTGAGTCCAGGACAGCCAGGGCTGTGTTACACAGAGAAACCCTGCCTCAAAAGAAATTTAAAAATTTAAGATAAAAAACCAGCTTCCAGAGTTGGAATTAAAATATTATGCAAAATGAAATTATAACTACCACTCTATTGAAAGAAATAAAACAAAATTCTATTGATAGTGGGAAAAAATTCTCCTCCAAAAAGAGACTGATTGGATAGCCAGTTCATAATTTTCCAGAAAGGTTATTCAGACTGTAGGCTGTGTTCTACAAGAAAGAGTTTATCATCAAACATTTATTTGAAAAAGAAAAAGAGTATTCTGAAAGGATTCCCACTTTGGGTGGTAATCCAAATCCTTTAGTATGAAGAAATTCTGGCCTGGGCAATTTAGTGAGACCGTCTGTCAAAAAAAATTAAAAGGCTAGGATTTTAGCTTCCTGGTAGAGTGCTTGTCTGGCACACATGATTCTCTGCATTGAAATCCCAGCACCATAGGAAAAATGGCATTGTGAATACATTAACTTACTAAATGACCTGGAAATGTTCTCATCAAGTTTAAAAACTCGATATAATAGAATTGTTTTCATTTCCAATTTTACATCTATAAAGGAAACTGTGTTGTTCCTGTTGTTTGCTTTGAGACAGGCTCTCACTATGAAGTTTTGACAGCTTAGAGCATGCTATGGAAACCAGAGCTGGTCTGGAATTTGCAACAATTCTACTGCATCTGCTTCCCAAGTGCTAGGAAACAGACAGATGTGAGCTACCATATTTCTTTTTTTAATTTTCTTTTACATATCAAGTATCTAAAGATAATCACAAAACCATTTACAAAGAATATTGTTTAATAATAAAACATACACATTTAGATTCAAATCATACTCATAAAGCATATATACAGTAGGTGGTTCTATAGCTACATGAAGGCACAGACATATGAAAATAAGAAAAAAACTTCATATTTCCTTCCTTCCTTCCTATCGTCTGGCATCTGAGAATTAGTAAGTAATAAAAATGCCTGTCTAAAGATCTAGTCCAGACTTCCAGGTTCCAATTTTAAAAGTGTATTAATTAGTACTGCAAATTTGTTTCTCAATACAAGATACTGCCTAGACCTCAAAAAAGTTACCTAGCTGCACAAAGCTTATCAACTATCATTACTTCTAATGTGCTTCTTTGAGCACTGTAATCACATACTTTATTTTTCAGCCAATACCAAAAGAGAAGTCACACAAACTAGAGTAGATGCTCCAAACATAAGAGCGCACAGTAATTCTCTCCATGTACTGACCTGAGGCAGTCATTTGTGCTAGGAAGAGCAGGTACACTGAAGTAGCATCCAACTGCAGGTGTCCCCACTCGTCATCACCCACCACAGTGCCACAAGTTTTGGTGTTGTACTTGGCATGGAGGCTATCTTTAGTACTCTGAGTATACTTGAAGGACTCTACTTTATCCACCTGAAAAGAAAACAGTGTAAGAAGGCCAGTCAGAAAAATCAACACATATATCATGTATCTGTAGAGCTATGAAATACATTACTATACTCTGCTTTCACGCAATTGTGAATATTTAAATATATTGTTACCTTTTTTTTTTACTGCACAGAGGAAATATGTTATCTTTAATTAAAATAAGAAATGGTTTAAAAAATTAGCTATTTTGTGTTCATTACCTCTTTTCTATGCTTTTCAAATGGTTGCTTTGCCATATTGTAGAGAAACTGGAAGCTCAAATATACAAGAACAGTTTAGTAAGATAATTTGGTGCTGCACATTTGTTGCTGAGATTAAAGTAGGAATCTGAAGATGAACTGAGAGGAGGATATTTTTGTTATGTGTGTGCCTAGATGTTTGTGGGTGTAGGTACCCCCAGAGGCCAGAAGAGGGCATCAGATTCCTTGGAGCTGAAATTACAGGCCAAGCCCCCCAAGCCCAAAATGGGTGTTAGGAACCAGACTTAGGTCCTCTCCAAGAGTAATATGTGCTCTTAACTGCTGAGCCATCTCTCTAATCCTAAGAGGATAAGTTTTGAATATGTCATGAAAAGAGTTAATGAGAACCATACAGAGTCACTGAGAAATAGCATTACAGAAAGCTAAAACTACAAATTAGAAGAGAATCCTTGGCATCTGGGGATATAGCTTAGTGGTAATGTATTCTGAGGATGTAAAGACCCTGGGTACAGTTCTTAACACACACATACACACAGCAGAAGTCAAGACAGGACACTTTGGGTAAAAAGGCAACTAATAGTTACTGACCTAATTCCTGAAAATGAAAATTAGATGTGATTATCTATGTCTCTGATGTATGATAACTAGCACATCTTAAATATGGTTCATTAAATTTGTGACTATACCTATTTAATAAGACAGAAAGTATAAATATATACAATACAAATGAAGTATAAAGACAGAAAAAATGATATACGTGAGATTAGTAGAGAGATATGTACAATAAATAATTGTATATGCATTTAAAAATCATTTGTAGATAAGGAAGTTTAGAAATTGAGTGCTTATTTCTTTCTACTTTGATCTAATTAAATCAGATTCAATGTGTACATGTCTTAAGATCCCAGAATAAAGGTTTCTTAGTAAAATACTTTGGTGTGGAGAAAATGTTATAAATGGTAGACTATAAAAATGTTTGCAATGTATGTGACAAATGATTATATCAATAATATGCCAAGAACTCAGTAGATAAGAAACAGACAACCTACAAAGAAAAAGTGGCAAAGTTCTAGCAAGTAATTCATCAGTAAGAACTGCAAATGTTCAATTCACATATAAAAGGATGTTCGGCTACACTCAAGGTCAGGGAATGCCAATTACTTGAAGTTCAAGACTCCTTATCGCAAGTCCTAAAATTGAAAACACTTTGAAAGTTTTTTTCCTATCTACATTTGATATCAAAACTCATTTGGTGAAAACACTAAATTCAAATCAATATAGGGCTATTTATAGGCTATGTTCCATTTAGTGTAATGAATGATTCCCTACAAAGAGGTTTTTTTATTGCAGAGCATTTTTCTCTACCCACTGAAGACACAAGAAATTATATGATAATGTACACTCTACTACCTTTTTAAAGATCTGAAAATTTATTAATTCTAGAACTGATCTCGACCTAAGAGTTTCACATGAGGATTTTTTTAAGACCTGTATCATGCTTTATCCAGTACACATAATTGTAAACACTATAATGCCTTTTTTAAAAAAAGAAAAATCATTTGTAAAGGAAGGAAAAAGACTGGAAGGAAATAATTTCAGTTGTAACAGGGTGGTGAGTCTCTGTGAAATCCCCACGGGAGAGTTCCAAACCTTCTAAAATTAGAGTACACTATTTGTGAATCTGAATAAAAGGCTATACACATTATTAAGATTTTGTTATGGTTTTTTAGAAGTTGTTACCAATGCCATACCTGTCTGATCATGCAGTGGAGCAGTCCTCTCATTAACTTCACTACACTCTGAAGAAATAAATGGAAACAAGACTGTTATAAACATACTGAGATACATGAACACTTACTCAGCAACTTTAGTTGGTACATGACCTTTTCGGAACAAGTAACCCTATCCTGGGTTCTATTTACATGGCATTTACTTTATAGGTACACAAAATAGACTGCAGCTGAAAGCTGAATCAAAAGCCTTAAGTTTATGAGTCTTTGGATTTAAAAATAATAATATAAGATTTTTAAAGGAGTTTTACCTAAAAATAAAGCAACCATCTAATAGTGGAGAATCCACCTAGACAAAAGGAGCAAGTCAGCTCCCAAGGTCAGGATCCCCTAAATCCTCCATAGAATCTTTTTATTTAAAATTTTCATTTTATTTTTAAAGATTTGCTTTTCATTCTATATGTATGTGTTTTGATTACATGTATATGTGCACATGAATAGGTAGTATGTTTTAGAATGTCACAGCATGGAACTGCTTTTCCAATTCTGTACAAAACTTTCTGTTGAACAGTTTAGAAGATCTTTAATCAGTCTTGTGTTCCACAGAAGATAATATGAGAAATTTCCCAAGTAATACCGTGAGGGTGACCATTAAAAGAGGACATCATTAAGAGAAACAGTGGCAAATTGCTACTGTTTGGAGGAATATTGTGTTTTGTTTTACTTGGAAAGATGGGTTTTCAGGCACACACAGTTTAAAGAACCACAGGATACACATGAAAAACTAGTAAGCAGACAAAAACTGGAGTTTGGATCTCAACTGAGATCAGAGTTAAAAGAAGAGAGTTGGAAATCATTCTCATAAAGGTAATAGAAAAGTCATGACAAAAAGATGAAAGATGATACAAAGAGAATACACGGAGAAAGAACCAGAAGTGGAGGAAGCCAAGAGAGAACTTTATTTGCCTGAATATTTACTTTTTATAGCTGTGAGACTTTATCTATATGCTCAAGAAAGGGAACATTTGTAAAAGTATACTGTGTACAATTCTATTTCCAGTATAGAACAAGGAAGTTAGCTAAGCCCAATTCTTATTTCCATCCACAATTCTTGTCTATTCTCTGATTTTATGAGAGAGAAGGTAAAATGAGAGTTGGAAGAAAGGGTATAAATTATTAACAATATTTTGGGGAAAATCCACACAGTAATGTCAAGTTGGCAGCAGGTAGAAATTTAATTCGTATTGGATTTAATCTATGTTCATTTGCTAGTCATAGATCAGTTATTATCTAGGCATACTATTAGAACTGTCTATAATAGAATCACCTAGGTAATTTAAAAAATGCCAATGCCCATGGATATATTTTCCAGATTCTTATTCAAACTGCTTTAACGTGAGGTCCAGTAAGGATATCTCTGAAAAGCTTTGCACTTAATTCGAATGTACAGTGAGAGTTCCTCCTGGGTCAGGGACAAATCCAACCCATCACTGTTTTTGTAAATAACATTTCATTGGAACATCATCATACTGATTCTTTACATATTATATCCAGTTCTTTTCTGCTACACCTACAGAGCTGAGTAATTAAAAACAAGCAACCTATACACTAAAAATATTTACTAGCTAATCCTTTACAAAGATGGCTGGGTTTCCAATCCCCAGTCTAGATCAATGCTGACTTAATTTTTTTAAAATATGAGACCTAATAATCAAATTTGTTTTGATTCATAAAACAAGTCCATGTAAAATTTAGAATTCACACAGGAACTTTCCTTTTCTGAAATTGTTCAGCATTTCCAGAATGTTCTGAAACATTCCAAACTTAGTAATGTGATGATATAAAAAATAATTTTTAGCTATGTAAAAGGTTATATAATAGAACACTAAAATTTTAGAGCTGGCAAATCACCTTTGTTTTCATTTTTCCACTTGGGTCAAATTAAGGAAAGACACCAAATCTTCAGAATGATGGGACAACAGGTTTATTCTAATATTGAAATTTTTGATCAAATTATATCAGGCACATA
This sequence comes from Lophiomys imhausi, assembly GCA_907164525.1. Lineage (NCBI taxonomy): Eukaryota > Metazoa > Chordata > Mammalia > Rodentia > Muridae > Lophiomys > Lophiomys imhausi. Next base: position 28,658 of record CAJQZJ010036281.1, read on the forward strand.
ATTAAAGTTCTACTGATATTAATTTATATAATCAAAATAAGAAACAAACTACTGAGATAAAAATAGCAAAACATTCAGGGTAGGATGTAGGACTAGGGGGTTTTAAACAAATATTCCCTATGTTTTCCAAGCATCTATTATAGCATCATTTGTGCAAAAGTCTGTACTTCCTCAGCTAGAGTAAAAACTCCAACAATGTTTTGCATCTCTCAGTAATGGCCTGAAAGAATTTCAAATGCCTGCTGATACTGAAGATAACACAGTGAGCCTTCTCCCACTGCCAGAAACTACAACTTCTGACTATATTACTGCTCTTAAAAGCAACCAAATTCCAATATCCTGATTTATAGACCACGACTGGAGTTCTGATTTCCTAAGTTTAGGGGAGACAACAGGAGAAAATAGCTGGTGTGGTAAGGCTCCTTCTCACTAATGGAAAAAGATCTATGTATACTTAGAACTAATTGCAGGGTACTTTACCATTAAAGGTATTGTATAATCCAAATTATTGCTGTTTTAGACACTGTAGTTCCTTTGTGTTCACAAGTTCAATAAAGGATGCTAATTTATTGAGGGAAGGTTGCCTTAAAAGTTGGCTTAAATTCATCTTCTGACTCTGACCTCAATTTATCCCCAGGCAGGCAATGGGCTCTCGAAAATAGTGGTCACAGCTATAAAGATCAACAAAGTCATTATTTTTGTCTAATGAAGAAAGCCTGTTGATTTGTGTAAGTTCCACTCAAATACAATTATTTTTTTAAAAAATAAGCAAAATAGTACATATCCACTCCCAAATATTCTTGTCAATGAAAATAAAAAGGTAGAACCTAAAAATACAATTAGAGGATTAGTAATTTTAAGAAATATATCAGGTTAGGATTTTCTAAAGTAACGAACATACTAAGCCCTTTTCCCTGAATCTTTAAGTTTCCAGGTTCCACTTCAACAACCAAACCAAACCAAACCAAAACCAGATATAGCAGAGGAAAACTTCATAGAATGCAATTTCAGCAAGGTAGTGTAGGGCTACATTTCCTTCAACTCCTGCACCCCCACTATACCCACACATAGCCCCACACCTCTATATAGTTTTGTTTTGATTACCTGCTCCAGTTCATACGCCTTTGCCTTGTCCTCATCACGGTCTGCATTTTTCCGATATGCCAGGCCCAAACCCCAAACAGCCAGGATGCTATACACATTATCTCGGACCCAGGCATCTTTCTGATCATAGCTGGCTGGAAGCAAGCCTGTCACTGGATTCTGCAAGAACAATCAAGAGAGGATAGGCAGCTAACCTCAGAGTGTTAAAGGAAACAAAACCTATGGAATACTTTATTTGGAAATTTTAGTCTTTCTACTACTTCCCAATTCTTGAGTTTTAGAACGTTTCTTTTGACCAATTTCAGGCAGATAGTGTTATTGACTTATAAATGACAATACAAAATTGTGCATATGTACAGAATGCAACATAAGTTGACACACACATGAATGTATTGTGAAATGACCAGCACAATCAAGTTAATGCATCTATCACCTCACTCAGCAAGTTTCAAGTATACAATAAAGTATTATGGGCTAGTCAGTGTGCTGATGTTGCTAATCCGTGTTGCAGAATATACTCATATTGTAACAGAAAGTTTGTTCTTCTTCAAGTGATATCTTAAGAATAAGAAAAGAGCTGGCTGAAAGCTTACAAGTCCAAAATGTAGGTATTATTAAAATGAAGGCATTTAGGGTTATTATCAAATGTATTACTAAGGCTATTGCTAAGTGGATTTTTAAAGAGTGTAATTTTTTTAGTTAAATTCAACTACCAATGAAAATCTGAAGTAAAGGAGTAGAAAATGTATTTAGAAATATATACAGCAGGTGTGGTGCCTTTTGCCTATAATTCCAACCCTTGGAGAGACTGAAGTAGGAACAGCAATGCCACTTCAGGGCCAGCCTTGGCTATATAGTGAGTTTCAGGCTGTTGTGGGGTATAAAGACTTGGTTCTAAAACCAACAACTCCAAATATATATAATCCAGGTACAGTGGTGCATACCTGTAATCCCAGCAATTGGAGATGAAGCAGGAGGATGGTGAGTTTGAGGTTAGCCTGCACTACATGGTGAAATCCTGTCTCAAACAAACAAAACAAAACAAAAACAACTTAGGAAACAAACAAGCAAAAAATAAAAATAAAAACAAAATAAAACAAAACCCACTGGCTTGTAGTCTGCTATCCAAACTCAGAAGGCTGGGGCAGGAGGATCCCAAGTTCAAGACCAGCAAAACTGCTTAAACAAAAGAATACACAAAGTGCTTTGACCTTCACAATAGTCTAAGGTCTCTTAGGATGGCTAAAAGTTCCATATCTTGGTGGGGGATGTGGAAGTAGAAGGCCCAAACCTGGGGTGAGGGGTCAATAAACAAGTGTTATCTATCACCTCTTTGCTCCTGGAATCTAGCTGTAGCTGGGGGGAGAGGGGCGGTTATCTGTGGGCTCAGAAACCTGGAATAACTGAAGAGGGGTGGGGGACTGCGGTTTTACATGCCACACTTTGGTTCTACTACAAGTTCAACATGTAACTTTCCTTTGGGACCTCTTTGGGCCTCCCCTTTCAAGGGTTCAGCCAGGGTCAGTGTCCAGCCGCTCACACTTCCCCCTTGCCTACACTCACCTGATGGCACAGGATGGTCTGATGCACCAGCCTAGCATAGCCGTCCAGGCGGACCCCGGAGTTACTCCGGCTCCTCATAGCGCCACGTCCGTAGCCCCCCAAATCCACACTCGGGAAGCTTGGGCGCCAGGCCTGGGGACACCTTCTAAGCGCCGGCTCACTCGCTTGGCCGACGGTTTCCGCGCGGCACCCCGCTCCGGCGGTCTCGGAGTCCACTTCAGGCCGTGGCTCAGCCTCCGGTGGGTCTAGGCTTCTGCCTGCTACACTCCAGTCCTGACTCAGTCTCCCGTGGCCTCCGGGTGCCGCACCGGCATCCTCCGCTCGACTAAGAGACCGCGGCAGCCGGGAGCCTGCAGGCTGGCAAGGGAGGCGGGTCAGCGGGCTTGGCACCGCCTCCCCTGGAGAGCGTGCGGAGGCGGTGCTTAGGTTCCCGCAGCTGCGCGCTGCGCCAACGGGCGGTCAGCCGGCGGTCCTAGGCCAGAATGTGTCTCTGTAGGCAATGTGCTCTCTCTCCTGGGGTTATTTTCGAAACACTCTAAGGGCCTATTTTAATTTTGCACGTCTGTTGTGTGCACAAGCTGTTGCTCATACTTCGGAAGGACTCGTTTTAGGAACCCTCCCTCGGGAACTCTTGAAAACTGAAAGGAGAAGCGCGCCAGCTCTCAAGAGACTGAATGATTCGATTTCTGGATCTTTATTTAACCAAAAAGTCGGATTAAACTTGGCACTCTAAACCAACCAACCAACCAACGAACCAACCAACCAAACAAACAAAAGAATTCCCTAGGGTTATTGCCTCCTTAGAGACTGCTGCGTGGGAAGGAAGAAGCAATTAGGGACATTTGAGGAAGCAAGTGTCGCAGGCTGGGAGCACGACAGGGAGCGAGCAGTGGCTGAGGGTGGTCTTGGTGGGACAGTTGACAGTGGAATATCTGCTTTGGAAGACTTCCCGGCAGACTCAGGTGACACGGCCAGGGCAACAAACATTCAGCTGAAAATAAAGCGAGAGAGGGGGCTGGGGACTTAGAAGGGTACAGAGGATACTGTGATAGGCTTGAGGAATCTGCCTCCTGCAGGCGGTCCCCAGGACCTTTGCTTTGGCGCTCTACTGTCCCCACCCCGACCTTTTACTCTGCCGCTCTCCCAAACCCAGCGCCCTAGTCTGGGCTCCGCTGGAGTATCACCTGCTTTCTGAATTGCTGGGCAAAAGAATTAGACCGTCACTTGACCTTTCAAGTTCTAAATCTAAACCTTCCCTGATTTTTTTTTTTTTTTTTTTTTTGTCTCTTATGTTTCTTCTCTCCTCACAAGCTGCCTCGGGGTCACTGCTGCTGCCTCGTCCTCATTCAGTATAGGTTACAGTCAGGCACACTGGCTGGCGAATATTTGGTAATGATGATGAAAGGTAAGTGCTCAAGAACCCCAAGCTGGGATTTTCAGCTTAAACAGTCAATGATGCAGTTCAATACAGTGACACGGAATTCACAGGCAAATAGTTTCCACTCTAGTCCCTACCTACGCAAATGCAATGACTGGCAAATAAGCCAGCCACTTCAAGTCCTTAGTACAAAAGGAAAGGGAGTTCAATTTGGAAAGAATATCTCACTGCTCAGGCCCCCAATTCCCTGATATCTTGCCCTTACTCAGAAGGTAACCTTCGAAACCTTTTTCTATACACTTGTCACCTTCAAGTGTCTGCTATCCAGTTTTTCATCTCAATATCATCCTAACACATTTTCAAAACATTAAAGTAATATATGATTACTAAAGAAAACTTGCAAAATACGAAAAAGCGAAATAAAATATTGAAATCAGCCATAATTCCCCCACACCACTACCTGATGATATTTTAGACGCATTTACTAGACCTCCCATTCACCCTATGATAGCATGACTGGATTAGGAACATCAGAGGTGAGGGATCACTAAGAATGACAGCTAACTGGCTATCAACAGACCCTGTTAGCTCAAATTGCTTTGGTGCTTTCGGCCTTGGTCCAATTTAGATTTTCAGTCTTGTAGTCTTAGAAACTTGATCTGCTCAGTGTCCCAGAACTGGTAAGACACAGGAGGCTGACTCATGCTGATTGCCTCACAAGAGCTTGGTGCACAGAAAACCAGGATGCTGTTTGATAATGAGAAAAAAAAACCCTATAAGACAGCTTACATTAACTTCAACATTACATTTTCTCCCATTCTCCAATAAATTGGAATCCTTATTATTTACCTTATATAATGGCCCTATTAAGTAGATAGTCTTCTGATTAGTATGTATTTAATTGTACAGAATAGTGGATTTCATCAAAATGTATTCAAAAATAAACATATCTTAGAGGTGGTTTATATGTTATGAAGGCACATAAAAATCAAGTGGTTGGCAGTGTGATCTTCTATGTTGTTTTTGTTTGTTTGTTTTGAGACAGGACTCACTTTGTAGACTAGACTGGCCTCAAACTTATAGAGATCCACCCGCCTCTGCCTCCAGAGTGCTGGCACTATTCAATGTTGGTTTTATTGACTCTTCTTTATATATGTCTCCAGGACTTACTGGCACATTTTTTTAGGTATATCAAAATTGTAAATGAAATTATAGTTGTCAGTTTGAAGACACTGCTTCTTTTTTAAATTGTTGACACATAAAAGTTGTACATATTTATGGAGTACCAAGTGATGTTTTTGATGCATGTATATGTTGTATAATGTTCAAATTAATATATAAATAAACTCTTCATAAGAGTTTCAATATTACAAATAAGGTTAAATTAAGTTCCACATGTTTAATATCTTCTACCACAGTCTTCCTTATCCCCCTTGGAAAGGCAGCCACCGTTATTAGATTGACTTGTGCCCTTCGAAGTTGATCCTGAAGGACTTACCCATATATTTGGAGATATTCATATGAAAATATACTATTTCTTTATCTGTGTTTTTAAAAATTTGACATCTTTACTTCTTTTGTGTGTATATATGTGCTATATGTGTATACATGTATCTGTGCATGTGCCCTTGTGTGTGTGAAAAAGAGAGAGAGAGTATAAATCATATATTTAAGTTGAGTGTCCTTTTCTTTCATTTGCCATCTTATATATTGAGAGGAGCCTTTCACTGAAGCTGTAGCTCATTGTTTCAGCTGTCTAGCAAGTATCTACCTGTGTAACAGTAAATTTTTATTTATCACGTACATATTTATCAATACATAACAATTACCTAGCATTTGTCTATAAAATTCCTAAATCCTAAACACAAACCCTAACTCTGAAACCCAGCACCTAAAACTTCTTAGTACCTATAATACAAGCATTTAACATTAACCTAAGGTTTCTCAAAAGGATATTTTTTTCTGACAGCGGGTCCTGATGGATGGCTGGTCTTCATACAATTTTACAGTTTTAAAGTCTCTTTAAGTCTTTGAATTTCGCTGGTAGCCTTTGTGGTCTTAAGACCAATTAACATATGAAAGTTTCCCAGGCAGCTCACCTAATGAGGTCATACTAATGACCTGCAAAGGCCTGAAGTCCTGGAGCTCCAAGTCTAAGCACTCCCAAATCTCAGAATCTCAGGGAGAACCCATCTCTTCTCCAGACTCAAACCAGGTCAACATCAGAGGGTGAAACTTTCTATGATATTGGAGTGAGTTCTTCCAAGTTCCCTATGCTATTATATGCTAACACTAAACCTACCACACTTCCCCCTTCTCACCAAACAATCAATTTTCCCTAACAATACCCATATGTCTATATCAAGAAAAATCACATGAATTGTTTATGTACAATACATAAACAAAATAAACATATATATATATATACACGGTAATATTTACATCTTTTGACAATCAAAATACAAGGTGAGATATCTATTACTTATCTGTCTATAATAAGAACAATCATATGAATTGTTTATGTGCAATACATAAACAAAATAAACATCATAATACAAAATAATATATGAAAAATATAATTAAATTGATTTTAAATTTTTATAAATATATAAAATAATATATATAACCTTAAATCTTATCAATAAACACAAATCAAGATTATTTTTTAAATAATCCTAAATTTATGAAATATTTTATTTTATTTATTTTTTTTAATAATTTATTTTTTATTTCTTCAAGTTACATCTCAATCACAATCCCCTCCCTACTCCCCCCTCCAGTCCCACCCTTCCACCCTCCTCCCCCTCAGCCCCACCATCCTCTTCCCTTCTTTTTTTTTTTTAGTTTAAGGTATTTATTTTCCCCCCAACAGCTCTCCCTTTCAGTCCAAATAATGGTTCTTTTTCTTATAACTATAAATACAATACAAAACAACAGAAATAAATAGGCCACGATTATAAGAGTTATATGGCTTAGCATACATTCCCAATGTCCAGTCCATATGTATTTGGCACCTGACTTTAACATTCTACTATCTAACCATCTCCATGAGTTTAAAGTTCTATATCTAACTCAGCTTTCATACTAACTTGCCTCATAATTTTAAAAATATCTTCTTAGATCCAGAACACCCTCTTGATTCCTAAACAACTCAAAATTTAATTTGGCAAGAAAAACCCCTTGCTTCAACTGTAGACAGACTTCTGTCC
>CAJQZJ010036281.1:116376-130926 GCA_907164525.1 Lophiomys imhausi
ACCAAGGCTCAGGGAACTTTTTGAAAGAAGAGACAGGAAGATTGTGAGACCCAAAAGTCAGGAAAGACTAGAACAAAACGGTGTCTTCTGCTTATGACAAGACCACTGTACTTTTGAATTCATAGCACATAAAGTGCAGAGTAACAAGCCAGTCAATAATCTAGCATGGTTGAGGGAGGGGGGTCATGAGTCCCCACACTTAATCAAATAGTTATGGACATCTGATAGCTTTTGAGTTTAGGGAAAATCTGTTTTCTCTAAAGGTGTGTCTCTGGTGAGTCAGTCTTTGCTCCTTTGCATGGCCCCATACCAGTAGTGCAAATTAGTCTAAGTGGATTAATAAAGAGGACTCAAAATTTGGATGGAGTAGGAAGGTGGATGGTGGACCTATAAAGAGTTAGGGGAGGAATGGGGTGTGAATATGTTAAGAATGCTTTGTATCAATGTTTCACATGCACACATAAAAGGACATGAAGTGGGTGTGGTAGATGGGTCAGGGAGGAGCTAGGGGGAGAAGTCAGGTAGAATATGATCACAGTACATTGTATGCATGTCTAATAATAATCTAACAATAAAGGTATTATATATATATTAAAATACATAAATAAAGGAAAGTACATTATTTCCTCCTTTCCAATCTACATGCCTTTTATTTATTTTGAGGTTTTTTTCTCTTTGAGCCAGCTATAGCCTAAAATTTAATGGGTGCATGTGGTTAGAATCTGTAGACAGAGACATTGTGGCTCACTTCTGAATTTTTACAGGAGTTCTCTGTCTTTTTAGTATCATCTTTTTTCTATCATGCACACAATCCAATTCTTGTATACATGTATGTAGATATATGTACATCAAATAGAAGGACAGCATTTAGAGGGAGATATATGTACATCAAATAGAGGGACAGCATTTAGAGGGAGAAGAGAAACTAAAGAGTAGTGGAAACAAGAGATATTAAAGACAATAAAGATGAATATTATATATTTCTCATATATAGAGTCTACATTCGATTGGATTGAATAGAGCATACTCAATTCAAATGAGCTGTGTGTTCATGTGTGTGAGTGTGTGTGTGTGTGTTTGTGTGTGTGTGTGTGTAAGTAAGTAAGGAGAAGAGGAACTACACTGAGGGGGAAGAGGACTGTGTGGAAAATGAGTAATGGAGGGCAATGGGGGTATATGTATATGAGTAAAGAACAATGATAAATGTGTGTGAAAATGTCATGACTAATCCATCATTTTGAATGCTAAACAACAATTATAAAAATAATATTAAGACTATAAAAATTAATGAAAAAAGAAGCATTCATTTTTTCACCAATAAGTATTTTTCTAGCAGTGAATTTCTTGGTAGATATACTTTATTGGGTTAAAGATATGTCCTCATTTCCTATATTGTCAAATTTTTAATTTGATATTTATCATAAGTGGACTTTTAACTTGTTACATGTCTTTTCTGTCACACATCTTTGTAACTGCTGCTATTTTCTCTTATCCCACTAAGGCAGTATAATTCATCAGTGGATTTTTTTTTTTTTGAGACAAGGTCTCACTCTAGACTAACCTGTCCTGGAATGTACTACGTAGCTAAGGCTGAGTTCAAGCCTGTTGGAATCCAGTTTTCTGAAACTTCTGAATGCTGGGATGTCATACCTATAGGAATGTGGCACTAGACCTAGATTTAGTATTGATATTTAAATGGAAAATTGTCTTGCATTCCTAGAGTAAGCTATGTTTGATATTGGCTATTTTTAATATATTCTTGACTTCAAACTGCTAAAATTTCATGAGAGAGATTTGCATTTATATTGGTGAGGAATACTGGCCAGTAATTCTTCTTGTACCATCTTTTATTTCTTCATATAAGTAATGCTGAACTCATTAAATAAATGGGGAAGTACTTTCATTTACTTTCTAAGATAGCTCTTGTCAGATTCCTGTAGCGTTTTTTTCCCACTGTACACAGGTAAATACCAGTTTTGCTTGAGGCATGTTCTGAGCCAATGAAAAAAGTATGAAATTTCAACAGGGCAAGATATGGTGACTGGTGCAACTTGGGAGATTCAACTTAGTCCCAAAAGGGCAGCATATTGCTTTGATAGTTGTTACAGTCATGACATCACTGTCCAAGTCTTGGGGGGGTGTCAAAATTGGGCCTCCTTTTCCTGTGTATAGTGTCTGGGAAAGGAAATGACCAGGCTTCTTCTATATGTAACTAACATTAGATCTTCATTCCCCCTATTTTAGGGAACTACATAAGGCCTTTTCTGCTGCGAGTGCCTCTAAGAAAGATCAGCGGACAGAAGTAAAGAGACGCCTGGTTCGGAGACAGAAAAAGATTATGGCTGCTGCACCTAAATCGCACATGCATGTCAAGAAATTGACTGTGGAAGAAGGAGTTCACAGTAAGTATCTTTCACTAAATGGGGTACCTGAACTCGGGGGAGGAAGCATGAGTTATTCTGTCACCTGCCCCATCACTGACTTGCAGTGGGACTTTCAGCAAAAAGTCTCCTGTGTATAAAAAGAAAATAGTGTCAGGTACCAAGTGTTTACACGGAGGAATGATTTTCCACACATCAGGGAGCTGAAAAGATCAATAATGACATGAGACCTCAGTATGGGCATCAGGTGTTCTAGAAATGGGATGGTAGGGGAGGAAGTATCAACCCAAATGTGACTTTTATTTTACAGCCGGAAAGAACATTGTGCACCAACTCCAGGCCCAGGTTGAACCTGCAACCCAGGAGGTAAGAAGAGTCTATTGCCTAAGAGGGAGTTCCTCATCAGCCATTGCCCAGACCCTTTCTACTATATCCCAAAGACACTTTCCATTTCCAACCCTATGACCTACTCCTCTGGTGGCACTAGAAAAATCACTTCTCCCTGGACCTCAGGATTCTCAAAACAAAGTTAAAGTAAGCTTGGATGATCTTCAAGGTTTTCATAGCCCTGAATTCCATGTCCTTATTTTCATCGAAAAATATATCAAATCCAAAACAAGTACTTTAATCTCTTCATGATGAACATCGGAGTGCCTGATGCACTTCTTTGATCTCTGCCTCTTCAGGAGAGTGCCCAAGGGCCTGTGCTACTGAGCCAGCCCCCAGGAACAGCATCTGTGCCACGTGCTCCAGGGAACATGGGGCAACAACTGATGGTGTCCCTTTCTGGGGACCCCCATGGGCCCTCTGCCCTGCCAAGCATGTGAGTAAAACAAGGAACATGGAAGGTCCCATGTTTGAGGATTTCCAACATCGGGCTTAGTGCCATGGGAGGTAACAGTGGGAGGATGACAACAGGAAGATGGAGGTAAAGGAGGAGGGAAGGAGAAGGCAGCACCTCAGTCCAAGAGGCAAAGACAGAACACTCTCAGCTTTGACAATTCCTATTCATGAGACCCTGGCCAAGTAACTACTTTTCCAAGTCAACAAATGTGTTGGTGAACATAGTCTATGTCTACAGCATTGGAAGGAGGACTTAATACGAGGTCTGCCACATAGAAGACATTCAAAAGTATTGAGAATGTTATTACTTTTTGACAGACAGAGAAAGAAGGTCCTACTGAAATCTGGGAGCATTATAAGGAGGGCCTTGGGCCCCAAGAGAATGCCTAGAGGCCAGCAGGAAAAAACTTTACTAGAGGTGAACCTGCATTGTTTTTCATGGCTAGACATGATTGGATAAAGTGGAGGCAGGATCTAGCAACTGAAAAGGGATGTTACTAACAATCTTCAGTTACTTTCAAACAAAAAACACAGATACTGGGATTCATCATCCTCTTCACTGTAGCCCTGGGAAAGAAAAGCCAGTACAAATTATTGTCTCAGAGAAAAAGGTATAAGAGGGACAGAAAGGAAAATGAGTCAACCAATAGAAAGGGCTTTCCCAAAGCACAAGGATAAATAAATATCCAAGCAATCATTAGGATTCCCAAATCTCAGTGATGCAAATCCCTGCTACTCTGTCTACTGGTAGTATATTTCCATGAGAACTTTTAATCCCCTGGCCCCTCCTCTTCTTCTTCCAGGTGCCCAAGCATGATTCTTCAGCCCTGTGCCACCACTGACCCTATGCTACTGCAGCCACAGGTCCTGGCAAAGACATGGGATTCAGAACAATGGGAGGCAACAGGCTTTGTAGATGGGAACACTAGTAGACTGAGTGAAGGTGGGGGAGCAACTGGGAGATACTGGGTGCTAGAGTGTTACTTGTGAGAGGAGATGACATATATTTTCCTAGTCTTCATTCCCCCACACCCTTTGTTCTGCAGGGCCCTGCTACCTTAGAGTGGCAGGAGATGCTGGAGGCTGCCGAAGCTCTGCTGACTCTGAAAAACTCTTCTCAGACACGCCGCCAGCCCCGTGTCATGCCAAGTATGTAGGTGTATTTATGAGGTGAGAAGCTATGTGATGAGCTATTGATAGCTGGGAACCCAGAGTTGGTGGTTTTTACTACTTTAGAAGCAAGCACTCAAGTTCCTAAAGCTGACTTGAGAGATTGTGCCTAGGAGCTACTCAGTGAATCTGCACATTACTGAATGTTTTGCTCAGTAACACGTGGCCAGTACCCTGACATCAAGAAACAGATAGACTGAGGTCCCTGAGGTAGCAAAGTCTTGCTGCAGAGGGAGACAGTATATCATGTAGAAGGATTACAAGTGGGTATAATCGTTCCCAATGCATGGTTGTATCCCGGTCCACTCTAGACTGGGGAGGACTGGAAGGAAATGCACTGGGGATAAGGGCCTGAAAAGGAGATCTTCATGCTGACTTCAGGCATTTCTCGTGTAGATACAGAGCCTGAATGGCCTTATCAGGTAAAATTTTACCAGTGAATTTCAGTGGCTCACTCAAACAGGAAGGGCTCATGGCTATGGAGGCTAAGATGAAAGTTTGGACACTGATGAGACAAAAACCACTCTAAAAACCACTCTAGATGGACCTGCTGGAATACAAGGCAATTAATGAAGCTGAAGGTGATGTAGGCTGCGCCAGGAAATCTGTGGGGTGAGAAGATAGAGAATTTCCTCGACTCAATGGGGATCATATCTAGAGACCCCAGGTTTGATCAAAAGAGATTGCTGGCTATAAGAGAGATGGTACAGTTCAAACCAGAGATAAGAAATTCTGACGGAATGGGTATATTCCTGGTCTCACTGACAAATCTGAGATTGTGTGCGACACAATAAAAGTGAAGAGAGAGCTGAGGAGAGTATTGTGTATGTGATTTGGCCCTGGCCTTTTTTTTTTGTCTTCAGGTCCTGCTGGAGAGAGGGCTCTGCAGCCTGCCAGCCCTGATTCGCTGCCTTCTGGACACTTGGATTGCATGTCCCTGTTGACCTAAGAACCAAGACTGTGAGGCCTTGCTAGAGCACTGCCTGTTTGATTCCTGTTTCTCAAGTTGCAAAATGGCTCCTGTCCAAAGTGCTTAATATGTTTTTTAAGCACTCGGGTATTTTATAAGCTTTCAGATCCTTTTTATGATGTAGGGCAATTTCTTGGCTTTCCTATGTTCTTTACCTCCATCCCTTATTTCTTTGGAAGCTGGGGCTTTTCATGTGTTTTATAAAATGCTTTGTGCAATCTAATATGATCAATCAATCTATCAGTGGGGTTCTGAGTGGTATCAAATGCCAGTGTATTCCTTTGTGTACACTGGCATACATATCTGTGCACTACTGTACTTACACATGCATGTGGAAACATGAGGATTTTCACATTGCATCTAGATTCGTGCATTACCAAAAATAAATAATTTTGTAAGCAATAAGAAGTATGTTTTTTATTAAGCGGCATATTGTAAATAGCAAGAAAGACTACTTTATTAACCAGTTAGCTAAAGACTAAGTGTATTAAAGCATCAAGCAAGGGATGCAAAAGAACAAACATCAGTCACAATGTGTTTCAGAATTGCACAGCCCTTATTTTTGCTACCCAAATCAACATTATGCAGTATTCCATGTGCTTCTTCATCCCTGACTCAATGGAGAAATAGAGACCCTACCAGACAGACAAAGCTCATCTGGATTTTGTTGAATACACTCATTCTCCCCCTTTCCTTCCATGCCTCTTTTAATTTCACTGCTAATTATTGGTGATATCTGTTCCAACTATTCCCCCTTTCCCTGATGCTCTGTTAATCAGAATGTTGATATCCTCCATCTGATGGTATATAATCCGACATACAAAATCAGTTAGGATATGGAACAAGACTGAAAAACATCTCATTTCTCTTCCACTCCTTTGGTCAGTTACATGGATAAATGATCCATAAGTCCATGCTTCCCCAGTGACAGATGATTCAGGTCAAGTATTCCTGAAGGAGTATGTGAGGAAGAACCAAGGTCCTGTTATCTAGTGGCATCCTCACCACATTGTTGGTCCCAAACCTGAGCCATTCCTTCTGGATTGCATAGGTACCTCTAGGCAACGTTCCCCATTCTGAATGCACAGAGGTATGGTGCATGCAATTCTTGTATGATTATTTTAACTTTATCAGCACTTAACTCTTTGTCTGAAATCTATTTAAAATTTATATTCAGATATAGTGTGAAGACGATATCCAGTCATACAATCACTAGTGTTAAACGTTCTCCAAAGTAGGTAGCACTCATAATGGTCAAGAATACATGGTCTCCAAGACCTGTGAGAAGTGTAGAGGTAATTGAGAAGCCATAGCACATAGGCCATGATAAAAACAAACAAAAAAACCCAAAAAGAATTATAGCTATGGGTGTAGGAAAATCCTTAATCATGTACCTCTATGCCCCCGTCTCTACCACACATAATGTAGCACAACCAGGAGAAATCTGGAACACTTAGCCCCCGAACTGGGATAACATGGTAGACTAGCTCATGGATTCAATGTTCCCCATTATTTAGCAGCTATATGACAAACCAGTTTGTATCTTGCCTGACTTGGAAGGATGAAGAAAACTGATTGACAGTTGGAAGCCCCTCACAACAGAGGCCAGCAGCATTTAAGAGCTTCAGCTCTAAATGCATGCACCAAAGGAGCAAGAGAAGTTATGCAGGTGACTGAACCTCTTGCTCCTTGACAACAGTCTTCCTATACACCAAGACAGTGTGCAATCTTGGAAAACTGTTTTCTTTAAACACTCAAATCCTAACAAAATATTAAAAGGCATATATATTCAAAGAGAAGGATGGAGCAATTTCAAAAAAAAAAACAAAAACAAAAAACAAAACAAAACAACAACAACAAAAAAAAACACAAATTGAAACTCCAGAAGCTACACTGAAAGAAATTCAGGACTAGGAGGATCCTCCTGAACAATTGAAAAAAATCATCATAACTGTACTTGATAGATTAAAAGATAACACAGATTGTCAAAACAATTGCTAAAATAACAGCAAAAAATGAAGACAAAATTCAAATTTGGAAGACTCACATCTAATTTTTTTGTGTTTTTATTTTTATTTTATTTTATGTGTGAGTGTTTTGCCTGCATGTATGCATAGGTTCCACACCAATAATTAATAACTCTGGAGCTTCAGAAGATGGTATGGGATCCCTGGAACTGGAGTTATAGATATTTGTGAGCCACTATGTGGATGCTGGGAATTGAATATAGGTTATGTGCAAGAGGAATTTTCTCAATAGGACTCTGTTTGCCCAAGTATTAGAATCAACAATTGACAAATGGGACCTCATTAAACTAAAATTTTTCTATACAATAAAAGAAACAATCTAGTAAGTAGGCAGTCTCTAGAATGGGGAAGAATCCTTGTTTGTTACATATCTGATAGAGGATTCTTATCTAGAATATATAAAGAGCAAAAATAAAAATCAAAGAGCCAAGAAAACAAATGGACTGTGGTTCTGGACAAAGAGTTCTCAAAAGAATAATAATGGTGGCTACAAAAGATTTTCAAAATTAGGAAATTGCAAATTAAAACCACTATGAGATCTCATCTTACCTTAGAAGGCCTAGCTAAGGTCAATCTGTAAGTTGTTTTTGGCAAGATGGCTAACATCCTGCCAATCGGGCGATCTTTCCATCTTCTAATATCTTCTTCAATTTCTTTTTTTCAGAAACTTGGAGTTCTTGTCACACAGGTCTTTCACTTGTTGGCTAGTGTTACACCAAGATACTTAGTAATGTGTGTGTGTGTGTGTGTGTGTGTGTGTGTGTGTGTGTGTGTGTGTGTGTGTGTGTGTGTTACTATTGTGAAGGGTGTCCTTTCCCTAACTTTTTTCTCAGCCCATGTACCATCTGTGTAAAAGACGGCTATGTTGACAGTGGGTTTTATTTTTCAGGCTATTTTTATTGTACTTAATACCTCTAACTCCCTTCCAACCCTTGTTCTTTCCAATCTCCTAACCCTAGGTGGGAGAGAAAGAAGGTTAAAGGGAAAAGGGGCAGAGTTCTCTTTGAGCTACTTCCTGCTGTTTAGTGTGGTGAGGTCCTTTTTAGGGGCAATACCAATCTCAATCGTCAGGATTGCCAAGAGTCAAACCAGCAAACGAGGAAACACAGAAGCTGGACAAACCAGCAACAGTTCGGGGAATCACCACCAGCAGGGATAGCAACAACCTCTTCCTTCTTCTGAGTGCCTCTACTTCTTGGGGCTCTGGCTTTTTATACCCACTCCCGAGTCCTCAAAATTCACATGCTGCAGCTGGCTAAACCATGGCCCTAGTAGCTCACAGTTAATAGCTTACACCTGTGGACTAACTGAAATAGCCTCACACCTGGGATTAAACAAAAACATAATCATAAATGTTTTTTTTTAAGAAACAAAATTTTCCACAGGGCTACTGGTTTAGTTTTGTTATTTAGTTAATTTTATATCCAGCCACTTTGCTGAAGGTGGTTATCAGCTGTAGGAGTTCCCAGAAAGAATTTTGGGGTTAATTATTTATGCTATCATGTCATCTGGGAATAAGGGTACTTTCACTTCTTCCTTTCTTTTTGTATGCCCTTGATCTCCTTTAGTTTTCTTATTGTCTATATGTCTAGCTAGAACATCAAGTACTATGTTGGATAGGTATGGAGAAACTGAGCAGGGCTGTCTTGCCCCTGACATTAGTGGAATTGCTCTAAGTATCTCTCCATTTAATTTGATGGCTATTGGCTTGCTGTATATTGCCTTTATTGTGTTTAGCTATGTGACTTGTATCCACAATCTCTCCAAGACTTTTATCATGAAGGCGAGTTGGATTTTGTTAAAGGCTTTTTTGGCATCTAATAAGATGATCATGTGGGTGTTTTTTTTTTCTTTCTTTCAGTTTGTTTGCATGGTGCATTTTGTCGATGGATTTTTGTATATTGAACCACCCTTGCATCCCTGGGATGAAGCTCACTTGATCATGGTGCATGATAGTGCTGATGTGTTCGTGGATTCAGCTTACACAAATTTCATTGAGTATTTTTGTGTCAAGGTTTGTAAGGGAAATTAGTCTGACAATCTCTTTCTTTTTTAGTCTTTTTGTGGTTTAGGTATCAGGGTTAATGTGGCCTCACAGAACGAGTTTGGCAATGTCCCTTCTTTCCTTCTGTTTCTGTTTTGTGGAATAACTTGAGGATCACTGGCATCAGCTCTGCTTTGAAAGTCTGGTAGAATTCTGCACTGAAACAACCTGGCCTTGGGCATTTTTTTTTTTTAATGTGAGAATTTAATGACTTCTTCTATTTCCTTTGGGATTATAGGACTACATAATTCTTTACTGATCTTGATTAACTTTGTAAGTAAAACCATTCAAGAAACTCATCCATTTCATGCAGATTTTCCAATTTTGTGGAATACAAGCTTTTCAAGTAAGACCTAATGATTTTTTGGATTTCCTGGGTGTCTGTTGTTATGTCCCTCTTTTCTTTTCTGATGTTTTTAATTTGGATATTCTCTTTCTGCCTTTTAGATAGTTTCGCTAAGGGTTTGTCTATCTTGTTGATTTTTCTCAAAGAATTAAATTTTTGTTTCATTGATTCATGTACGTTACCAAACTTTTTAAAACTATTAATTATTTATTTATTAACAATATTCACTTATAACAAATACCAACAATTTCTTAACTATTAACCCTATAAATTCTTACAACCCTTTTAACTTATCCACTAATCCTATTGATAATTATTTTCCTACCCTTTTAGAAGGATACCATCTCTGGGGCAGGTCTTCAGTCGTCAGGAACACAGTTTCTGTAGTAGACCCTTTGAAGCACTTGGCAGTTTTTTGCCTAGAATGTCTTAGATGTAGATTTGTCAGGGTAAGTTGGCTATCACAGTCTTACTTTAAATAAGGCTTGAGGCTTTCTTCTCTTTGGGAGACCCCAGCCCCTTTGCATCAGCAACTCTGCCGCTCTGCCTCAAGAGTGCTTTAAGAGTCCTTAAAGGCAGCCACAGTTTCCTTTAGGCCACTGTTAGGACAGATCAAACCCCTCCAGGCAAAAGCTGAGCCACAGGGTCCAGTCCTTGGCCTTTCGGTGTCTTGCTCAGGCTTTCTTTGCTCACCAGCTTCTTTCTGCTTCAGGGAGAGCTGGCCATCAAATGATGGCCAACACTTTTTTCAGCAGGACTCTCAGAGCTCTCTAGCATCAGGGCCTCTTCTTTTTGATGGGGCTCCAAGCACTGTACTTAAATAGGAGGAACTCTGCTTCAGCTTAATTTGAGCTCTGCCCACTTAGCAGCTGAAAACAATGTCAGGCCAGATACTTTGTTTCTTAAGTCCATTAAGTCTTTCCTGTTTTCCTGACTTCAACCTTGTTTTTCCACAGCAAGTTGATCTTCATGTCCTGAATTAAGAGACTGTATCAGTAACCCCTATATATTTTCTAAATCTAATTTATCTAACTCCTTACATGTATTGTTCTCCTTGTCTCTATTTTATTTATTTCAGCCCTCAGTTTTATTATTTCCTGTCCTCTGCTCCTCCTCAGTAGGTTTTGTTGTTGTTGTTGTTGTTATTGCTGCTGTCATTGTTTTTCTAGAATTTTAAAGTGTGATGTCAAGTTAGTAGTTTGAATTCTCTCCGATTTATTTCTGTAGGCAATTAGTGCTATGAACTTTCCTCTTAGCACTGCTTTCGTTGGGTCCCATAAGCTAAGGTATGTTGTGCATTCATTTTCACTGAATTCTAGGAATTCTTTAATAACTTTATTTCTGTCTTGACCCAGTAGTCATTCAGTAGAGAGTTGTTCAGTTTCCATGACTGTGTAGACTTTCTGTTGTTTCTGTTGTTGTTGAAGTCCAGCTTTAATCTGTGGTGGTCTGGTCGTATATAGGGATTTATTTCAGTTTCCATATATCTGTTGACATTTTCTTGGTTACAAGTTTGTGGCCAATTTTGGAGAAAGTTCTGTGAAGTGCCAAGAAGAAGGTATGTTCTTCTGTGTTTGGGTGAAAGGTTCTGTGGATATGTGTTAGATCCATTTGTTTCATAATGTCTGTTAGCTACATTACTTCTCTGTTTTGATTCTATCTGTCTGACCTGTCCATTGGTGAAGTTTCCCATCATTAATATGAGGTGCAGTGTATGATTTAAGTATTAGTAATGTTTCTTTTACAAATGTGGGTACCCTTACATTTTGGGCATAGATGTTCATAATTGAAAGGTTTTCTTGATGTATTTGTCATTTGATAAGTATGAGGTGTCCTTCCCTGTCTCTTTTCAGTAACTTTGAACTGAAGTCTATTTTGTTAGCTATTGGAATGTGTACCCAGCTTCCTTCTAGGATCCATTTGCTTGGAATCTTTTTCCATACCTTAACACCAAGAGAATGCCTGTCTTTGATGTTGAGGTGTGTTCCTTGTATGCAGCATAAAACAGAAAACTTCTATTTCACATGCAATCTGTTCGCCTGTGTCTTTTCATTGGGGAATTGTGTCCTTTGGTATTGAGAGATATCAATGACCAATGATAGTTAATTCTTGATATTTTGTTGTTGTTGGCATTAGAGGTGTGTGTGTGTGTGTGTGTGTTTCTCTTTGGCATCATTCAGGAGCCTTGGGTGGAAGCATGAAAAGGGGTACCAATCATAGTAGAAAATAAGCAAAAACCAGCATTGTAAGGTGTTTGTGAATATGACTACAAAGGTGACTACAAAGAGTATTGGACTTCTGGAGTGTGCATATTCAGAGAATGAGACCTGTCCACTAGTCACTGGTTATTAGGCTGAAATTAGCATTTAGGCCTTGTGTCCCTGTGACAAAAATAGAAAGTGTCTATAAAGAGAGACTGAAGTTGTGAGGCTACAAGTGTAGGCCATGGGTAGCTGTGTGGGAGGGGGTAAAATGGAAAAGCATCTACTAAACTATAATTTGTTAAAAAATGTCATAATGACACCTAGTGCCTTTTATACTAACATTAATTGTAAAACACATGTCTACAAATCTACAAAGGGAAAGGCAGAGAGAGAGAGAGGGAGAGAGAGAGAGAGAGAGAGAGAGAGAGAGAGAGAGAGAGAGAGAGCAGGGTTGAGGAAGTCATTTGACTTCCATACATGAGGATATGAGTTCATTCCCCAGACCCTATGTTAAAAGTCCGGCATGATAATGTGGCCTGGTACATTATCATCTCAGATGGAGATGCTGAGAGAAGTGAATCCCTGGCTTTCACAGACTAGCCAGCCTAGTGTACTTGGACAGTTGCTGGCCGGTGAGAGAACCACATCTTAAAGACAAAAGGTGGATACAGTCTGAGGTAAGACACACAAATATATCTTTTGGTCTCCATGCTTTTACAAGTGCTTGCACAAACACACACACACACACACACACACACACACACACACACACACACACATGAGAAGAGAGAGAGAGAGAGAGAGAGAGAGAGAGTTATGCATGAAGTCCCAGAAATATATCCACCTAATTGGACCCCCAAAATAAAGCTTGTACAAAAATCTCTCTTTCCTCTCTTTCCTATTTGCTTCAAATCTTTAGGATTACATTAACTTTCCCAGAAAAAAAGTGACAACTGAAAATCTAGTAGGGCAAATATTTCTCATGCTATAGAACTGATGTGTGCCACACTCCTGGTATCTGGTCCCAAGCAAAATTTTACTGGATCTTTAACAAGATTTTCTCCTGTCTGGGCAACCTCCAGACTCATCCCAGAGAGCCCCCACCTTCTGCGAGCTGCTGTGGAAGCTTCTCTACAGCGGCCACCATATCAATAGGAACTGAATAAGAGGGGCCCTCAAAGTAATTTCCAGGGCTTCAGAACCAGATTGGAGCTGCTGTGTTAGCAGATATCAAGTTTCAGGCAAGCTAATAAATTATTTTGGTACAACATACTTAAACACACACACACACACACACACACACACACACACACACACTCACTCACTGTTCCTCCAGGAAAAAAAAAGCTTCATACAGGTTGTGATGTTGAACATTCTTTTAGTTTGCATACTGTTCATTTTTTTGTTTTTGTTTAGTTCTGTTTTTTGGACAACATCTATTCAGAGCTTTGGTCTATTTGTAATTTAGGTTCTTTTTCTTGCTATGGTGTGGCCTTAGTTACACATACATGTTTGATATTATCTCGTACAGGATACATGGTCTGGAAATATTCCCTTCTAGTCTAAATTTTGTCACAACACATGGTTGATTATCTCTTTACTCACAATGGTACAGAGCTCTCGGTTTCAAATGGAAACTATGCCAGCCTCCTACCATTGCTGGCATCCAAAGCCACCTCTGTATTTTCAAATACTGTTGCAGCAACAAGATCATCTGTCAGTTGCTACCCATGTCTGTTTTCTGATACCAAATGGGAATACCTGATATTGGGTAGTCTTTGAACTAAAGACATTTTTGGGCTTATGTACAGGCGCCAGGGTAGACAGAGCTTGGGTGGCAGCCTGTAGTCAGGGACTGGTGCTACTTTTGGCACCGTTAAGGATACAGGCACAAATGGGCACAGGCAGATGACACAAAGCCTCAGTTCACAGAAACACACTCTTGACAAATTCCCCTATTTCTTTCTCCTCTGCCAGAGTGAGCATACAAGAGGCTTGAAGCCTCAGAAATGAAAAGATAAGCAGGACTGGATACCATCGCTATAAACCAAGCATGCCAAAAACACGAGGCAGGAAGGAAGAGGGAGGTAGTAGCAGGCAGAAGCATGGAAAAAGCTCAGGAACCTCCAGGTACTTGCCTTCTGCATTTCTTCAGAACATCACTAGAGGACTGAAGAATAGATTCAGGCAAGAAAGACCTTATTGGAGGTCACCATCTCCTCCCCATGGTCGCTGGTGCAGCCTTTGCAGGGCCAGGGCAGGTCATCTTAGAAAAGCATCTCAATGGGACTGCCATAATTCAGAAAGAAGGTGGATCCCTGTGAGTTCAGGCTAGCCAGGTCTACAGAGTGAGTCCAGGTCAGCCAGGGCTACACAGAGAAACCCTGTCTTGAGAAAAAGAAAAGTAAACATTCGATGGGGCAGGGAGGTGCATGCAGGCTCTTAGTTGCAGCAATTAGTATGAATGTTGAGTCAGATATAGAACTTTAAACTCATGGAGATGTTTAGATAGTAGAATGTTAAAGTCAGGTACCAAATACATATGGACTGGACATTGGGAATGTA
>CAJQZJ010036282.1:0-14353 GCA_907164525.1 Lophiomys imhausi
CACACACACACACACACACACACACTCAAACCAAAGTAGCATCTTCTTGGTGTAGAGTTGGAAAGACTATGAAGTCTTACATCACTGAAAGAAAAGGATTTGGAGACAGCAGGCATTTCAGGCTTTGGTGGAATTTCATTTTAAGGCATTAATAGTAAGCATCTTGGATGTTCTCTGTATCATAGAATCACCTGAAGAGTTACTGAAACAATGAGTGAAGGAAAGAACAAGAGAACAGGCCCAACTATGTCATCCTCACTGAAGACAAAGGCTCACACTTAATTTGTATGCAGACCCTATGAGTACTGACAATGGGATTCCAACCCTCTGATGCAGGAGAGGGTGCTGACAAGCAGGGTTTGAAACAACAAGGGAGATTAGTGAGACAGGAGATACAGCAGGATTAAAGACCATGACCACACAATTACAAAGAGCCTAGAGACGACAGTAATGAGGAGGAAAAGGAAGCTGAGTAAGTTCTGGGTTACTATCTCTACCTTCGTGTAGTTAGGTAATTCACTTAGACATGAGTCTAAAATTTCAGTGATAGGAAATGAACTTCAAAACAGAGCTGGAGACCTGATGGGCTTGCTTTTTACCCATTTAGCGGATATTTAGAACCATGTTTATCATCTATTCATCATGAGCTTTTTGTGCTTTTGGCCTAAAGGTATATGTTTTGGATAATGAAAAATATAGCTGTTATTAAGTCTGGTTTTTCTCAACACATCTTATGGTTTCAAGATTGTTTCAGACGTAGGCAAGTTAAAATGTTTACAAATGTCACTTTTTTATTTGCAGTGAGAATTTATGTTACAGAGTTTTCAAAAGTGTTAACTGCAGAAGTTCTTGAATGAATAGTAGCAGAAGAAAATAAAGCTCACTTGTAAATGCTATTAATTTTTTGACTGGCTTTTTCAATCTTCCCATAGTATCTGTTCAGCTGCTGCTTCTTGCCAGTTTAGGGCAGCAGCCCTCTACAATCACCTTAATGTGACACCAGAGAGCAAGTTCTCAAGATCCATTGAGATTCCCAGTGTTGCCCCATGGATTGCGCCATATCCCTCCCTGGTACCTGTTGTACAGTACCACATAGGCCATCACCCTTGGTAGGTTTGGGACCCTTTGTTTTGCTGGCCTCATGAGAGTGCAAGAATCCCCACCAGACACTCAGTTTTCTGTTTCCAACTTGGGGAACATCAAATATCTAACATGAGACTGACAATCTGACTGTACCTCTGCAAGGTCTTGGCCTGAGGAGGGTTTTCCTCACTATCTGTCTGACAATTTGAGAAATATCAGTGTCTTCATGTGTGGCTTACTTCACTGGGAGAGATGGTATGAGTTACACATGATCTACCGATTCTAGAAGAAGTTCAATTCAAAATGTTTCTGTTGCCTGGTTTCTTGGATCCTATGGCTTGAGAATGGAATTGAAGTCAACCTTGATTTACTACAGTGGCCTCTGCATCACTGCAAGGGGCCTCCCTTTAGTTACTCACTGATCCCCTTTAATTCACATTATCATTCTCCTCTCAGAGGTGCACAAGTGTCTCAGGAATTTCATATCTGTGCTGCTGTTCATGTTCTTGCGAGCTGTCCACTGTTGTGTGCAAGGTAGTTATAAGCCACATATAGTGCTGCTACATAGCTCATTCTCTTTTATGCTCCTCACTTTCACTAGGTAAACACTTTTTTGTTTGTTTTTTTTTTGAGACAGGGTTTCTCTGTGTAGCCCTGGCTGTCCTGGACTCACTTTGTAGACCAGGCTGGCCTCGAACTCGCAAAGATCCACCTGCCTCTGCCTCCCAAGTACTCGGATTAAAGGCGTGCGCCACCACTGCCCGGCTGGTAAACACTTTTAAAACTTCTATTTAGAGATCATGTGAAATTGATTTTGTCATTTGGAGAACATGCAGGAATTGCTAGCAGATTTACTGAAACTACAATATATATCAATATCACTTCCAAATTGTGCTTCAAAAAGTTGCATCTTGTCTCACAATAATCATAGAGAGGTTTGGTGAGTTACTGTGCTACTTATCTTTCAATTCAGACATAGTTCCAAACCAGTCTAAAATAAAGATGTTCATTCTTTTTTTTTTTTTTTTTTTTTTTTTGGTTTTTTGAGACGGGGATTCTCTGTGTAGTCCTAGCTGTGCTGGACTCTATTTGTAGACCAGGCTGGCCTCAAACTCACAGAGATCCGCCTGTCTCTGCCTCCCAAGTGCTGGAATTAAAGGCTTGTGCCACCACGCCCAGCAAGATGTTGATTTCTATTGTAACTAATCACATAGCAACATTTGGCCCTTTACACTAATGTGCATTTCAACATAACTACATTCTGCACAACATTTTTCAAAAATCCTTTTGTTATTAAAATACTATTTTCCCAAAGTCTTTAATCTGTTCTTTGCCATTTTTGTCAATACCCTATTAATTGGTACTACACTGAGATGATGTCTTCGACAAAGATGGAAAGCAGTGGGCTGCTGGTACTAGGTCTTCTTGGACCACAACAGTTAAATACTAAACTTTCAGGCACCTGAGAGCCACTCCTAAATAAAGGCACTTGCTATAATCAAAATTTCATAAGCTCACAATCACATGCACTATACTGCAAATGAAGAAATATGTGGTCAAAATTAATCAATCCCCAATTATTTTTCATTATCTCACTATTTTTCATGTTCATATAGTAACTTATAGTAGTAGACTGAATAAAAAAGATCTATTCAACTTGGGAGTTCATTGACATTTTGGTATTGTGAATTCAGCAAGTGAGACAACATAGAGAATTCCCCTTAAACTCCCCTTCTCCTAGAAAGCCTTCAGTTTGGCCTGTATAACAGCATAGATCCTTTTACCTTAACACTTCTTGTTCAAATTGACCCACTCTAGAGATGCTCTAAAATGATGAATATGTTCAAACCTAACCAATGGTGCCATATAACATATGAGAGTCGAAGTATACAGAGACGAGGTTTTAAAACTGTGAACTGTGACAGTACATGACAAAGGGAGACATGCCAAAAAACTTAACACTGAACGATTACACAGATATCTGAAGAGAATGAAAATATGCTGGATAGACTCTTTAATTATAAAACTCTGAGAGGGGAGAATGTCAGGTCTTAAAACTCCTGATACAGAGGCAATAGGCTTCACAAAAATGAAAGGGCCCAGGGAAATTAGTCTCTTTCCATCCTCAAATGTCTATTGTGTCATTTCTGTTGTCTTCTTTCTTCTTGTGCCATGTCCTTAAACCAAATTACATTTCCCCTTTTATCCAACTCAACTGTGGAACCAAAGTGTGGCTCAGACAACATACTACTGCAGGAAAAGGGGACATATTCATCTGTCACTACAGGATGATCAACTTGGAGATCATGAGAAGAAAGAAGGTATAAGCCCAGTTTAATGCTCCAAATCCTCAGTGATTTTGTTTCTCTGCCATCAGATGAAGAATATAAGAATCCTGACTTCTCAGAGGCTCAGAAAACAAAGGAATTGTGATGATTAGATATCATCACTATCAAACATGTGTCATTAAAAATAGAAGCAGGAAGCCAGACATGGTGAAGCATATTTTTAATGTTAGCACTTGAGAGACTGAGGCAGAAAGATCACCACAAGATCTTCAGAGGCCAACCTGAGGTACACAGTGAATTCAAGGCCAGCCTGCACTATATAGTGAGACCTGATTTTCTTCTTATGAGGCAGTGAAGAAAGGAAGTAAAAGTACAATAAAAAGTCTAGATCAAGTGTGTCCAGTGAGCTAGCTGACTGTCTGGTAGGGCCTGCTGTGTTTGGAATATCAGCAGAAGATTCAGAATATTCAGGCTTTAAAAATGTTCCTATCAATTACTCTATGTGTTACCCTGGTTATCAAGTAAAGGGCACCTATGAGAAAGTTTTCTAACTACTGTCTGCTGCATCAAGGCTTAAACTTTTCATTCAATTGTTAATTTAAAAAATGATTAACTAACTTGGGGCTTGGCAAACAATTCTCTTTGATATTTCTCTTATACTGTTTTAACAAACAAAACATTTTTAGTGCCTACAATATGTATTTATTATTTGTTCACACACACACATGGCTAGACACAGAGTGAAAAATCTTCATGATTCCACATGGATGATTACATACAGGAGTGTGCCGGTGTGTGTACAATCACAGGACAAATGAAAACACTGGCATACAAACCCACTCGGAATCCCATTGATTGATCACATTATATCACACAATACTGTTTTTCTAAGAAGCATAAAAAACAATTATTCCAAAAGAATAATGGATAGAGGTGCAACATCAAACCTCAATCACATAAATGCCTTACATTATAAAAAGGATCTGAAAGTTTGTAAGACTCCTGAAAACTTAAAAAAATATTAACTTGAAAAAACTTGAAACTTGGGGGGCAGGAAATAGGCATGATATCACATGCCCATAATCCCAGAACTTGGGAGGTGGAGGCAAGGAGGATCAGGATTTCAAGGTCATCGTCAGCTATATGCTAAAAGGCCAGGATGACTATGTGAGGATTTACCTCAAAAAATTTTTTTAAACACTAGTCACTTTAGAAATGAAACAGGATACCAAACAGGCAGTGATCTAGTGAGGGCCCCTGATCTGGTTTCTCAGGTCAAGAAGGACATGCACTTCAGATGTCCAGTAACTGAGTCAGAGCTGCCAGACTGTGGTGGCAGGTAGGGGATAGGAGACTGCAGTACTCTCTCCAGCAGGACCTGAAAACAGAAAAGCAAAGGCCCAAGCCAGATCATGTACATGACACCACCCAGCAGTACCCTCACACTTTAGTGCTCCATCCAATCTAAGATTTGTCACTGATACCAGGAACAGACACACCCCCTTCTCTCTTGTCTTGGCTCCACCATTTCTCAGTCATAGTCACTCATCCCATTTAGTAAAATCTGGGGTCCCTAGATATGATCCTCACTGTGTCAGGGAAGTTCTGCTCCTCTTCATACCCCTCTCCCAGATTTTCTGGCCCAGCCTACATCACCCATTCTTCCAGACATTTGTGAGAAGCACAGTCTCCAGTTTCATTTATTGCCCTTTGTTCCAGTATGTCCACCACCTAAAGTGGCTTCCCACTAACATACTTCATCAGGTTATTCTTTATGTTGTTGTTTGGTTTAGTTTTTTTTTTCTTTTTCTTTTTATTTTTGGTCATCGTTCAGCCTCCCCTTCCAGGCCTCCCCAGCTACGTAATTCTCCTCTGAGCTCATGACTGGATAGGCCAGTGACAGTGACTGGAATAATTCAGATTGGGAAGATACCAGGCTCCGTATATAGATATACGGAAAATGCTCTGAGGTCATCGTCACGATCCCAGTCCCTTCCTGACCCTTACTCCCTATGCATGACCTCCCAGGCCTCCTCAGTCTACAGTGAAGTGGAGACACTGCCCTGTGTTGGCAATGTCTAATAACTAGTCATTAGACCTAGTTATTGGTGAACCCTGCTGCTAAGGTTGCGGTCTATCATAACTGGAAAGCCCTGAACTAGGCCCAAAATGGAGGAATCCTTTTGTCAGTGGGGCTCTCTGTTCTCTGCCTGGGAAGCCCAAATCACCACACCCTCTCCCTGGTGAATGTCATGTAATCCCCAAAGAAGTTATAGGCTTAACCTCTTGTCTCCCCAGAACCTGTTCAGCAAGCACCTGGAATTTCTGGAATCCCTCTCCACGCAATCCCTGTACCTTAAGCTCAGCCAGTGATATACACTTACATCAAGAACCCCCACCAGGAATGTATGGAGAGAAAATGGGAACTGTCCAGGCAGTCATTGGTATGTCCTTTCTTAGTTTTGGAAGCTGCAGGCCCTGCACTTCCTATATAAGCAGATATATTTATCCCTCTCAGGTCTCTGAGGTGGTTGAAGAATAGACAGCTAGAGTCTCATAGTTAAATTTTGAGTTGTATAGGAATCAAGAGGGTGTTATAGATCTAAGAAGATACTCTTAAAAGTGTGTTGCAAGTTAGTATGAATGTTGAGTCAGATATAGCCCTTTAAACTCATGGAGATGGTTAGATAGTAGAATGTTAAAGTCAGGGGCCAAATATGTATAAACTGGACATTGGGAAAGTATACTGGGCCATTTAACTCTCATAAATGTGGCATATTTATATCTGTTGTTTTGTATAATACTTACTGTTATAAGAGAAGGAACCATCTGTTGGACTGAAAGGGGAAACTTCTGGGGGGAAGAGGGTGGAAGGGTGGAATAGGAAGGGGGAATAGGGAGGGGTTTGTGACTGAGATGTAACTTGAAGAAAAAAAAATAAAGTATTTAAAAAAAAAAAGAACCCCTACCCACTTCCCAAAGTTCTATATAACCCTTGTTCACCCCAAATAAAGTTGAGCTACCTGGCTGAAGCTGGTCCTGGATTGTTAATCTGTCATACTGTCAACAATTAGAACCCTGCCCCACCCTGTCTTCTGCTCCCCTTGACCTCATGGACAGGTGGCCAACAGTCCTCAAGAAAGGGGGAGACCCACAACTAGTTTTATTCCTTCCATTTGATATGCTCCTAAACTCAGATAAGACCTGGCCACCTTGGGGTCCACAGTCTACCAGGTTTTGTTTTTGTTGTTGTTGTTCTCATTGTGGTGGTGGTAGTTTTGTTTTGTTTTATTTTGACTTCAGACACTAGTCATTTGCTGTGGAACAAAACACTTGCTAACCGAAGATTCACTGAACAGCCCCTGAGTACCAACTCTTGAGTCAGACTGAGGAACTTAAAGTGTCTAACCCAAGACAGCTCAAACTCAAAGTTCCCAGCTACAAGCCAGTTTACCACAGCCCCTCCAATTCCCCAACTCCATGTTTAAGAAGACAGCTACCTGGCATGCTGCCATGCTGCTGCACAGAGGCAGGGTCAGGAGGAGCCTGATAAGAGTTTCTCAGAGCCAATAGAGCCTCAGCAGCCTCCAGCTTTCTCTGCCACTCCAAGGGAGCAGCAACAGAATTCTGGTTGGTGGCATTAGGGACCTGTAAAGGCAATGATATTAGAGAATGGTAGCTGGGAAACCACACCTCCTCCCACCAGCACAAGTGCCCCTTAAAGTGCCCACTTCCTCCCAGCACCCACCACCACCCCAAGGCCTTTTGCTCTACCCATCTACTAAGCTCGTACCCTCCCGGGGACCTGGACCCCACTACTTTCCAGGACCCGTGGCTGCAGTAGAAGAGGGACGGGGTGGCATAGGGTTGCAGGATCACACTTGAAAATCTGGAAACAATGAGAGGAGAGGCCATGGGATTAAATCCTCTGGTGGACACTTCCTACCAGAACACTTGAAGGACCAGAGGTCTGCAAATCAGGCTGGAGAAATCTGAATGACTTGAAAATGTTAGTCTTTTTTTTACCTAGGTACATTCTTGGCCTCTTTCCTTTTAAAACATCTATATTTTTCTTGAGACACTAATTTATACCAGATCTTTCCTCCCAAGAATACAGTGAAGATGATGAAGAATCCTAAGTGACTATGTTCTAATCTTTAAAGCAGCTGGAAAGATATGAGTACCCTCCTTTTTCAGGGACTGGCTTTACTTCCATTTTACCTAGTCTGCACTGGTTATGAAGGACAGGACAGGCTCTTCTCTAGGAAGTGTTCCCTGCTGGCCTTTAGCCTCCTCTAGACCTCTATGGCCCTCTCCATCATGACCCACAGGTTCCAACAGGATCTTCTCTCATGTCCATCTATTGTAATATGGAGTTGACAGCACAAGCACTGAAGGCTTAATATGTAGTAGGCCTTCTTCTAGCCCTCTGTCCAAGGCTGTAAAAGTAGACTGTTTTCCCTCAGTGATTACTGTAAAACATACTCTTGGAAAGATGAAATCATTTATCCACACCCTCAAGATTAGGAATTTTCAAGCCTGAGAGTGTACTCTCTTCACTTCTCCTTCTGAAGTGCTGCCTTCTTCACCTACTGCATTCCTTCCTCCTTCTCCTCTTTCTTCTTTGTTATTCACCTCCCTCCCATAGCACCAACCACAGTGTGGAATAGGAAATACTCTGAGACATATCTGGCTCTAAGTCCTCATTCAACTCACCCACTGGGCCCGCCAGAGGGATAACTGGGTTCCTGGTAAAAAGAAATCATAGGCTGCAGTTTCAAGGTCACTGGAGTATAGGGAAGAATTGAACGTTCACGTGACTGCCTGCACATCGGAATGTGCTGAGAACGTCCCTGCAGTAGAGATTTTAGCACCAGACCAACCATGAAGAGAGATGAGCATGTTGTAGGATGAGCACAGCAACCCAGAAAAAAATGTCAGACCCTGAAGACCTTGAAGATTACCAAGGCTTACCTTTTACTGTCAGTTCATACTGACATCCAGGAAGATGTAGTTAATCCCAAGGTCACATGATAAGTCATGGCAGATTTGGGATGGAACACATGTCATTAGGACAGTACAAGGGGTCCGGGAAGTTGCTTCTGGAAGCACCTCCCACAAGCAACAGAATCTCCTTACCTCCTGCCTGGTTTTGTGGGGCCTGGTCTCATGCTTGTACACAGTGCTCTCCTTCCCATCTGTAAAACACCAGGCACAGCTTAGATGGGCCTCACTGTCCCCATCGTTCCAAACATTCCAGCCCCATTCTGGAGGCTTTGTCACACTATATAATTTTCTCAGCTCTGAGATAACTTTCTTTTTCTAGTGAATGGCCACTCACGAGACTGAAGCAGGAGGATCACAGGTATGAGAATACTTTGGGCTAACTAGCAAGATAGTGTCTCAAAACAATAAACTTATCACTCAACAACAACAACAAAATCTATCTACATAAACTATAATTAAAGGACTTAAACAGACATTTCTCCAAATTGTCTAATTCCTAACATTGATATGGGAAGTGATCACCAACAGTCACACTTCAATTTAAAGACAGAGATAATACTAACAGAATTGCTCATTCTCCCTCCACCTAAACTCTGGTTCCTTCCCAAGCCAAAGACACTCACTGCGGTTTTCTGCTTCAACAGCCACCTTCTTGCCATGATTGTAGAATTTAGGGGCAACAGCCATATTCTTTTTTAGTTCTTGGTCCAGGAGATTCTTCAACCTTTTACCCTGCTCCTTCTTTGAGCCTCTCACAGCAGGCAAGGGCCCATGCTGTTCCCTGAAGTGAAGGATTTAAGGCCCAAGGTTAGTGATGTGTTAAGAAGCTTGACCTTTACCCTGCCAGACATGATACTCACAAGAAGGCAGCACCACTGTGACATTTATGGGTCTGAAAGAGGTAGAAATGCTCTTTATCCCTGATTTAGGTAGTGATGCAAATGGTTGTACAAGTTGTCAGAGTGACCTATGTTGAGGGAAGGTCTAATATTGTTTCTGATACATTGAATTCAATGCTGAGATCTGGTTACCGCCCCTTCTGAGGCATTCTCTTGATTGGTTAATAAAAGTCGCTTTTTGCCAATTAGCTGGGCAGAAGGAATATAGGAAGGCGGGACTTTCTCAGATCACAGCAGGAATTCCGCACACACAGAGACTCTCCCCCTTTTTCCGCCAGGAGACACAGAAGGAGACAGACGTCTGAAGAAGTCTGGAAGGTACTCACAGGCACATGGTGGTTTGGGGTTAACTTAGAGTAGCTAATTGAGAGTCTGCCCATCTAAGGGATAAGCGTTAAAATATTAAAAGGTCTTGGTGTGTTTAATTATTGGGGAAAAGACTGCGGCGGCTTATAGGCCCTCAGTCCAAGCAGTCCCGGGCTGTTGGATTCCCAGACTCCCCTTGAGCCCAGGCGAATCTCCTGCCAAGCCGCCGGTAATTCTACCGGCCTAATATAACAACTTATATTAATTAACAGAGTTTAGGTTATAGGTGGTGTAGGCCACCTTTGGTCCCGGGGCTCTTTCTCCAGGATAAGCTAGGCAACCGGTTAAGGCACTCGGGCCAGGCCGCCTGCTCCTCTGCCAAGCCGCCGGCTACTCCGCCGGCTACTCTGCCAGCCTAATATTACAGTTTATACTTACTAATAACACATTAATTAATTGCAGTTTTCAGATCTAGAAGTCTTCTGGAGCCACATTCAATCCCTCAGGGAGCTCCGATCCCATGTCCACTGCTATATGTGGAGTCACAAGGGCAGCTGGGTATAGCAGGCTGTCTGTTTGTGTTCCACGGCTCTAGGGTTAGGAGTGGAGGTCAGAATATCCCCTGGACCCTCAAACCCCAGAGTACTTACTTACTCTATCCCTAGAAAGTCAGATCTTCAGTGACTGGAATTTTTCTCTCTAGTCTGCTCAGTGCTGGAATAAGTTTTCAGTCCCTTCTTTTCCTATGGTTTTCTAAACTTTTATCTAACCTTTTACACAGTGTCTTTCCCAGATGTTCCACATGTATGAAGCTCTTCACAGATGCTCAGATAGTCCAGAATCCTCAACAATCACTACAGTCCATTGTGTTGCACCATTCATCATCTTCCTCATGGCCTGCATTCATTCACTTATGTGATTTTATGTCCCAAGCCCTCAACCAATAGTCTTATGAATTCCACATTTTCCTTAAGCTTCTATTAAGGGTGTTCTCACACTTAACCTTAATTATCATCCCGATTCCCCATTTGTACTGACTACTCTCTTCCTTCTCAATAAAAAAAAATGTATTATTCTTCTGAATGAGTGATAATGACCACAGTCTTTGATCCTAGTACTCAAGAAGCTGAGGCAGGAGGATCAGGAGTTTGAGGCCCCTCTGGGTTAACTAGAAAGACAGTTATCTCGAAACAAAAAAAAAAACTGTACAGTTCAACAGTAGGAAAGCCTACATGAAATGTAAGCAAAGGACAGAAATGGACATTTCTCTGAAACATACAAATAGCAAAGTGAAAAGATACTCAGAAGCGATAATCAGTGGGGAAATCAAAGCCGCAATGAGGTAGCGATTCAGATTCATTCCACTAGAGTAGCTACTCTCCAAAAAATGTTAACAAGCCTTGAGCAAGACAAGGAGAAATCGGAGTATTTATACACTGTTGTGGGGACTATAAACTGGTGAACTGTGAGACTCTCTCAAAAATACTATGTTCTTCTCTCAAAAACACTATGTTCTTCTCCCAAATCTCCAGACATCATTCAATTATTATAGTCCCTGCAACCCTCCTTTCATTCCCAGCACTCTTCAGGCCAACAGATTTGTTGTTGTTGTTGTTGTTGTTGTTGTTGTTGTTGTTGTTGTTGTTGTTGTTGTTGAATTCTGTGAAATACTGGGCTTTCATAGAAATAGTAGACACCTTCTTAATAGACTAATTTTTCTCTCCCTGGCCATTATAACCCTCTTGACTTTCACTCAAAATTTCCACACATTCCCCCACAACCTCCCACAAATCCTTCAGACTGTTCTCCATACTTAACAATCACACTCAAACACAGGTGCTTCTGTTCCCTGACACCTCTTCCTTGCTCTCACCCCAAGCAAGTAGCAGAGATCACTTCCTCCAGAAGCACCCTGATTCTGCTCTTAGAGACAAAGCAGGGAATGGAGCTCTGCCATGGGAGTCCAGATATCTGGATCTCCCAAAAGGAATTCCTGAGTGGCAGAGATAGAAAGGATCTTCAAAGTCAGTGGGATTTTCCCATGTAAGTAGAAGAAAGGGGGAAGGAATTGGCTATCTGGGAAGGACAGAATGAAGGAAGAAAGAAGAGGCACAGAATATGAAGGTCATAGACCTCATGTCAGCCTTGGTTATCCCAGACTCCAGCAGGTCAGAACAAATCAGTTGAATCCTCAGAGATGATCTAGTTCATTCTCCCACCCAACTTCTTGCTTCTTTACCAGGCTATCCACAATCTGCTGAGACTACCCAATACCAACTGCTTTGGGACACACTTGCACTCCTAACACTGTGGGGGTAGGGGGGTTGCCCTCCTGTCTTTTACCATTAGTTTGTGCTCACTTAAGTAAGCTAGTGAAGTTGAGTTTTGTGGTCCTTGAGGTGTTTCCCAGATTGCCTCCTTTTGAATATAAAATCTTAGGTCCACACATTTTTAGCACATCTACCTGCCATGCTATAATTTATCTTCTCAAACTTCACTATACAATTTGTTTTTGTTTTGTTTGGAACAGGGTCTCACTATGTAGACCTGGTTGTCTTGAACTTGAAGTGAGTCTCCTGCTTCTGTTTCCCAAAAACTGTGACTTCAGGAGTGCATCACCACACCCAGCACAGTATGCATGGATTGGATTTTCTCATTCCACAGCCATCTTAAACCCCCAGAGAACACTTGCCAATGTTTGGGAACACCGGGCTCCATCTTGTTGGAGTCTGTCTCTGACCTTTCTTTTCTGCTCCAAGGGCAAATCCCTCGATTTCTCTGCTAGGTCTACACTGCTTTAATTTTATTTAATATTTGTTTATTTATTTATGTGTATTTTTTAATTTTTATTTTTGTCTCACCATACATAGCATGACATGGTGTCTGCTAGGAAACATCCCTGATTCTTGTCCCTCAGACCCAAATGTAACTTCCCCGTCCCTTGTCTCTTATCTTTCCATGTATATGTGAGTATCTCCATGTCAGTTCCCCAGTAAACTCAGTTGCAACAAGTGCAGTGAGGGTTGCATTTTCATTGATGCTGGGCATGGATGAAGAGGGAACTGGCTGTCCCCGGGATACCCAGCCTTCCTAATCATCATCTCCAGCGCATCTCTCCCTTTATGTGGATATGACATGTTTTTATATCTTCTGCTTTTTCTTTTAGTTTTCTCTTTGGTACATTCCTATCTGGTACACTTTGTCTCCTTTTTGTCTCAGAACACTGTTGAGCTTTGCTGCTCTTGTGTCTGATACCTGCTTAGATAGGAAAAAATTGCATACTTGTAATTTACAGAAATGCATTTGAATTTTTAACTGGTACAGTGATATTAAAGTCAGCCACCATATTAAATTTTATAACAAATAAAGATATGTCTATAGGCAATATGAAATTTTCTTTGATTCTGAATAATATTTATATAATCTAATTTATGAGTGTCATATAGTGCTGGCTTGGACACAGTAAAAGGCCTCATAACAATACAAATTTGGACTTATTCTGTTCACTGATAACTTTAAATTTTCCTTCATTCCCCCTTCCTTTCTTTCTTACAGTTTGTTTCCTTTCCCCCATTATCAGAATATGGAATGTCTTTTGCATTCCTCATTTTAAATGTGCATTTGAAAATCAAATAGATTTTACCCATATGGAAGTGTTCAGGGTCATGTTATCTGTGAATACAATGACTGATATTAATAGATTTTTCCATACACCTTAATTTAAATTTACCATATAGTCAAAAAGCAGGAAAATCTTAAGTGCAGGTCACATTTCCAAAATTAAACATACAACATAGTATCTAGAACATGCAATTAAACGTGTTAGCTACATAAGTTCTTTATACCCCTTTCATTTCAAATTTTGTAATATAAAACCAGAAAAAATAACCTGTCTTCATTTGTATTTTACACATGGAAACAAAAAAACAAGGAGGCTAAATGGCTTGCCAGATGCTGTGCACAATCCACCACACTGAGGATCATTTCCATAATCAGCTACCTTTGAAACCCTAAGCTACATAAGTCACCAGATTCTTTCCTCTCTGAAAAGTCACCTAGCTCACAGGCTCACCACATGGGTGACATAACTGCCATTTAATTGTGCTGACCCATCAAAGTCAAGTGTGAAAAGTTTTACGTTTCATACATTACATCTATTTCACCAACAAACGAAGGGCATCTATTCTGCCAGGTTAATGCACTCCCATTCCACCTCACTCTGCTCCCCTGGTAAACTCCAATATATGCATTTAAAATTCAATGTATTACTGGAAAACTGTTTACAGTTACTTGTCCTAGCCTAAGTGTGGTAACACAAAAATAAACTTACATTTGAATATAAACCAATAAGGCCTCTTAATTGAACATTTCAAAGGCTGAAATCACACAATGTGTCATATGGCCATGAGAAAATAAAATGGCAAAGTGACAATAAACTTTATCCATAATTCTTAAAATATTTGGAATTTATCAGGAAAATTTTAATAACCCATATGTCAAAGAAGAAGCCACAAATGAGAGTAAAACTATTTTCAAGTGAACAAAAATAAAATATGGCATTATTTATGAGATACAACTGAAGGAGTTACTAAGGTAAATTTTTAATTAATTAATTAA
This sequence comes from Lophiomys imhausi, assembly GCA_907164525.1. Classification (NCBI taxonomy): domain Eukaryota; kingdom Metazoa; phylum Chordata; class Mammalia; order Rodentia; family Muridae; genus Lophiomys; species Lophiomys imhausi. The sequence goes on from CAJQZJ010036282.1 coordinate 14,201, forward strand.
AATTTGAAAGCTGAAGAGATGGTTCAGTGGTTTAGAGCACTTATTACTCTTGCCAAAAACCTGGGTTCAATTCCCAGCACCTGCATGGTGGTTCTTAACCATCTGTAACTCCACTTCCAGGGGATCTGATGCCCTCTTCTGATAGCCTTGGAC
>CAJQZJ010036288.1:0-45749 GCA_907164525.1 Lophiomys imhausi
TGAAAAGTCTCCCAGGCTCACCTATTCAGATGCTTCAGACCTGCAAGGGTTTTGCTTCAGTGCTCTGTCCAATCTGAAGCCTCTGGGCTCTGAGGGAAGACAACTCCCCACCTAGGCAAGAGGGTGAAGCCTCTCCATGAGACTGATGCGAGTTTTTCTGCCAGACTAGGAGGAGGTGAGACAGGAACAGGAACAAAGCAGTCTGTCTATGTGAATCTTGACTTAAATATCTTCATGTGTCATAATGAATTGGCAAGAAGCTTTCTCATGTTTTCAAGTCATGCCCCTGGGCTCCATCCCTTCCAAGCTTTTTGCAGAGGGGCATGAAATGACAGGAGGTCCAGAGATTGTCATCTGGGGGCAGCATTTCAGGGCATGTCCCCACCCCCAGTCCTACGATCAAAGAAGTCATTCGTCCTTGGCGAGTTCCCAAGGACATGTCACTTTTGGAAGTAAGTCTTTTACAGACTTTTGCTATTCTAAGTTTCCTATACTATTAAATGCTATCAATAACCCCACCACACTCCCCCTTTGGAGGTTTTCCTGAACACAGGTGGCATGTCTAAAAATGGTGTATTTAATCATCTTTTCAAATTTGGAACATAACACTGGGTCTGAGGAGTTCAGCAGTTCTTGTGGTCACTAGGTGGGTGGCTTTGGTGGAGATCCATAACCAGTTGCTTTCCTAGACTCACAAGAAGGATGCTTCTGCTGTCCAGCAGCATTCAGTATTCTTATTTATACTGTTTTGCCAGCTCTTGTTTGTCCCAGGCAATCTCACCCAGGCTGTATTCTGGGTGGTCTGCTAAGTTGGGCTCTGGCAAGACTACCAAGACTTAGTGACACCCCACTCTTTCTAAGGTCACTTCCCAGGCAGTCAAGTCAGCCGTTGGCTTCTGAGTAATCCCCTTTTTGGAGTCTTTTGCAATGGACAATGGCCACCATCTTGGGAACCAGATATCTTCTAATAGGGCTAAGGCTTCCTGCTAAGGCTAGCAATCCTCTCTCCCTGTATAGAACCCATGGACATTGCTGTGGTGAAAGCATATCAGCTATGTGTCAGTGTATATGGTGACAGCCTTGTCCTTCCACCTGCAGAGTGCTTGAGTCAAAGCTAAAAGCTCAGCTCCTTGAGCTGAGTTTCTCTGCTTATAGATTGTGCCCAGATAGTCTTATCTTGGGTCACCACCACTGCCTCTGCATACCTGATCCCATCTTGGATAAAACTGCTCCTATCTGTAAAAATGCCTCACCTGGTGTCATCAATGAATGTCAGTCAGATGAATCCTGATAGACAGATTGAGTCAGTCACCTTAAGGCAGTCAGGTAGGGGACACTTAGGGTCATCATCTGGCAGAAGACTGGCAGGGTTGAGGGCTTTCATCTTGTGAAACCTAATGTGGGGCTGATCCAGAAACAGGGCTTGGTATTGGGTCACTGGGGGTTAGACATCCATCTCTCAGGTGCTCCCCTCAAGAGAGCCTCGATGTAGAGCAGCACTGTCAGGAATGGTTTATGGTCTACAATTAACTTGTCAACTTCTTTTACCAACAGGTTAGTGGCAGCTATACCCTTATACATGCTGGCCATTGGTCTGTACCAGGTCAAGATCCTTGAACAGATATGCCATTAGTCTTTTCCAGGATCCCAGGGTTTGCATGAGAATCCTCTCACACCATCTACATACAAGTGGAATGGCTTCGTAATGTAGGGGGTTGGAAGGCAGCCCTTGGGTAGACACAAAGGCATTTTTCAAGGCCTTGAAGGCCCATCTGCTCAGTTTCAGTCCATTGCAAAGGCTGCATACCCCTGGTATAGAGGGCCCCAGACACCTCAGCAAATACCACCATAGCAGCAGTATCCAACCAGGAATTCCCACGCTTGTATTTTTGATGTCACTGCAGGGATTTTCAGGGTGGCTGAAACACAGTCATTGGAAAGCATCTGTTTTCCTTCCTCTAGGTTTAGTCTAAGTGTGTGTCCTGAGGGATATACAACTGGACCTTCTTAGCTGAGACTTTGTATCCAAGGACTGGGGAGAGGAGGTAGTCTCTAAAAGGTCTTCTGTTGTCTGTCCACATTTCTTTTCATTAGTTGCAGCTCTGAGGAAGCCATCTACACGGGAGCAGGGTATTTGTGAATATTTTGGTCGAAATTCCAACAAATCTGCACTCAGGGCCCCATTAGTGATGCTGGAATGCCCCAAATTCCTTCTCCTGGTCTGTTTCCCCCATTTCCTCCCTCGTTTAGTTCCCCAAGGACAGTGATCACTGCACAGGAGAGCTTCTTTTCTTGTCTATCTTCAACTGGATCTTGATATTTTTACACTTTTGGAGCAATTTCCAAAAGTTGACACCTCTTCATCCCTTGAAGTCCCTCTAATTTATGGAGCCTTCTCCTTATGCCTGAGGCATGACAAAGGCAATATTAGTGCCTCACTGGTTTTCAGTAACATCCAGAACTATGGAGGTAAATATCCAACATGTCACACAGAGCCTTTCCAGAAACCCACTAGATGATTAATTGGGTTGTTGAATAACTTGACTTACCCTAAGTTATCTGGCTTCCACTTTAATCATCCCAATAATGTTTGGTGAAGAAAAAAAAAACGTGTCCAATGTCTTCTTACCTTAAAACAATCTGATAAGTGCCTGTAGCTTCTCCAAAAATGAAGGGTTTGTGGCCTTCCAATTATTCAAGCCCACTTTCCCCAGAGCATGACTTGGGAAATTACTTCCTCCTTCCCCAGGCTCAACAAGTTGTTTAGAGCAGCCAAGGAGGGAACTGAGAGTGAACTATATTTTTTTCCTTGCTGTGGGGCTAAGATAATACTTGAAAGTTTTGGGGTTCTCTGGGAGAACTGGGTGGGCCAAAAGGATTTCCCAACAAAAGGGTACAAGTCTTAAGCCAAGTTGGGGTTTTCCACCAGAGAAAGCCATTAGCTATTATAAGGAAAGCTGTGGGCATCACTGTAAGGGTTTTTCTGGTGCATGGGCTTCTTGGCAGTTGGAAGCCAAGGAATACCACAAAGTTACACCACACAACAAACGTCAAAGAAGAGATTTATTGGGGAGAAGCCCAGAATGGCAGTTGCCTCTGACTGGGTACAGGGACAGCAGAGGGCTGGACAGAGGGGATGGCTTGCATGGGATCTTTAGAGCATGCACAGTGATCTAGTGGAAAAGCACAGTGTGATCAGAAGTATTGCTTGGATGATAACTCTGAAACATTGTTTGGTCATTAACTCTGAGTCATGGGGACAGAGATTTCTAAATCTCAGAGCTCTGAGGCAGGCCAGTGTCAGGGTGATTTTCTACTGGCCTGTTACCCTACAATCACTATGGTAAGAGCAGCAGCCAGTCACTGTTCCCAGCCACAGTTGCTATTAGATGTAGGGGTGCCATAGCACAGGTGGTAAGCTAAGTGTGATTGTAAGCCTGCAGGAAATCATGCACCATCTTGGGGGCAGTGGTGGCTGCCATCTTGGTACAGCTCTCTCCCCCTTCCATTTTAAGTCTGTTTCTCCAACCAACTGAGCTGACAGAAACAGGCAGAGAGACACACAGGAAAACACATAGTAAATAAAGCATACAGGGAGACACATAGTAAAGAAAACCAGGGTAGGTACCACATACTCCTATGTTTGAACAGACTGGGTATATCTGGTGACATTTCACATGGATCGTGGACACACAGATCTATGGTCGAGTCTGACCTCCCATCTAGTGTCCTAACCATATGGTGCCTCCTGCAGACCAAACTTACCTCTGAGGGCTTTTAGACTAGATGGCTTTCTATTTGCATTTTTTAGTGGTGGGACTACAGTACACTGAAGCACTCAGCAATAATCAGTCAGAGAAGATTTTCCCATAGTCCTTGAACCTCTCATAGTGAGCGTCTCATAGGAGTACTTTCCAGTTGGAGCACTCTTCTTAGCTCCTGGGAGTCCTGAGGCTCCTAAGTGTCAGAGTTCAGTCTCTGTATCTTGCTGGGGCCTCCAAAATGTTAATGGGAGCCCCCCAAATATGACCACTCAAATACAGTTTGTAGCCAATTGAATTTCTTTATTCCAGCCAGCTGGTATTCTGTACTTGAGTGTAGCAATGAGTGTACAGAGCAAGGGGATTTTGAAGACAGAAACCATATTCCAGCATCTCTCAGCAGCTGCTGGGGTCTTCAAGTAAGCAAGTAGTTTAACAGAAACTAAGATAAGCAGTTAGCTGGAGGGGCAGGGGTTCTGTGGAACCAGGCAGTTTAGTAGAAGCTAAGTTAGCTGGAACATCTTGATGTTGGCTTCCTAGAATAGAGGGGAACTTTTCCATGAAATCTTCCATCAAGGAGAGCAAATTCTGGTTAAACCTGAAATATCCTCAGCAAGAATACTAGATTTATGAATGTCTACATGGTCTTGCCCTGTCACATTATCAACTTGAAGATGAAAGTGTTTGTTTCTGCTACTATGTCACCATGTCATAGTCCATCATCAAAGGAAGTTGGGACAGGAACTGAAGAAGGACAGGATCCTGGGGATAGGAGCTGATGAAGAGGCTATGGAAGACTGATGCTTACTAGCTTTCTCCCCATGACTTGCTCAGTCTGATCCTTTCTTGTAGCAGCCAAGAAAACCTGCCCAGGGATGAACTTCCCACAGTGAGCTGGGCCCTCACACATCAATTATCAATGAATAAAATGCATCCCAGACTTGCCTACAAACCAATTTGTTGGGAGCATTTCCTAAAATGAATTTCTCTTTTCCTGTGATGGTGAACATTAAATTATTGTGCTTAAGAGAACTAAGAAACAAAAATGCCTCTAACCTGTAAGCTCCGCTTGTATAAGGACAGATAGCTTCCTGCATTTCAGAGGGCTGTTCCTTTAATTGTCTGATCTTACTCATGTAAGATAGCAAACCAACTATGTGTTTTCAGTTCTGTAAGTAGGCTTGCTTGCCCCTGAGAATACATAGGCAGGATGTGTGCCTGATTACATGTAGGCAAGAAGGACAATATATTCTTGCTCCCTGATTTCTGAAGGCAGGAAGTATGTAGCCTTGTAAGTTTTGCCTTTATAAACCTCTGATTAATCTAATTCGGACCTGCATCTTGAGAGCACTTTTGGGTGCAGTCCTGGAGCCACAAGTATGCAGTGCCAGTATCTGAATAAACCCTCTTCTTTGTTGAAATTTATTCATTGTCAAACTGGTGAATCCCTAAACAACTTATAAAATTCCTAAATAATTCTGGCTTGTGTCATATTGATATAAGACTATACAGCACATATGGAATATAAAGCAAAGATTTTAGATCTGGTTTTGCTATTTTCAAATTCTGTGACTTTGGCTGAGCCAAACAAAATCTCTGAGCTTTAGATTTATCTGAAAAAAAAAAAAGAGGGAATACCCTGATCCCAACAGAAAGACACTGCAAGGCCCATAATGAAAAATGTAGTTTTAAAAAGTATTCTAACAAATATTTAATAACATACTAAAATAATCTGATCTTATTATAAACATGAAGTTTTGTTTGTTTGATTGCTTGTTTAGAGACAGTATCTCACTTGTAGCCTAGGCTGGCTAAACCCTATGATCTGTCTGCTCCCATATCCCACGTGCTTTGCTCTACCTGGTAACAATACTGTTACTAGTATGATATAGAAAGCATATTCCATGACTTGATAACACCACTGAAATAAGCAGTTAGAAGCTGCTTTTCCTGAAAGCCCTTGTCTTCTCACTTAGGCCGATAGGCAGCTAAATGAAGGGTAGGGCCTGGTTCTCTGCCTTCACTCTGTGTCTGTCACTTCTGATTTGGCTCAGACTCCTACTTTACTCTGTATACCTGACATATCTTATCTCCCTCAAGGCTTTCAGAGCTAAGTTGACCAAAAGCTTCAATTGCCTTGGATTCCAAGAAGAGCAAACCTCGGAGGACAGACAACCACTTTCTCTTGGAAAAGAGCAATTATCTATGAGGGCAAGGATGAAGCCAGAAAAGTAATAGAAGTCATTATCCTGTAGGAATAAGATTGGCCTACTTCAGTGATGACAATTACTAGGTGGTCACTAATGATTTTTCATAACAGATGGAGCTGATGATGCGCAGGGGCAAGAGGGGCAGGACCACTTCTTGACCAAGACTACTTAATTATGCATGTCTTTTGGTTTCTAAAAAAAAATCCCTCCACTCAGTGCTCATGGAATCCTGAGGAAAAGGAGGCAGAAAGACTGTGAGAGTGAGAGAGAATTAAGGACACCAGGAGAACAAAGTCCTCTAAGTCAACTAAGCAAAGAACATATGAATTCACAGAGACTGAAGCTGCAAGCACAGGACCTACCTACATGGGTCTACACCTGGTTATCTGCAGTATATGTTTTAGCTTTAGCTTAGTATTCTTTATGGGAATCCTGACTATAAGAATGAGTAGGTCTCTGACTCCTGTGCCCGCTCTTGGGACTCTTTTCCTCCTGTTGGATTGCTGTGACCAACTTCAATAGGACAGTTTTTGCTTCATCTTATAATATTTTATATTTGTCATGTTTGGTTGTTATCTCTTAGAAGCCTGTTCTTTTCTACTAAGAGACAGAAAGGGGAGGAGATGTGGGGAGGAACTTGGAGGAGTAGAGGGAAGGGAAACTGTATTAAAGATATATGGTATGAGAAAAGAATCTATGTTCAATAAGGGAGGGGGAAATGAATAGAGAGAGGCATTGGGCAAGGACTAAAGAGGAAGGAAATATAAGACCCTGGGTTGACTGCCTCATGGCTTAAAGATTTTAGAGTGGTTTCCCATGTGTAAAAATAGAAAAGTAACTACTCAGGATATTCCTTTGAGGATTAATCAATCAGTAAACATCAGTTATTTACAATAGTGGTATCCATCTGTGGTGATATATAATATATATAATATGTGGAGTAACAAAATATTTTTTATTTATAAAAATTTATATTTATTAATACTTAATAAACACCTATAAAATATCTAAATCCTATAACCTAAAACCTATGATCTAAAATCTATAATCTATCTAAGAACACCCTAATACCTACCTACCAACACCTAACTATGGTTATTTTAACTTTCTTAAAAGGACATTAATATTTTTAGCATAGGCCCATGCAGGATGACTTGGTTTTATAGCAGTACCATCAGGTAGTCATTCCTTTTCAAAGGTTAGTGTCCATTGGGCCTTACTTTGTCAGTTTGCAAGGCCAATTTATTGTGGCTGACTTATAAAGTCAGTCTGTTTCAATTGCCAAGCTAAGAGTGGCTTTTTCCACCAACTGAGTCTTCCCTCCACAGTCTCTTTGGCCTGGGCAAACCCCATGGCCAAAAGCCTTTCCACTCAGCTTCCAAACTTCATTCACCTCGTTCACTTTTTTGGTGCTCTGAGGCCCCAAAGCAGATGCCTTCAAGGAACTCTCTCTCGGTAGGTTTTATGCCATGCTTTTGCCTTGGGCTACCACAGCCTAAATTCTATAAACGGCGTACTTTGCTATGCGCTTCTCTGGCATTACTTTTCAGTCAGTGAGGGCAGGAGGAAGAGAGCAACCATATGGAGCCTCTGGCTTATATATCACATTATCTCAGGATCCGTAGCTGTCTCAAGGGTCCATGAGTTTTCTTGCAATGTCCAGCTGTCCCATTGCTTCTCCCAGAAACTGACGTCATCTGCAAGGTTTTCACTGTTTCTTAGCCATGCCCCTTCAACAGGGCATATCATCCAGTTACAAATGGGCTTTATCCATTTCAGCAGGTTAAAGGAATGCCAAGCTCCTCCTTATGTGCTGCCAGATGCTAATCTGAGCTGCCTACTAGTTCATTAAAAGCCTAACTTCTACCACAACATGGTCTTTCCTGTTTTGTGATATAAAGCTTCAAGGATTCAAAGCAGCAACAGTGTCTTATGAGCTGAAAAGACACTGAGGGCTCAGATGCCTCAGATAGAGGCTAGTCACCAGACTCATGGAAGGCCCTAAAGGGTGACATGTTAGAGCATGGCTCAGTTCCATAAGCTTGCACTGTTCCGTTCCTCTTCTGCATTTATGATGATTTGACTGAGAACAGCCACCATAGACTCATATAATTGAATACTTAATCCCCAGTTTGGAAACTGTTTGAGAAGGATTAGGAGGAGTGGTTTGTTGGAGGAGATATGTCACTGGATATAGGTTTTGATATTTAAAAACTGAGTCATGCTGGACAATGGTAGCACATGCCTTTCGTACCAGCACTCAGGTAGCAGAAACAGGTGCATCTCTGAGTTTGAGGCCAACTGGTCTACAGAGAAAGTTACAGGATAGCTATTTTTATACAGAGAAACCCTGTCTTAAAAAACCAAAAACCCAAAGCAAACAAACACACACCCCCACCAAAAAACCCACCAACACCAACAACAAAAATCAAAAGCCCAGCTATTCCAAGTTAGCTCTCACTGCCTCATGATTCTGGATAAGGATGAAAGCTCTTAGTTATTGTTCTTGTGCCACGTCTGCCTTCTTGTTGCCATGCTCCTTGCTGTGATTGTCAAAAATTTAAAACTTCTGAAAGTTGTAATCCCGACGTTAACAGCTTTGTTTTGTTAAATATATATATGGATGCATGCATGCGCGTGTGTGTGTGTGTGTGTGTGTGTGTGTGTGTGTGTGTGTGTGTATGTGTGTGTGTGCACCATGTGAATGCAGTGCCCACAGAAGCCAGAAGAGGGCATTAGACCTTCTGGAACTAGGGTTACAGATGTCTCTAAGCTGCTTTAGAAGACACTAGGAATTGGATAGACTTGGATCCTCTTAAGTAGCAAAAGCTCTTAACTTGAACACTAGACCAGTTGGTGTTATAGGCTTCCCAATGAAGTCATACTTAATAAATCTCTCTTTCTGTTTCTTATCCTTACTTCTCTCTCTTTTTAAATTATTTATTTATTTATTGGTTTTTCGAGATAGAGTTTTTCTGTGTAACTTTGGCTGTCCTGGAACTTGCTTTCTGGTCCCCACTGGCCTCAAACTCATAGAGATCTGCCTGTCTCTGGCTCTCAAGTGCTGGGATTAAAGGCATACTCCACCACTGCCCAGCAATTTGTTGGATATAGGCTTGTTCTAAATTGTCTTTATTATGTTTAAGTATGTCCGTTGTATCCCTTATCTCTCTAGGACTTTTATCTTGAAGGGATATTGGATTTTATCAAAGGCTTTTTTGGCATCTAATGAGATGATGATGTAGGCTTTTTCCTTCAGTTTATTCATATGGTGGATTAAATTTCCTGTTTTTCAAATGTGGACCTATCCCTGCATCTCTGGGATGAAGCTTACTTGATCATGGAGGATGATCTTTTTTGATATAGTCTTGGATTTGGTTTGCAAGTATTTCATTGAGTTTTGCATGTATATTCATAGGAGAAATTTATCTGTAATTTTTTTTCTTTGTGGAGTCTTTTTGTGGTTTGGGTAGTAGAGTAACTGAGGCCTCACAAAATGAATTAAACAATGTTCCTTCAGTATCTACTTTGTGGAATAATTTGAGGAGTATTGGTGTTAACTTTTCTTTGAAAGCCTGGTAGAATTCTGTGCTAAAACCATCTGGACATGTTTGTTTGTTTGTTTTAGTTTTTTTTTTAATTTGGAGACTTAATGATTGTTTCTATTTCAGTAGGTGTTATAGGCCTACTTAAATTTATTTTAATTGTTTTTCTGATCTTGATAAACATACCGGATGAGAAAGAATACTAAAAACTGTAAGGGGAAAAGACCAACTAACAGACATATTATAAAGGCAGACATATTGGAATTATACCTCACTTCTCAATGGAGACTGTAAAAACCAAAAGTGCATGGATAGATGTGCTGTGGACTCTAAGAGATCATAAATGCCAGCCCAGATTACTATACCCAGCAAAACTTTCAATCAACATAGAGGGAGAAAATAAGATTCCATGATAAAGTCAAATTTAAACAATCTCTCTCTCTCTCTCTCTCTCTCTCTCTCTCTCAGACACACACATACCACAATCAACAACAACAACAAAATAATAGAAATTAACAATCATTGTTTATTGATATCTGTCAATATCAGCCGTCTTAATTCCCCAGTTAAAAGACACAGATTAACAGAATAGAGTCTGTTAATTTCTAAAGGAAAATTAACAAAATTTTAATTAAAATAGGATCCATCTTTCTGATGCATACAAGAAACACACCTTAACATTATGGATAGATATTACTTAAGGTAAAGGGTTGTAAAAAGATATTCCAAGCAAATAGACCTAAGAAGTAAGTTGGTATAGCCATTTTAATATCAAACAAAATAGACTTCAAACCAAAATTAATCAAAAGGGCTAAGAAAGGACACTACATAGTTATCAAAGGAAAAATCCACCAAGATGACATTTCAGTTCTTAACATCTATTCTTCAAAACAAGATCACCCAGTTTTGTAAAAGAAACATTACTACAGCTTAAGACACACATTGACTCTCACACACTGAGAGTGGGAAATTTCAGTACCCAACTCTTATGAATATAAAGGTCATCCAGACAAAAACTAAATAGAGAAGTGCTGAAGCTAACATATGTTATAAACCAAATGAACCTAACAGATATTTACAGAACATCCCATCCAAACACAAAAGAACATACCTCCTTCTAAGCACCTCATGAAATTTTCTCCAAAATTGACCACATATTGGGGCACAAAACAATTCTCAACTAATAAAAGAATATTGAAATAACTCCCTACATACTATCTTATTATCATGGATTAAAGCTGGATATCAATGACAACATAAAGCCTATAAGCTCTTGGAAACTGAGCAGTTCTCTACTGACTGAAAAATGGATCAAGACAGAAAATAAAGAAAGAAATTAAAGACTTTCTAGAGTTCAGTAAACAGTTAAGAAGGAAATCAAGGAGGCAATCCCATTCAAAATAGCCCTCCAAAACAATAAAATACCTTGTAATAAACATTATCAAAGCATCAGAAAATCTCTACAATCTAAACTTTAATACAACAAAGAAGGAAATTGAGGAAGACACTAGAAAATGAAAAGACTCCCACACCCATGGATTGAAATTAGTGTTTGAAAATGACTATCTACCCAGAGCAATCATCAGATTCAATGTACTTCCCATTGAAATTCCAACACAGTTCTTCACAGAAAGAGAAAAAAAAATAAGGACAGGAAAGAAAAAAAACAACTTCTTTGAATTCTTATATAAGTACAAAAGACCCAGACAGCCAAAGAAATCTGAACAATTAAAAATACTGCTGTGGATGTCACCATTCTTGATTTTGAATTATACTAAAAAGCCATAGTAAAGTAATAAAACCACATGGTCCTGGCACAGAAACAGACATGTAGCTTTAATGGAATCAATAGATGATCCATGTGTAAGGTCACACAGGGACAGCCACCTGATCTTTGACAAAGTTGACAAAAAAGCACATGAAGAAAAGAGAGCAGTTTAACAATAATGCTGGGAAAATGGGAACGCTACATGTATGAAAATGAAAAGGGGTTGTAATAGCTCACCTTGTACAAAACACAGACACACACAAACACACACACATACACACACCAAAAAAAAAAAAAACCCTCCAAAATTGACATGAAATTTGCCAGTAAATTTATGTAACCAGAAAATGTACTGAGTAGGTAATTCAGGTCCACAAAGACAAACATCACAAAAAATCACATGTTCTCTCATATATGGAGCCTGTGAATACTGGTTTCAAATTTTCAAATGTGATTGATTAGCTTGTGGCAGCAATAGAGTGAAGAAAGCTATAAAGAGCTCAGAGGCCTAAATAGAGGGGGACAGTAGAGCATGCATAATATGAAAATAGATGTGAGGGTGCTGGGTGTGTGTTTTAATTACTTTTCTACTGCTATGATAAAACACCATGACCAAGGCAACTTATAGAAGAAAGCATTTGGCTAGGGTATGGCTTCAGTGGATTAGAGTCCCTGCTGGAAGAGCAAAGCCATGACACAAGGACAGTTGAGAGATCACATCTTGATCTACAAGTAGAAGTAAGAGAGGGCACACTGGGAAACATGAAAGTCCACCACTGTCATGCCTTCTCCAGTATGGCCACACCTCCCAGTACTTCCAAAACAATTCTAGCAACTAGGTCCAAGTTTTCAGACAGATGAGCCTATGTAGAATATTCTCATTCAAATCACTACACTGTGAGAAGATTTAAGTGGGTTTGGAGGCGTCAGGATAAGGGAAATGATGGAAGCTGTGCACAGTGCTAACCAAAACAGAGGATGAAAAAGTTATGTGGAAATGTACTATTTTGTACACTAACTTTTTAAGTGTTTTGAAATAGAATATCCTGGTGACTTGTAGGATACTTCTTCTCCTAGAAGTCCCAGGTTATTAAAGAGAAATCTGAGTGCTAAGTGTGGGATACCTCCTATGAATTATTGAGCAGAAAGGCCCCATAGATACCCCAAACCATACAGGTTATTGTCATTCTGCTTTACAGTGGTGCATCCATTTTCATATTTAACCATTTCTCAGCCATGACAGCTTGCTCCTTTAATGTGTACTAGATTTTCTCCACGATAGGAAACTTATAATGTCAGATTGATCAATGCCCTAGATCCTTCAAAGCTGAAGAATATTGAAACACAAAGTGGGGAAATGAATTAAGCACTTAGTTGTGCTCTTGTTAAGAAGCATTGACTCTTCACTTGGGCCCACAAAGTAGCTAAGAGTAGAAGTGGAGCATTGTATCTCTGCTTTCATTCTGCGTCTGTTGCCTTTGCTTTGGCTCGGACTCCTGCTTAACTCTGCATACCTAACCTAGCTCATCTCCCTTCAAGGCTGATGATGCAAAGATAAGTCATTGTTTAAAACCTTCAGCCCCCCCAGATTCCAGGAAGACCAAAACCTCACAGAACCAACAATCTCCATTAGATGAGGGTGGGGCTTAACCCTAGACCAGAAATAATCATTTTATACAAACCAGATTGTTTCCCTCAGGTAATGACAACAACTGATAAATTAACAACTTATCAGACCAGAGCAGAGAGGATGGATCAGTGATGGTCCAGACCACATCTTGAACAGGGCTGCTTAATTATGCCCAGCTCTTTCCCCTATTTAAACCCAACTTAAAGTCATGAACCTGAAGGATGGGCAGTGTCACTGGACCACTTTAGTGTTCCTCTTCCCAGAGTGGCTTATTGGATAAATGTCATCTTTGAGCTCTTCATCATCACTTGTCCCTTAATTGGCACATTGGAATGGACGGGGATTCGTAGCCCATTGGACTGCTGCAGCCTGGGCTTTTGCCCTAAAAACTCTAGGAGTTTTTATATCACCACCATGAGGGGATAGAAACAAGAAGAGTGACTGGAATCACATTAGTGGCAAAAGACTGGAATTACTGTTCCCCTATGAGACACTGAAACTGTCCACTTTTGCCCATTAGTGGGTTGAGTGTATTCCATAAGGAAGCAAAAGACAAATTTAACCACAGGGAGCAGCACAAATGCTTTGTTATGAAAGATCAACCACAGAGAGAAACATGATTCAATGTCCTTACTAACAGCAGCAAGCCACACTACCATACCCGCGGGCTGCCTCTGCCAGCTCTCAGTCTTGCAACTTCTAAAAGTGCAGTTTTGTTCTGTAGAAAGTCCCTTAGGCATTTGTTTGTTCATTGCTTCCAGGTACTGCATGTTCTCCTGCCTGGCATTCTGAGTAGTTCTGTAAAGTCCCATGGGAATTTTTTTCTCCTGAGAGCAGCCTACAGCTAGGACAGAAATGTAAAGAGGAGTTTCTGTTTACCAGAAAAAAAAATGTATCTCCTAAGGTAGGTTTCTGTTTGAAAGGAATCTTCCTTTTCCACACCAGAAGTCAGCTATCTCATGCAAGAACATCTAGTTCCTGGTCAGTCTGAACAGGCTATATTAGCTCACATACCCCATCCTGCTGACTGTCATACAAAATCTGCCTACACTTGCTTTTGGACCATTCCGCCATACCCCCAACCCCACTGCCAAGAGATAGCTTTAGCTGTTTAATCTCAAACCTTTCTTTCTACTCATTGAGTGGTTAGTTTGGTGGATTCATTGTGCCCTGGTTTCCAGCCAGGACCTCACTTTGTCCATGCCTCCTTGCCTCTTTACCTTACAACAGCCACAGATCTTGGAATCAGTTAGTAAGATGCAGACATGAGGGATTAAAGGCTGATTCCACTAGTCTTGTTACATTGTGCTGTTACCGTATCCTTGTTAAATATATTTCATCCAACGTATGATTACTTCAGGGAGAGAGGGATCCTAGTCAGTAAAATAGAAATTTATTTTAAATATTCTTACCAAGTACTGAGGCAAAAATAATACCCAGCTATTCAAAGGGAAGAGTAGCTTCTTCACACCTGTCCCCAAACAGGCAATTTTCTGAGGAATTTCTGACATAAGCAGTTACTCCCCAAGAGAAGTCTAGTATGAAGAGGGAGAATATTTCATCATGTATGCAACAGGACAGATATGCTGGGACTGTGTATTTGTTACTGGGTTATATATTTCTTCTTCAAGAGATCTTATATAGGGCTAGGGATAAGCCCTTTAAAAAAGCATGTGTGAGGCCCTGGTACTTAATCTCTACTACTATGAAGGAAGGGAGGGAGGGAAAGAAAAAAAAAACTTGTGCTAGAGATAGGTGGAGCTGTGGGTATTGTTCAGCATGAGACAAAGAGATTCAGTGGCCTCCTCCAGTCCATCTTCAGGATTCTGAACTGAAGTTAATGTTTCAATAGAGGACCAGGAATATACACATATAAGTAGTTTTGATCAAAGTGTGATCCTACCCACCATTAGACCCATCATTGTCTGGATTTCAATCTCATCCTGGAAGGTGTTCTGACAAGTGGTTAGAACTGTGTGGAATCTTCTTCCTGGAGGCCAGACCCCTGTCCTGTCCTCCCTTACCCCCAGAACTGGGCCTTTTCCTTCTCCCAACACAAGATTCTTGGAGAAATTCCCATTTCTTTGGGGTGCACTATTTCAACAGTCTGCTAATCAGAGGGACAGACACAATACCTCTTTACACACTCTTCCTATCTGCCATGCCAGCTTCATGTGCATCTAGAATCCATGAGTATAAGAGGCAAATTTTATTTCTAATTCCATTCACCCATGCATACTTGCTCCACTTACTTCCATGCAGGTTTGCATGGACAATGAAGAGGTAGGTGGTCACATTCTTTGCAGAGTTGACTCTAGTTAAAATAATCTAGATAATAACTCCCTTGCAGTGTTTAGTTCTGATTAGGTTTCTTCAGATAATAACTAACTAGTGTAAGTCTAAATCACAGACAACACAACTCAGAGGATTTAGGAATTTTTCTGGTTTAGGAAGATAAGACATTATTGTACATCTGTAGATGTGGTCCCCTTAAGCAATGAGGAGGGATGGGTAACTGAGTAAAGATACTGCAGCCAGATGATTTAAATACAAAATCTTCCCTCAAGTCCCCAACCCTCATCTTCCTTTGCTCCTGCCTTTCTATCCTTTGACCTGAACTCTCAGCTTTAAAAAACAAACAAACAAAAAACCCAACTCTCAGCTAGTCTCCTAGTTTTCTTTTCACCATGACCTAAGTAAAGCCATGCTCTCTGTTGTCCCATGTGTATTCTCTTTAAAACACAACTTGATATAGAGCTTTTAGCTTAGAACAGTTTTATAGTTTGCTCACCATTTAGCATGGTTTAAATCTAATCTGTCCTGTGCTCCACATCCCCACCAGTCTCAAAAATGTGTTCCCAGTATTTTCTGTAGTCTATCTTGCTATCTGTACCTCCTGTCACATCTAATTTTGCTACTGACACATGGATCAGGCTGGAATATTTATGGTTATGATATGGCCCACCCCATCTTATTTATTCCTTAGTGTTTCTGGGTCAGCAATTCTTCCTTTTTCAGACACACGGACCCCACCCATGTGAGCACTCCTTCCTTATCTAGCAATGCTCAGTCCTGGCATTCTGCCTTTTGGGAAGTCTCTGCAGCTGCTTCAAGAGGATAAATGTCCTCCTTTGATGATTTTTATCACAGCACTGATAAGACACAATTTAATCACTCACATGTCTCTAAACCTTGAGAGCATGTGACTAAAGAGAAAAACAAGTCTTTATGAAGACATCCATCTAGAGGACCAGTTCATAGTAGGCAACCATGTAGTTATTCCCTGAATCAGCAAAAGGACTTTATATTCAAGATTAAAGATGTGTTTTCTCACATGTCAACTGGAGGCTGTCAGTATTCTATATTCGTTCTAGACGTAATCTATGAATAGTCCCTACTGAACTCTGCTTTGCTGTCTATGTCAATAAAAAAGAGAATGACAGTGAGTGAGACAGTTAAAGAAAAAGGAAAAGACCAGGTAGCAAAATGACTTATTGTAATTCAGTGGCATTGTAAAATGTGCTGGTCATTAATAGATGCTAGGAAGTGATATAAAGATTCATTGAAAAGGTATTTTTAATGAAGAGGCCATATAACTTTATAGTGGGTTGGGTTATCATTAACACATAATGGTTGCACATGTTTAAAGTGTAAACTTTCATAAGCTTTAATTTAATGTGAAGACAATGAACATACTCACCACACTCAGAAGTTTCCTCATGCCCACATGTAATCCTTTCTTCCCATGTCTGCTCCCATATACCTCCTTATCTTCAGGCAGCCACAGCCCAACCTTCCATCACTATGCATTAGTCTGCATTTCTGGATTATGTTTAATTAAATAAATGTTTTCTCCCATTGGCTGATTTATTTTGAGATTAACTATGAATGGTCCGTTCCCCTTTATTAAGCATTAGAATTAGTGTTACATTGTGTGAATGGACTAGAGATGATCCACTGAATTGTAGGTGATGGGCTATATTCAATATATGGATGTTACAAAGAAAGCTACCTCAGACATTCATGTGTCTTTGTATGGAACAAACTCTCCTTGATTTTGAGTATATACCTACGAATAGAATAGCTGGATCATACTAAGGCCAGGAAATATATTGCTCAAATCTGCCCCCAACATACACACATATACACATACATAAACATGCACACTCATTTTTTGCATTGGACATTTTCAACATTTACAAAAGTAGATAGAACAATGTAATGAACAGAATTTTAAATATCACTCAACTCCAGAAACTGTAAATTCAAGAACTATCAGAAAATCTCCTTCTCATTTTTTCAGCAAGACTTCTGCCAACCCTTTGCCTTTAGTTATTTGAAAAACAAACATCAAGTCTCATATCATTTTTCTCTAAGTATTTCAGTATGTATCTCAAAGTTCAAAGATTCTTATATAAAAATATTTCTATTATATCTCAAAATGTGGTAAGTCTAAATTTTAAATTGTTTCAATGAGTGTAATTTTTAATTTGTTTATCTACTTATGTCCTGACCTCAGTTTCTTCTCCTTCCTCTTCTCCCAGCCCTTCCCTGCCCCAACCCACAACTCCTCAATTTCTCTTTAGAAAAAGGTAGGTTCCCACACGTATATAAACCAACCTTGGCATTTCAAGTTGCAGTTAAGACTAGGTACATTTTCTTCTATTGAGTCTAGATGAGGCAGCCCAGTAGGGGGAAAGGGTCCCAAAGACAAGCAACAGAGTCAAAGACAGTCCCTGCTCCCTCTGTTAGGAGTTCCACAAGAAGACCAAGCTACACAACTATTACATATGTGGAAAGGAACTACATTAGTCCTACACAGGATCTCTGGTTGGCAGTTCAGTCTCTGTGAACCCCTATAAGCCCAAGTTAGTTGGCTCTGTGGTTTCTTTTGTGGCATCCTTGACTGCTGTGTTTCTTACAATCCTCCCTACCTCCCATTCTTCTATAGGATTCCCCACGCTCTGTCTAATGTTTGGCTCTGCGACGTTGCATCTATTTCCATCCGTTGGTAGTTGAAACCTCTCTGATGACAGTAATACTAGGCACCTGTCTGTAGCCAGACTTTTGGCTACTTTGTGGGTTCATTTCTCTAACACCAGTCACCACACTTATTCCACTCTTCCAACCCCCCAACACTAGGTAGGAGAGAAAGAAGGTTAGAGGGGAAAAGGGAAGTCATTATTGTTAGACTACCTCTGGCTGATTAGGGGCATCAAGTTCCTTGGGGCAAATTTGATCAATTTCTTCTTCTTGTCTCTTTGCACACAACCACTTAACAAATAGCAACCAATTGCAACAACAACAACAACCAGCAACCAGCAACCAGCAGCCAGCAGCCAGAAGCAGCTGCCACATCCCCTATTGGGACTCCAGCATGTATACCCCTCTCAAGAGTGCCCCTGCACTTGGGTCATAGATGTTCAGAATTGAGACATTATCTTTGTGGAATTTTCCTTTGGTGAATATGAAATATCCTCCCCCATCTATTTTGATTAATTTTGGTTAAAAGTCTATTTTATTAGATATTAGAATAGCTATTCCATCTTGCTTCTTGGGTCCATTTGCTTGGAAATTCTTTTTTCCAGCCCTTTACTCTGAGGTAATGACTATTTTGTAGGTGAGGTGTGTTTCTTTTATGCAACAGAATGATGGATCCTGTGTTCCCATCCATTCTACTATCCTGTGTCTTTTTACTGGAGAATTGATTCCATTGATGTTGAGTTATTGATGACTAATGATTGTTAATTCCTGCTATTTTGATGTTGGTGGTTGTAGAGTGTGAGTGTGTGTGTGTGTGTGTGTGTGTGTGTGTGTGTGTGTGTGTGTGTTTCCCTTCTTTCAGTTTTACTGGTGTCAGATTATTTATTTCCTGTATTTTCTTGGGTGTATGTAGTTAATTTCTTTGGGTTGGAATTTTCCTTCTAGCATATTCTGTAGGGCTGGATTTGTAGATAAATATTGTTTAAATTTTGTATTGTCATGAAATATCTTGTTTTCTCCATTTATGGTGACTAAAAGTTTTACTGGGTACAGTAGTGTGGTTTGACATCTATAGTCTCTTTAGAGTCTGCAAGACATCTTCCTAGGCCCTTATGGCTTTTAAAATCTCTGTTGAGAAGTAAAGTGTAATTCTGATAGGTCTGCCTGTATACATTACTTGGCCTTTTCACCTTTGTGGCTTTTAGTATTCTTTCTTTGTTCTATACATTTAGTGTTTTGACTATTATGTGGCAGGTGGATTTTCTTCTCTGGTCCAATCTATTTTGTGTTCTGTTGGCTTCTTGTATGTATATAGATATCTCTTTCTTTAGGTTGAGGATATATTCTTCTATGATATTGTTGAAAATATTTTCTGGGCCTTGGAGCTGGGAGTCTTCTCCTTCTTCTATTCCAATTATTGTTAGGTTTGGTCATTTCATAGTGTCCCATATATCTTAGATGTTTTATATCAGGAATTTTTTATGTGTATTGATTTTTTTATTTGTATCTTCTATGCCTGAGATTTTCTCTTCCATCTCTTGTACTCTTTTGGTGATGTTTGTGTCTGTAGTTTCTGTTCTTTTCTGTAGGTTTTCCATCTCCCGGATTCCAAAATTTGTGGGTTTTTTTATTGCTTCTATCTTGATTTTCAGGTCTTGAACAGGTTTATTTATATCCTTCACCTGTTTGACTTTACTTTCCTGTATTTCTTTAAGGGATTTATTCATTTCCTCTTTAGAGCCCTCTATCATCTTTATAAGATTGGATTTAAGGTCATCTTCCTGTGCTTCAGCTGTATTAGGGTATCCTGTGTTTGCTGTAGTAGGATAGCTTGAATCTTGTGGTACCGTATTGCCCAGGCTGTTGTTGATTGTGTTTTTATGCTGGCCTCATGTCATCTGAGTTTTTTGGTTATTATAGGTTTAGGTGCTGATTTCTGAGTTATCTTCATTATAAGGGGTTTTTTGTTGTTGTTGTTGTTTCTCCCCTTGGTTTCTGTTTCCTCTCTGTCTTACAGCCTGAGTGGCCTGGGGTTGTGGTAACTAGGAGGTCTTCAGGCTCGTTGGGGTGTCTCCATCACAGCTTTTGTGATCTGTGTGAACTCCGGGGTTTTGAATGTCAACATTGCCTCTGGGGTCCCTAGAACTGGCATGGAATACAGGAAAACAGAGGTCTTTTACCAAAGCTGTGGCCTGGAATATGGATACCAGGTGATGGGGTATAGTTTATGGCTGTTGGTGTGCTTTACTGGGTGTTGGGGAGCATCGGGTGGGGTCTTACCTGAGGTCCCTGGTGCTGGTGTGACCTCTGAGAAACCGGACAGAATTGTGGGCCAGAAAAGTGAGCCCAGGGGATTGGGGGCCATGAAGTGTAATTTTTTTAAAAAGTCATGCATTTTGATGCCTTGTGTGTTTTAAATCAGATTCCTTGAATAAGGAACCATAGGGAAAGTCACATACTATGATTTAATACTCTTTGAGTCCTTACATTGCCCTCCTATTTCCTGTTAAATTTTTCCTTTTTAATAAAATTAAGTAGTTTTAGATTTATAGAAAAGTCCAGTCCATTTGTTGCTAGTATCTATGATGAATTTTCATAATGAGTTCATATGAATACATTATTGTGAGGCAAAGTCCATACTTTAGTCAGATGTCCTTAATATTTACTTAATGTTCTTTTTCTACTCCATGACCTCTTCTAGGATACCACATTACGTTTAATTATCATGCCCTTTTAGACTATTCTTAGCTATGACAACTTCACAGAGTTTTTGTTTTAAAGATTTAGATTTTATGCATGTATGTATGTCTGCACACATCCCACAAGTATCCTCACAAGCCAGAAGAGTGTTAGAGCTGGAGTTACAGGTAGTTATGGGCTGAGAACAAAGCGTTAGTCCTCTACAAAAGCAGTAAGTGCTCTTAATCACCGAGCTTTCTCTATAGCCTCTCAGACTTTATTTTTGATTTGTCACAGTTTTGAGGAATACTGTTCAGACACCTTGTAGAATGTCCACAAATTGGGGTTTATGGTTTTCTTTTCATAATTATACAAACAGTATAAGTTTGGGGAAAAAACATCACAGAGGTAAAGTGTTATGGCACTACACTATGTCAAGAGCACACACTATCAGCATGACTTACCATGATGACTTTGATCACTGTCAGAACTTGTCAGGTGGCTACCGTCTAAATCGACTCCTTTCACCTTTCCCACATCGTACCCCTTGGAAAGAAGTCATAGTGCACAGACAGTACTTAAGGAGCAGAAGATTATTCATTATCTCCTTGAAGTTGAGTGTTTGTAAAATCATGATTCTTCTACACAGGAGACTCCTTTGCACCTTGTTTATTTATTCAACAATTTTATGCCTGTGGGCTCACAGATATTTGTTGAATTTTGGAAGGGATTTTATTTTTGTTTGTTTTTATTGTTATTCTGTTCTGTTGTGTTTTATTTTTCCCTTTTTTCTTTTATGTTTACTTTTTTTTGCACATGCCTTCTGAGATTACAAAAAAACTCTAGATTCATTTTTATATTTCCTACCTAGCTCTTCAATCAGCCATTTCTATAGAGAGCCATGATTCCCAGTGTTAGAAATATAAATCTCAGCCCTGGGAATGCACACTAGTCTAGTGCTCTCAACTAATATAGCAAGGTGATACCAGTGTACTCTTATGCATATCCAAGCAGGTGAATACTAGTCATCCATAAAAAGAAATGGATCACTAATATGTGTAATAGCATACAGAAATGCATGGAGGAATTTCAAAACTTGTTATCCTGAAAGAAAGAAACAAAGATCCTGGGGAAGCGACATATACCAAATCTATATAAATGACTTTCTAGAAACTAGCCCTCAACGACAAAACAGAATTGACTAGGAATTGAGAGGTGGGGGAAGGGCATCAGGGAGGGGTGATAAAGATCTAAACTTTTTGAGATGATAAACATATTGATTTTCCTCAGTGTGATGATGTTTTTATGAGTGAAATGTGTCAAATGCAATTATATGATTTAAATATATGTAGCTCACTACATGTCCTAGAAACATACTTCTTTCTATAAAGCATGCCAAACGCAAAAATGCTGATGATGTTTTATATCCTTTCCTAATTCACTCTAAGATGGAGCCATGCTTCTTGAACTTTGATATGATGTAACTCCCAAGAGGGTGCCATGCAACTGCAGGTTCTTTTTGCCCTGTCTGTAAGGTGATCAAAAGTTTATACATCTTAAAAATCTCTTCCAGGTACCACTGCTTTGGGGCTGTACAGTACATTTTGGGTGGCAGGTGTTGTGTCTCATACAGGGCAGCATATCTGAGAGTGACATGTGAAGGTTCTAAAAGCTGTAGATATTTTATACTCAGAGATGAGGTTAGTGACAGGGCTTGGCAACACATCTCTCACAAGACCCCCAGACTCTACTTCTCAGGCTGACTGAATCCTGAAAAGAATTAATGAAAGTCTTGCTGATGAATATAGCCATGCTCTCTAACATATATGATGATTTGTTTTACTAGACTTCCAAACACTATTTTAAAATGTCCACATCTCTAATCATGTCTGAAGTCTCAGACACGAAACTATTAACATTCTTAAATGAAAATGATGAGATTGGAACCTGTCAGTAGATGAATGCACAGAGACCATCCCACCAGGAAAGAACTAAGGTAACTTAACCCTTGAAAAAAAGGTTCACCTGCCATCATGGTACAAGTGCCTTTCTTCAGTAATGTTTGAAAGAAAGCCTCTTCTTCATTTTTGTCCTGAATATAGAAATAGCCCTGGTCAAAGTTGGGCAAACAGAGATTCTTAGCTTTTCTACAAGTAACATTCTAACTCTCAAATTTTTGCTTGACCTTTTAAATATGAGAAAATATTAGCGATCATATCTACTTTTCAACCTTGTTAAGTTTGTAGTTATTTCAAAGAACTAGCATTGAGAACTTCCCTGCCTGGTCCCTGTGGCTTGGGTCCTAGAACCCTGGCTAGAGGCAGGAAGGTAATGAAGACAGGACAGACACACAGACACATGCACAATAAAGCTAGGATCTGGTGAGTTTCTATAACCACTACACCCCCAGAACATCAACATTTTTCTTAGCACTGGGGAAGGGGTTGGTCTTCCTCCATAGAAGGTCTCTGTAGGTGGTCAATCTTGGGCTGTAAACATCCAAGAAGAGGAAGCCACAGCTGCTAGTCTTTGCATATACTAAGCAATCATCCCTAAACACTCACACTGGCATTTGTGAGGAAAGCATGGAGGAGAGCTTTCCCATCCCTCTTGAGTTTGGTTCCTATGGGCTAATTGATCTTGGAGTCTTTGACAGGCCACGGTCATGTCAGAATACACATCCACTTAGGACTCTGTAACCCAGACATTAGCACAACTGGTACCATGATGGAAGTGCCACTCAGGCCATGAATCTAGTCTGTGGGCAGCAACACCTGCCAAAAGTAAAACAAAGACTTAATCCAGCAAAGTCCATGCATCGGGGAAAGTCCTTAAATGTACTATCCTTGCCTTTTGGCTTCTGTAGTTCTGCTTCTGGCTAACTGTTCTTGTTAACAGAGGTGTGTCAACCCAAGATAAGGTTTTGTGCTTAAAAGCTTATGCTGAGAATGGCTCAGGGCTATGCTGGGATCTTGAATACTCAGTGTAGTCGCCAGCTGGCTAATACAGACTTTCTATTGACTTAAATCAGTCTTCAAGTAGTCATCTCTGGTGGATATCCCACAAAAACTTCTCTCACTCAGGGCTTCCTCCAGTACAGGCACCTCACTCATCCTATGTCAATAAGCAAAGTGTAAAAGTGCATAGTTCACAGATGGATGCACATGGCATCTATTCACTTATAGTCGGATTTTAGCTATATAGTACAGGATATCTATACTACAACCAACCCACCAAAGGGAACATGGATATAGACTTTTTGTTTGTTTGTTTGTTTTAGTTTTCTCTCCCTGGCAATGAGACACTTTTTACTGGTGGTGCTGCCTTGTAGGCTCCCAGTGTATGAGGAGGCTCTTGGCCCTCATATGACTTCTGAACTGGGGCGAGGGACTGTTATGTAGGGACACACCACTCCAGAGGAGAGGGATGGAAGGGATGGGGGTAGAGGGTGGGAGAGTGGGACTGGGAAGGGGGGAAAGAGGACAATATGATGGAGATGTAACCTGAAGCAACAAATAAATAAGTTTATTTTTTTAAAAAGTACACAGTTCATAGTGAAAAACATGAACAGAGTTTACATGTATAAAAGGAGCCTAGACTTGACTCATGGGAAGAGAAATGTATGTTGAAACTACATCGAAACCACATGCATGAGCATGTGGGTTGCTATTGATGTTTTCTGTTTTAAATAATACAGGAATGAATAAAATGGTATGATTGTATGTTTCTGCTCTTGGGAATATATATCCAGGTTATATTCCTAAAAATTGGATTTCTGAATTAAAAAATAAGTAAACATCTAGCTTTATTAGATATTTCTGAGTCCTTCAAATGGTATGATGACTAATCTTAGTTGTCAACTTTAGTACATCTGGAATCAACTAAAACCCAAGCATCTGGGCACATTTTTTTCTTGATTGGATCACTTGAGGTGAAATGACCCATCCTAAGTCTGGATCATTTGAAGTTGGAAGACTCACACTAAAACTGGACCACAGCTTCTGGTGACAATCTACCTAAAAAGACATGGAAGAAGGAAACTTTATTTTTGTCTCTTTGCCTTCTTTGCTCTTGCTGGCAAGTTCATCTATCCTGTTCCTGAGGCATTCCTTTGATGGTGTTAGAACCTACTTCTTCAGGATTCCAATGTAGACTGAGGACCAGCTCAGATATCCAGTCTCAGGGACTGAACAACTACAGGGTTCTTGTTCTTTCTATCAGGAGACACCCATTGTTGAACTTGCTGGACCACAGTCTGTAAGTCACTCTAATAAATTCCCTTTTAATATATAGATATTCATTCTATCAGTTCTATTCCTCTAGTGAACCATTACTAATACAAATGGGTTCTACCAATTTCTTCTCATGGGACATGAAAATAGATAATATCTCACAATCACACCAAGAGATTATTGTTGTTATGCTTTTTAAGTTTTTATCCATTTAATAGATGAAGAATGATATAGTCACTTCTTACAAGGAGTTTGCGTGGATTTTCATATGCCTATCAGTATATTTGCATTTAAATTTCTCTTTTATTGAATTTACTTTTTGACCATTTTATATGATTAATGCATTCTGATAAGCTCACACCTCTCCTTCTCTCTTATCTCTACCTCACTCAAGTCAAGCACCCTACAAGTCCCCTACCCCCACTACTTACATGTCTTCTTGTCTGGCTTGGCAACCTACTGAGCTCAAGAGACCCTCCTTGTGAACACAGATGTGGAGCTGTTCACTGGCACATGGGGCTCCACCACTAAGACAAGAAAGACTCCTCTTTCCCCAGTGTCCATCAATAGCAAACATTTCCCCCATGGACTCTTCTCCCACCTATGATGGAGTGTTGACAGGCCCAGCCTTGTATAGGCCCAGGCACAGCCCTCCTCCCCATTATCTGTCTCTCACATTCTTTCTACCCCCTTTTCTATGACACTCCCTGTGTCCTGGAAGGAATGATTTAGATGCCCCTTGTTTAGGGCTGAAGGCACAATAATTGCTTATCCTCAGCCATGAATTTCTAACATCTGGTTTTCTTGAACTATACCTTTTGCCCATTGCTTTCAGTGAAGATTTAGGTCCTTTGTTAGTGAATGCTTTAGCACATATTAAACATTAGACATATTAGTCCTTTTCATATGATATGTTTCATAAATTCTTCCTTCAGGATTTTCTCTCTCGCTCTGTCTTTCCTTCTGTCTCTCTGTCTCTCTCTCTCTCTCCATATATATATATACATGCATATATATTTACTTATTTTAAAATTTAAATTCACAAAAAATATGTCTTGTAGGGACAAAAAGGAAAAAAATGTGTAGCACACTGCAGAGCCGGACTAATTTCATTTAAACTCTTAGCAACATCTCTCTTGACCTCCAGAATATCCGATGTGCCCTTTCTCTTAGGGATCCCCACCAAGTCACCAGTGAATGACCGGGCCTAAGCAACTAAAGGTCATTCTAGCTTCCTGCTTTGTCCTTGTATGTCTGGCACATGTGTCTGTGCTGGGTCACTGGGTCCAGGAAATAAACAGGGAGTTACATGCACTACTAATTTTCTCTCCTCGTGGCCTCCCCATGATCCAGCAAAAATTGAAAGAATGATGCTCCCAGGGGCATGACCAGCTTTCCCTTCTAAATATAAATGCAGAGACACTAAAAATAAGCACTGTTAAAGGCGAGTTTCATTGGTTCCTGAAATGCCAGGAGACCAAAGTTACAAACAGATCTTACAAAGAGCTGGGAAGGAACAGGTGGCTGCCTGCTTCTAATTGGGCTTTTGCAAAGAGCA
This sequence comes from Lophiomys imhausi, assembly GCA_907164525.1. Taxonomy (NCBI): domain Eukaryota; kingdom Metazoa; phylum Chordata; class Mammalia; order Rodentia; family Muridae; genus Lophiomys; species Lophiomys imhausi. Next base: position 26,367 of record CAJQZJ010036288.1, read on the forward strand.
GAGAAACGGTCTAGGGATTGCTGAATGGTTTAAGTGTGTTTATTTTTAAAATTTGAGCTAAGGGAGGACAATATGGAACTAGGTCATTCACTGGTAATATACATGCATCAAGGTGCTTAAGTTTTAGTGAGCCTGGGTTGGAGATATGGCACAGCAGTTAAGAGCACTGGCTGCTCTTCCAAAGGACCCAGGTTCAAATCCCAGCACCCATATAGCAGTTCACAGCTGTCTGTAATTCCCAGGAATGTTGGTGCATGCCTTTAATCCCAGCACTTGGGAGGCAGAAGCATGCTGATCTCTTTGAGTTCAAGGTTAGCCTGGTCTACAAAGGGAGTTTAGGACAGCCAGAGCTACACAACAAAACCTTGTTTTGCAAAAAAAAAAAAAAAAGGTTTTAGTGAGTCCACCTCAGCAAACCAGGGTTCAGAGATGAGGGATGAAACTAAGGAATTAATCTCCCAACCACTAGAGAATTAGTGATATGTCTGAAGTTGAGTATAGTAGCACCTGCCTGTCATCTCAACACTTGAAAGCTAAGGCAAGATCTGGAGTTCAAGGACAGCCTGGGCTCAATACATGTGTGTGTGTGTGTGTGTGCGCGCGCGCGCGCACGCGCACGCGCGCACACACACACACACACACACTCCTCATTTGAACAGCTCACAGTTCACAGTCAATCAAGAGAGGTCTGTGCTCAGCTCATGGGTCTACCATATATGTTTGGACAAATGAATGAGAAGTAGTTTTCCTATTCCTAAGGACCTGAAGGCTGATGGTAACTGTAGGAATTTGTGTGAAGAGAGAAAGAAGAGCAGCAAGCTCTTAAATAGAATATCAGAGTTAGACAGAACCAGGAGTACAGCCAATAGGCTGAGACTTAGGCCAGGATCTGTCAACATGGAACTTCACAAGCTGCATTGGGTGTCAATGACAACAGCTGGTCAAGCTCATACCATCTATAAACAAACCTAGAGTCCAAAGGCCTCCAGCTGACAGAAAAGAAAGTACACCTACTTCAGGCAATAGCAGATCCTGGAGAACTCAAGTGATGTAACCAGTTACTAGCCAGAGGTAATACTATCATCCAATGCAAAGAATGGAGCCATAATAATTACATGGTCTTAATATTAAATAATTTACCCCAGTCACTTCCTTCCTCTCTACCTTTCAAACAAATACATCCTATGCACCCAACTACAGAATTTCTCTGAATAGGCAATATGCTCCTTTTATGATTTTCTTTATATTCTTTATATCACCTTTAGTACCATTATTTTCCCATTATTTAAAAACAAAGCTTTTAACTTATTTAAAAATTAAGACTTTTTCTGTTTGGATTGACAATTCAGTGATTTTCATTTATGTCCTAGGGACTATATTAGGTGTTGTGGATACAATGCTCAAATTTCTATGAAAAAAAAACTGACAGGGCTATTGCTTTTGTAGGAGACAGACAGAAAGCAAATAGCGATAAATACTTACTTTCACAGTGTGCAAGTGCTAAGAAGGAAATGATTACGGTATGAGAGGAAGTAACAGAAAAGCCTAGACTATATCACATATGTTAGGGGATGGCTCTATGTTATCTGCTCCGGGAACTGCCCCCGACTACCCCACAGGGATTGTATGGAATTAATCACTTCCCTGTGTGCTTCAGAGTCAGACCTTCAAGGTTTGATTTGACACTGATATTTTCAGGTTAGTTGTTTATATACCTAGGCCTCTGCTTTTAGAGACTATTGGATGCACATGGAATCTAGAGTCAGAAGATCTGGCCTCGAGTGCCAGTATTCTATTTCAAACCTAGTATGTTTAACAAGTAACCTTATCTCATGAGTTTGGTCTGGGTTCTCTGGAAGTAAAGTCTGAAGAATGAAGGTTGTGTGCAGGTCATTCACATATGTCCCCAGCAGTAGGAGTAGGGGAAGAGAAGTGAAATAGGGACAGAAGAAGAGCAATGCAAACATACACTAGTGAGTTGGCCATCAATACGGGCAACAGAGTATTGGGCCTTGAAGGAACCCACAGAAAGGGTCTCAGATAACTGTGGGAAGCAATATCTATTGGCCCATTTCTAAATTGTGTGATATGTGTGCTTCCAGTGGATGCTGTAAGTCCTCATATTAGTTATTAGAGACATCATAGGACAGAAAGCAGGAGTGTGGGCTAGAGCCAGGCACTATTCAATTGTCCCTGAGTGAAGCTCAGCAAACCTGCATGGAGCAATTTGATGACTTGAAACAAGAAGAGGGATTTGGAGGATTCAAAATTGAGATATTCTGATGTCCTCATCTGCAAACTGGAGATTATAGCTATGCTGGATGTTGTCATGATTTCAATATGATATAATACCCTCCCAAACTCACACTAATGCTTGGCTCCCAGCTCATGGATCTGTTGAGAGGCAACTGGATCCTGAGGTTGCTAACTTCATCATTGGAGTGATCCATTGATGAGGACATAGCTGAATGAGCTTTTAGGAGGTGGACCCTGGGTGGAATAAGTAGTTTATTGTGGTGTGCCTTTGAAGGGCTGTCTTGTCCCGTGTCACTTCTTGGCTCTCTTTCTGCTGCCTGGCCACCAACATGTGAGCAGCTTTCTTCTCCTGTACATTTTGTACACAGTGGAGTGCTTCACTATGATGCAGAAACATACAACCAGGAGCTGTGGACCAAAACTTCTGAGCCCATCATGAATCTATTCTTCTTTTGGTTGCTGTGATGTCTATTCTTTTTTGTTTGTTTGTTTTTTTTTTTAGAGACAAGGTTTCTCTGTGTAACAGCCCTGGCTGTTCTGGACTCACTTTTTAGACCAGGATGGCCTTGAACTCATAGAAATATGCTTGCCTCTGCCTCCCAAGTGCTGGGATTAAGGCTAGTGCCACCACACCCAGCCATGTGATGTCTATCCTTGATTGTCAATTTTACTATGTCTGGAATTAACTAAAACCCAATCAGCTAGGTACACCTGTGTGGGATTTTTCTTAATTAAATCATTTGAAACTGGAAGACCCACCTTCAGATCTTTTTGAGTCTGGAGGATCCACCTTTAGTCTGGGCCACACCTTTTGCTGTCAGCCTATATAAAGGACATGGAAGAAGAAGCTTGCTCTCTTTGCCTGCTTGCGCTCACTAGCAAGGTCATTCCTTCACTAATTGAGAGTTTACTTTGTAAGGATTCCAGCATATACTGAAGACCAGCTGAGACAGCCAACTTCATGAACTGAATAACTGCTGGATTCTTGGACCTTCTGATGGTAGACAGCATTGGTGGACTACCTGAACCACAACCTATAAACCATTCTAATAACTTACAGGAAAGAAAACGGAGACATAAAAATGTAATAACTGTTACTAATCTTTGTTCTCCTGGTCTCCCTTGTTAACTACTTTCCTTTTGGCCACGGCTAGGCCATTAGCCCTTTTACTCCTAGCCCTCACTATAGGACCCCTGATTGTCTAACTGCCTTATTAGCTATGTAAACCAGAGAATACATTCTTGTAAACTACTAATGCTAAGAAGAAAATATAAACCCCTGCCCACAAATGAGTCCTCAATCTCTTCCTCTAGTAGAGCTAGTGTCAGGCATGTTGTTACAGCAATGGAAAGAGGTAAATTAGTCTCTTAGGCTTTGTTGTAAGGTAAACACCAGACTACTCAGACACAGATTCAGCCCAATAGAAAGTCTTTATTAATCAGCCAGTAACGACACTGGGTATTCAGGATCCCAGTGTAGCCTGAAGTCTTCCTCAGGAAGAGCTTTTAAGCACAAAACTATATCCTAGATTGTCACACCTCAGCTTGCAAGAGGCAGTTAGTCAGAAACTGAACTACAGAAGCCAAGAGGCAAGTTTAGTACATTCAGAGACTTTCCAGAACTATGGATTTTGCTAGATTAGGTCTTTGTTCTCTTTTTGTCAGGTGGTGCTGCCTACATACATGCTGGGTTTATGGCCTGAATGGTACTTCCATTGTGTTATCACTTCTGCTAAGATCTGGGACCCTATTAAGGTCTAGGAACCTGATATATTCCCCACTGGTTCTATGGGCATGAGTCAAATTGTGGACTCATCTAGGGGCAGGGGGTTATATTGTCTTCTTAGCATTACTAGTTTAACATAATTTATTTTCTGTTTTACATTGCTAAGTAGGCACTTGAGCAATCAGGGTCCTATAGTGAGGGATAGGAGTAAAGGACTAATGGCCCAGCCATAGCCATGAGTAGTTAACCAGGAGGACCAGGAGAACAAAGATTGGTACCAGTTGTTAAATTTTTGATGTTTCTCTTTTTTTCCCCCTGAAGGTTATTTATGACCATGGCTAACCTGTCTCTAATTATCCCTGATTCATTGGCATAGAAGCAACAAGTTTCTGTCAGTGCCATAGAGAGAACTTTCTGTCTCATAAAGTTGTCGAAGAACAACCTCAGCTAAGGAATATAACTAGGGTTCTAGTGGGGAGGCAGAATTTTCTTTGTGGCCCAGGTCTCTGGCTATTTGAGCACTGAGTTCCTTAAAGAATAGAGACAATGATTAAGTCCTAGCCCTTAACACATGCTTGTTGAGTGAATACAAAAGTGACTAAACGAACAAACTAGATTTGAATAGGTAGATACACACACTTAAAAATAATTACTTTTCTGCTTACAAAATAATATTTGTAAAGATTTATTTATTTTATGTGCATTGATGTTTTTGCCTGCATGTATGTCTCTGTGAGGGTGCCAGATCCTCTAGAACTGTAGTTACAGGTAATTGTGAGCTTCCATGTGAGTGCAGGAGTTGAACCAGTGCTCTAAACCACTGAGCCACCTCTCTAGCAACATTTTCCTACTTCTGTATCATAGAGGAATAAATTTCCTTCTTAATACCTTGTTAACTTGAGATTTTAAGGAAGATCTTATTGGACTTAATTCTTGGGCTAACAAAAATGAGGAGTTTCATATGGGTCAATGGAAAGGGAGCTGTGGATATTAAAGTAGGAAAGGGAATGATTAAAAGAGAGGAAATGCCCACCTCAGTAGAGTCAGGGCTGACATCTATCCATCTGTCCCAACTTGACCATTCCCAAACAAGTCTACGTAGGCAGACATCTATATTGCTGTTACTGGGGCATTTCTACAGGGTTTACTGACTCAGATGTCTCCTTCACACTTCATTCCCTTCTCACCCAGCCTCTGTGATAGACTAAACAGTCAGGCTGTGTTTTCTGGATGGATGAAGGATGCCTGAGTTCTAAAGTCTAAAGCCTCTCTTTGCTAAAAAACCACCTTCATGAGAATTGAAAATGGGTGTCACCATGGTGGACACACTTAAGTGGGTGAGGACAGGGCTTAATGCTGGTTAGAATAGTGTTTTGTGTTGGTTCTAGTTCTGACAGGAAATAGGGCATACTCACATTGAGTAACTGAGGACAAAGTAAGAGAAGGCTTTAATTGCAGAGGTATGGGCAGTATTTTTGGAAACCCATGAGGCATGGGTTCATTCTTCCTGGACTAGGGGTCTCTTTGCAGGGCAAGGCCTGTACCTTATGTTGGCAGCTCCTAGAGCCCTGAGGATGATACTTCTTTTTATGCAAAGGATCTCAAGTTCCAAATTCAACAGAAAAAAATATGTCATTCTAAGCAGATGTCTCCACAAATATGTTTCTATTCTCTTTCCAACTTGGCTCAGTTTCCTTGGAAACACTCTTTCCTTTCTTGAGACCGACAACAGTGGGGTGTCATCGTCACAACCCTCTACACCCAAGGGCCATTGGAGGCAGCTCTCTTTGACTTCCATTAGGAACTGTAGCTATGGGAGCTGTGTCTCTTTCAGTTAAAGGGGTCTGTCAATAGCCAGTTGGAAGGAAGCGAACCTAGACAATAAGCATACGTCCCTTCAGTTCCCTGCAAATGTCCCCCACTGGTGGTTTCCAGTTGGGAGCTGGGGCCTGAGGCTGAGAAACATAGTGAATACAGGTCAGATGACCAGAGTACAGAGGAGAAGGGTGAGGGTGACTTGGGAAAGGCCACTGGGGCACTCTAGTAGAGATGACCCTTTCCCCAGGCAAATGTACCCCAGGACAGCCATACCTGGAAGTGAGATGTCACCAGCATTCTTCCTGGCCAGCGGTCTCTTTGCAGGTCAAGAGACCTCATGTTGGCAGTTCCCAGAGCCCCGAGGATAACACTTCTTTTTATGAAAAGGATCTCAAGTTCCAAATTCAACAGAAAAATATGTCATCCCAAGCAGAAGTCTCCACAAATATGTTTCTTTCTGTTCTCCTTCCAGCTCGGCTCAGTTTCCTCAGACAAGTTCTTTCCTTAGCAAATGGCATTGTCAAGCACCTGGTCACATTAGGCAAAGATTGACATTCCTGTTGCTCATCTCCCTTTCCTTCCACATTCAAACAGGTACCAACAGGTTGGTTTTCCCTAGGAAATCCACCATCACCTCTCAATCCTAACTACACTGTTGAGGTCATTAGCACTTCTCCCTAGACTGACTTTTACAGTTCCAAACCTGGCCTTCTTCTCCTGAAATTGTCCACCTCCACTGGGCCTGTCATTCCCTTACCACACAGTAAGAACATGCCTTCTAAACCAGCTGTTCTCAACCTGTGGGTTGTGACTCCTCAGGTCATATGACCCTTTCACAAGGGTTACATATTAGATATCCTGACTATCAGATAGTTACATTATGGTTCATAACAGCAGCAAAATTATAGTTATGAAGTAACGATGAAATAATTTTATGGTTGGGGTCACCACAGCATGAGGAACTGTATTAAATGGTTGCAGCACTAGGAAGGTCAAGAACCACTGCACTAAACAAAAGAGCACTACCTTAGCACTCAACATCATTCTAGGGCTTCAACAAGTCTATTCATCTGCCATCATGGCTCTTTATGGTTACACTCTGTAGAATCCTCCATGAGCCTCATTTTTTATCAAATCATTCTTCCTGGAATGCCCTATCATATCAGGCCTTTAGGGAGGCATCTCTGGAGAAAGTACCTGTCCCTCTTACCATGCAGGATAACTCAATTCCATCATTTATACCTGTTTTCTGCACTCCAGGAGCCCCTTTGAGTACCCCTTGATCACATCAGTAACTTTTCTCATGGTCAGCATTCACCTTTATCTTCCTCTTACCCCCTTAAGCCCTACTATCCAGCACATGTACAGCTCTATCTAGCATCAGGTATAGGTTCTTGTTGATATGAGACACATTGAAATAAAATGAAACCTCCTTGGGCTTCTGCTTCAAATAATCCATATTGCAGGTGACCATTGACTCTGTCAACACAGTATGTCTGCTTTATTATTTATGACTGGATATCATAATTTATCCTGTTTTCCTTTTTTCATAGCTTATGTACTATTGCTGCGTGTGTGTGTTTGCTTGTGTACTGTGGTGTTTATGGTTACTTGTACATGTGTGTTGAATGTACACATCCGTGTGTGAGTTGTGAGTGTTCATGCCCATGCATGAGAAGCCACCTCCATTCACATTCCTCTGTTGGTGATGGTAGGTATCGTGGGCCCCTGCACTCTGCTGCAGTTGAAACTTCAGCCCTAGTTACAGGGGATAAAAAAACATTAAGGAATTCAGTGCTCAAGTAGCCAGAGACCTGGGCCATAAAGAAAATTCTGCCTCCCCACTAGAACCCTAGTTATATTCTTTAGCCAAGGTTGTTCTTTGGCAACTTTATGAGACAAGGTCTCTCTATGGCACTGACAGAAACTTGTTGCTTCTATGCCAATGAATCAGGGATAATTAAAGACAGGTTAGCCATGGTCAGAAATAACCTTCGGGGGAAAAAAAGAGAAACATCAAAAATTTAACAACTGGTACCAATCTTTGTTCTCCTGATCCTCCTGGTTAACTACTCTACTTATGGCTATGGCTGGGCCATTGAGTCCTTTTACTCCTAGCCCTCACTATAGGACCCTGATTTCCCAAGTGCCTACTTAGCAATGTAAAACAGAAAATAAATTATGTTAAACTAGTAATGCTAAGAAGACAATATAACCCCCTGCACCTAGATGAGTCCACAATTTGACTCATGCCCATAGAACCAGTGGGGAATATATCAGGTTTCCAGACCTTAATAGGGTCCCAGATCTTAGCAGAAGTGATAACACAATGGAAGTACCATTCAGGCCATAAACCCAGCATGTATGTAGGCAGCACCACCTGACAAAAAGAGAACAAAGACCTAATCTAGCAAAATCCATAGTTCTGGAAAGTCTCTGAATGTACTAAACTTGCCTCTTGGCTTCTGTAGTTCAGTTTCTGACTAATTGCCTCTTGTGAGCTGGGATGTGTCAATCTAGGATATAGTTTTGTGCTCAAAATCTCTTCCTGAGGAAGACTTCAGGCTACACTGGGATCCTGAATTCTCAGTGTAGTTACTGGCTGATTAATAAAAACTGGGGCCTGAAGAGGGGATTCTCTAGAGCTTGAGTCACAGCCGTGAGACACCTGATATGGGTGTTAGGAATTGAACTCTACAAGAACAGAGTAGATGGTGCTACAAGTAGGTGTTCTTAACACCTCTCCATCCCCAGCCTGTAGATATCTTAACAAAGGTATGTAGAAATTTCCAGGTTCTATTCTCAGTATTTTGTAGGTATTAACTCTTTTAATATTCATATCAACCCCAGACTACTGTCAGTATTATTGCTGTTAATAGATGAAAAATTGACTGATACTGCCCAAGGTCACATACCTGGTGGCAGTAATTCTTTGCATGGCTAAGAGCCAACTCTTCCCATCATCCCTCTATTCGCAGAAGGTCAATTACTAAACACTCATTCCATGTCAGGAACTGCTGAAAATTTTTTGAGTGCTTTGGGTTAGCTCATTCAATTCATGAGTTCTGGGGAAGGAGAGGGTGGGAGTGTGTAGACATGCCAATAATGTAATATGGTGGTGAAAGCCAAGTGTGGGCTCTATGCCAAGCCATATTTTACTAGTTGCATGACCTTGTGTAAGTCATTGAACCTCTTGATGGCCATTTCTTCCTCTGTGGAAAGAAAATCACAATTGCCCTGCTTGAGAGGTTGGTAAAGACCCCTCTGCCTTAGTGATGAAGGAAATGCTTTTGTACAGGTTGATTGGCAAAGGATACTATTTTATAGTGTATGTTGGGATGGGCTTCACTTTCAGTGTAGGGATAGGATGTGGCCCGGTGGAGCTCTGCAAATGCCTCCGTGAACATCTCCTAGTGAGCTTTAAATTTCCAACGACCTCTCCTGGTTCCAGGTCTGGCTGCTTGTAGAGAGCAGTCACTTGGCCAGTCAGGCTTCATAAAGGTTCTGGCTGGTCATTGTCCTTTTAAGGTGGAGAGACAGTTGGCACTCACTTAAGAACTGATGAAAGTGATAAGCAGGATGCAAGATGCCAGGGGAAAACATTGTCCACATGAGCTCAGAAGGCTCATTCTTCATTGGGAACTCAGACCTCACCATCTGTAAACCAGAGTCTCAGCTCCTGGGCAGCCCATCTGTGGTTCAGAGCTACTGGACATTGGCAGGAAATAATAAATGGCTTCAAACTATTAAGATGACTACAAAGCCATGAGGCCAAGCATTGTACCTGAGGGGTCCTCTCAGGCGATTGGGAGGCAGGAGACCAATGAGGAGAAAGCTAATAAACTGTGGGCTGGTGCACCAGGCTATGACTAAGTCTTTTGCTTGCTCTTCACTCTCCCTCTGGGATGGTTTGGCACCACTAGCAAGTGTGGCCTTGTTTGAGTAGATGTGGCTTTGTTGGAGGAGGTGTGTCACTGGGGTGTGCTTAGAGGTTTCAGAAGTTCAAGCCAGGACCAGTGTTACTCCTTATTCCTGCTGCTTGAGGATCCAGATGTAGAACTTTCTTCTCCTTCTCCAGCACCATGTTGGCCAGCAAGTGCGCATACTTCCCACTATAATGATAATGGACTAAACCTCAGAACTGTAAACCAGCACCAATTAAATGCTTTCCTTTATAAGAGTTTTCATAGTCATGGTGTCTCTTCACAGCAATAAAACCCTAAGACACCCTCCTTCTCAGGGACAAGCAATTGACAGCTTGCATTGCTGTTGCTGCCTATTGGGAAACACTGAGGCCTGGCCCATATCTGGGGCTTCTATTCAGGTTTTCAAGGGAGAAAAAACATTTGCTAAGAATTTTCAAGATGTTGTTAGAAATCAGTCCCAGGGGTTGAAACCATGTGGACAAGGACTGGTCTGTGTGATCAGCATCCACTTGCCAGAAGGAATGGCTGCTAAGGCAAAGAACAGCAAGAAGATGAAGACAAGGCTGAGGAGTATAGTTGTCATGACAGCCTCCAATCTCACTTCTCAGGTTCCACAGTCTCTCTCAGACCCACGCCTGAGCAGGCATTTGTATACATTATCTCCTTTGTTCATACGTGTCACTATCCTCAGCAGATATTTATCCCTCTCAGGTCTCTGAGGTGGTTGAAGAATAGATAGCTAGAGTCTCATAGTTAAATTTTGAGTTGTTTAGGAATCAAGAGGGTGTTCTGGATCTAAGAAGACACTTTTAAAATTATGAGGCAAGTTAGTATGAAAGCTGAGTTAGATATAGAACTTTAAACACATGGAGATGGTTAGATAGTAGAATGTTAAAGTCAGGTGCCAAATACATATGGACTGGACATTGGGAATGTATGCTAAGCCATATAACTCTTATAATTGTGGCCTATTTATTTCTGTTGTTTTGTATTGTATTTATAGTTATAAGAAAAAGAACCATTTTTTGGGCTGAAAGGGAGAGCTATTGGGGGGAAAAAGAAATACCTTAAACTTAAAAAAAAAAAGAAGGGAAGAGGATGGGGGGGTTGAGGGGGAGGAGGGTGGAAGGGTGGGACTGGAGGGGGGAGTAGGGAGGGGATTGTGATTGAGATGTAACTTGAAGAAACAATAAATAAATTATTAAAAAAAAACAAAAACAAAAAAAACCCTCTGGCTCAAGGATGTCAACAGAATCACTAAGGTTGACATTGCAAGGAAATCACTCTGAAAAGGTATTGGAGAGCTGAGGCATTGTTGAGAGATGTAACGTGAAGTAATAAATGGTTTTAAAAAAGAAAACATAGGAAGGCATGTTTCGTCTTTATCAGAGAACAAGGGGAAACACTGAAGAGCTTAGGCATGTCCAGCTTACCCTGTGACAGTTTATTCTTGCTGCAAACTGGAGAATGAAATGAAGGGAACTAAGTTCTGAATGCAATGTTGTGGACCTGATGAGGGGAGAAAAGGTCATAGATTGAGGTGAGTGGATGTCAGAAATATTTTTGAAAGAAAGGTCTGCTCTCATGTACAGGGGCTCTGACAAATGCTGCATCTTCTTTTCGCCAAGTTTCCCAGAGACTGGGACATATTTTAAAGACATACAGCAAAGAAGCCCCAATCTTACAATGACCAAAGAGCAAACTGTACAGGTCCGTGGAATTCTCAGAAAAGGCTAAATATTTCATTTGAAAATTTTTTCACAAGTACAGTCTAGGTATCAGTCAACTAAGACAACTGAGCAAACTGAAACCCTTGCAAAGGGATGAGCCTAGAAACTCCAAGAGCCTCAACAGCTTCCAGATCTGTCCCTGGTCTAGAAATCTTACAGCCGAGCCTCAAGGACCTTAAACACCGAAGCTATAAATTCATGGAAGGCAATGTTCATCCCTTCCCTTGTCTGTAAGTTCTATTCTCTGAATCACTTGGGTTGCCAGCATTTAACCATCTAGGTCAAAGTCAATTGAACTGGCAATAATCTTAAATTTATGAGGAAAGAGTGAGAACATTACATGGAGAGCTTGGCCGAGCATCCTGAGAGCCAGCAAACTGAGAGTCAGCCGGGGCCAGGCATTGACATGTGTAAACAGAACCGTTCTTGGAAAGCAGGACGGAAAATGAATAGCAACTGAGCCAAGCAGATGGAGAGATGTTCCCTTGAGGAGCCGGAATAACCAGATGGAGAGGTAGGGATGACCACAGACATTTTCAGAAGGAGGGTGAGAAGCTGCAAGGTCGTTATTTTTCCTTTACATCTTCAGATATATGTCAGGCCCCAGAACAGGCTGGAGCCCCTCAGTAGCTCCTCAAGTTTAAGTAAATAAGTGTACTTAATGCCAGTTGAATGCTTGATTGTATCAAATCCATCCTTCCCCAGGAATGGTTCTTTCTGTTCCTTCACCAGGAATGCTGGGCTCCTAGTCAGATATCAAGAACTCTGCACTGGAACACCTGACTTCATTTTCCATAAAACATTTGTCACTTTCAAAAATAGTACTTTGATATTCTACTTATTTGTTATTGATCTCGTGTCCCTAGAGCAGCTATTTTTTTGTCTGTGTGAAGCAATATCACATAGCCTGTCACAGTGCCATCCTGATAAGCACTCAGTTTCTCTGAATGAACTTTGTAACTTGTAAATTAGGAGACATAAGTATTGGGAACGTGAGACCCAAGTCAGCAATTGGAAGATGAGAAATTCAGGCACAAAGTTCATTCAGTATTTATGGTGTGAATCAATAGTCAGATCAATTTGTTTTGTTGCTAGTATCAATTACCATAGAATTTCAGGGACTAAATTACATGCATGTTTATACAAAAAATATGAAGAACACTATATGAGCATGAATGCAGTAATGTATGCACTTAGGCTCACTGACAAAATTAGCTATCACAGAACACTTTCTCAGTGATATTGCAAATAATACCTCTAATATAAATACCTAACCAAAAGTGTGACAAGCAAATGATCATATGCTACTTCATTTTTAGAATGAGAAACTTCTGTTCCTTCTGGCTTTCCTAACTTTGTAAACAACTTGAAATTTGTGGCAATCTGAATGATTTTGAAAGAAATTAATCGTTGGGACTTCGTTGCTGTTTGTTTTGGTTCTGAATGCACAAGCACTGCGAGGTGTCAGTTACAAGTGAGATTCAGACCCAAAGAAAACCAGGGCAGGAGCATTCCAAGTGAGTAACATCCAGAGAATGAGCAGGGTGTCTAAACTTACAGGGAAGAGATTAGGCTGCAGGGTGACTTGGGTCCTTCCCTCCACCATGTTCATGGGCTTTGTGTTACACCGTATCTATAGCTATGCTGGCAACTAAAAGCTCAGTGTGTGTTGGACCTCATCTAAATTGTCCTCAGCCAAGGTCCAAGTGTGTGCAGTGCTCATTAAATGCTGTTTTATAGAGATGCTGAGCAGGCCAAGTAATGCTTTTTGTTGGTAAGCCTATAACCCAGTCAAGAACGAACCATCAGGAAAAGCTTGGCAAAGGGATGGTTCAGCAAAACCCATCCCTCAGCCTCATCAGCATCTCTGAAGTGTTTTGCAGGGAACACACCTGCTAAAATGTGTTAGAATTTCAGTGTGCTAATTTGTGTTTTCTAAATTCCTCAGTAGCAGTTTGTTCTGGCCCTGAGGCAAATCCAAAGGGGCCAAGGCTTATGGCCATCATGGTCTTGAACTGCTGTTCTCTTTCTGTGCCTCTGCACCAGAACCAGAAACGCACAAGAGATGAGTTTGTTTTGCTGTTCTTATAGGGTAAACAAAGGAGTTTCTTCAAATTGCCAAAGGCCTATCCTGGGGTCTCCAGCCCACCTTTGGGTAGTTGTTTCTCATTCTCATTATGAGACATGGCCCCAAGTACAGTGGAAGTATGTTGGACCCTGCTGGTAAGGTCAAAGTCTGACATTACTGGAAAGCCCCTGAGCTCAGTGTTAAATGATGGACTCTCTTTTTTCAATGGGGTTTCCTCTTCTTCCTGATCTGGGGAAACCCAAACCTTACAGCCTTTATCTGAGGATTGTCATGTAGCCTACAGGGAAGCTACATGACTAACAATTTCCAGTGATCACCTGAAAACTCCCATGCTAATGAGATCTCTTGGTGCCATGGCTTTTAGCCAATGACCTTTGTCCATGCATCTAACCATATCAGGAATTCTTCCCCCACCCCCACTGCCCATGGGATAATTAGGTACTGCATCCCTTTCCTATGATAGGACCATGCTACTGCATATAGATGAAGTATACTGGGCACTCTTAGCCCCAGTGGATCAAATACATTCACCTCCAAAACCCCTCCCACTGCCCAAGGTTTATAATGTCCTGTTCTTCACAAAATTAACTCTCTCTCTCTCTCTCTCTCTCTCTGTCTCTCTCTTTTTCTCTCTCTCTCCACCATGACCATCTGACACTTGGCTGTTTATTTTGGGCCGGGAGAGAAAAAACCTTCACCCCATGAAGAACTCAGTGCTGGATCTACCTGCCTAGCTAGGCTCACTTGAAGCACAGGCTCCTGCCTTGCTGCCCATGCTGTCTAGTCAGGTCTCCTACTGTCAGCAGCTGGGGCTTGTCTCTGAGCACCTGGAGCACCAGATCACACCCTTGCTACTGCCACCACCATGGCTGCCTAGCCAGGCTTGCATCTTCATCACCATCGCAGGGTACCCCAGTGGCTGCTTATGAACCTCTCATTTCTCCCACATCCACACCACTCACTGTAGTGCTCATCTGTGGCAGCAACTGGTTGCTAGCTGTCCCCAAAAAAGCCACTGGGTTTTCTTGAGCAAAGTTGGACCCCCCAAAGTTGCTCTGCTCTGTCTAGAAGTTCTGAGATCCTTGAAGCTACCCAGCACAGCCCTGGTAGCTTAGCTAAGAGAGGTTTAATACTTGGAGGTAGAGAGAATCCTTTTTCCCACCTCTCCAGGATATCCTGTGGCATGGATCCCAACCCATGTTCCAACCTTTTCTGCCCAGACCTGCATAACCTGGACCTTCTGGAGGAGGAGTGTGCACATCTGCCTTGGTGCCTGACAAGGCCCTAGCTTCCTCAGAGAGTACCAGACAAGGCTCAAGCTCTGCCAGAAACTGTGGAACAACAGCAGTATTCAGGCCTGGCCAAACTACAGCTAACTATACTAACCTAACCCACAGAAGACTAGGCCCATCTCCTGAATAACAGTGATCCATTCTAGTGCTCATGGGATCTCCTACAAGATTAACTGTAATGTCATCTCCAGGAGACTGCTGACAGATTTTGACAGAGAGAGAATTAAACCACAGATAATGAACAAAATAGTTGCAGAAGCCTCAAGTATTTAGAAATGAAACAACATTCTCATAAATATGCTGCAGATTGAAAACAAGTAAGTATTCAAGGAAAGTGGGGATACCTTTCTAAATATATAATACTAATAGCAAAATATACCAAACGATATGATGTATAACTAAAGGTGTGGTCTGGGGGAAATTCATAGAACTAAAGACTTTTTATTAGGAAAGAATTAAGGTATATCAGAAATAACCTAAGCTTTCATCCATAAAGATGAAATTAAATTCAAAGTGAAAGAAATTAAAAAGAATAAAATGGAAAATAGTAGGGGGAAGTTAACTTACAAGGTGTGTGTGTGTGTGTGTTGTGTATATATGTGTGTATATATGCCTATCCATGCACAAGAGGAAGCTTGAGGCTAATGTTCTATATCTTTCTCAATTTCTTTCCACCTTGTTTTTTGAGACGGGGTCTCTCACTTGAACCTCAAAATCAACAATTAGCTAGATTGGTTGATCAGTGAGCCTCCTGTCTCCATCTCCCAGTGCTGAGGTCACAGGCACTTGCCACCATCCTTGCTGTTTAAGTCAGTTTTCATGTGTGCACAGGGAACACTTTACCCTTTATCCACTGAACCATCTTGACAGCCTCAAAAGCTGGTTTTGTTTGTTTCATAATAGTTTTTATTGACTTTTTGGGACTTTCACATCATGAACCCTAAGCACATTAACTTCCTAGTCCTCCTGAGTCCACCACCCTCCCTACCCAAGAAAAGAAGTCCAATTTCTGTTTCCCATATATTCATCAGAGGATGGTCAAACTCCTGGTGGTGAACCCCTTAAACAAAACTGAGTCCTTCCCCATTCACACTTCCACCAGAAGCCATCAGTTGTGGAGTGCTACTCATCAACATCCTTATCACACTTTTTTAAATGTTTATTTATTACTTCAAGTTACATCTCCATCACAGTGCCCTCTCTCCACCTTTCCCAGTCTTCCCATCCCCTCCTCCCTCTCCCACCTATCGTACTCCTCCAGAGTGGGTTGCCCCTACATATCAGCCTCCCTCAGTTCAACAGTCATATGAGTGTTAAGAGCTTCCTCTTGCACTAGAGGCCTACATAGCAACTCCATTAGGGCAAAGTGTCCCACTAACAGGTACCAAGGTCTATGTTCCTGTTCCTTTTGGTGTGTTGGTTGTAGGATAGTTATCCTGTACTACATGGCTAAAATCCAATTATAAGTGAATAGATGCCATGTGCATCTTTCTGAGTCTGGATTAGCTCACTCAGGATGACCTTTCCTAGTTCCATCCATTTGGTTGCAAAATTGCATGATATCCTTGTTTCTGATGGCTGAGGAGTATAGTATTCCATGGTGTAAATGTACCACAGTTTTTTGTTGTTTGTTTGTTTGTTTTTATCCATTCATTGGTTGAGGGACATCTGAGTTGTTTCCAGTTCCTAGCTATTACAAATAAAGTTGCTATAAACATAGATGAGGAGATGTCCTTGTGGTTTGATGAGGAATAATTTGGATCTATACCCAGAAGGGGTATAGCTGGGTCTTGAGATAGAGTTATTCCAAGTTTTCTAAGATATTTCCAGAGTGATTTCCATAGTGATTGTACAAGTTTGCACTCCCACCAGCAATGGAGGAGTGTTCCCCTTTCTCCACAGCCTCACCAACATGTACTTTCATTTGAGTTTTTATCTCAGCCATTCTGATAGGTGTGAGATGGAATCTCAGAGTCGTCTTGAGTTGCATTTCTCTGATGGTTAAGGATATTGAGCATTTCAAGTGTCTCTCTCTCTCATTAGAGATTCCTCCTTTGTGAATTCTTGGTTTAGCTTGGTTAGGATTGGATTATTTTGTTTCTTGGTGTTTAATTTCTTGAGTCCTTTATCACAATTTTTAAGTGCTCTCTTCAGTAGCATTCTATTTAGGTTGATACTTTTGGAAGGTGGGTGTAGGGGTAGAGGTTGCCACAAAAGCCTTCCATTTCCCTCTTTCTCAACTATGAGTCTGCAATCATCAATATCTTGGCAAAAGTAGCCTTCCTGATCTTCACAGTCACCAGGAACATGGATCATGGACTTCCACATAGTTTCTAGTAACGGCGCAAACCATGAGCAACTACATGGTCCCTGACATCAGCATGTGCCACTGACCTCACATGATCTCTGGTGACATTACAGACCATGGACATCGACATAGCCCTCTGCCTCTCCACAGGCTCAGACACCATCACAACCCTTGGTGGCAGCATGGCTCACAAACATCAACATAGCTTCAGGCTGCACTACGGACCATAGACATCTTTATGGCCCTTGGTGGTAACACAGGCCATGGACATCAACACAGACCTAGGCTGAAAGAGGACAGCAAACCCAGACATGTCACTTGGCTTCAGCACCAGCCCTGACATCATCATGGTCTCAGGTGGCTGCACAAGCCACTCAGATCAACGACCCTCTCAGAAAGCATGGCCCATGGACATCAGCATGGCCTCAGGTGATGACCCAGACCAATGACATTAACATGGCTCCTGGCTGCTATAGGACCATGGACATCAACATTAACCTCCAGCTTTAACATGGCCTGGGACAGATGACTGTGGATACCAAATTGAACTCCTGGGTCTCTTGACCATAGAGGTCTTTTGAGGAAGGCCAATGCTGAAAATGAACAGTTCATCTTAGACATCCTGCTGTTTCTCAGAGCCTGGGCGAATGTGGGGCTAGATAGCATGTCCAGGCACTAAGTCAAGTGCAAGCTTTAGGCTGCTCCAAACCACCCTGTAAGCAACAACAGGTTCCCCAGTCCACCACAGGCTTCTATCACACCTGTCACTGCCATCATGTCTCTAAACTCTCCTGCCTCTCTCCAATGCTCATTCAGGCCTCCATTTTTCTATCTTTTGTACCTAGATATTGAATATCCCTATAGTGGCATTGGAAACTGCAGTGTGTCACATACTATTTTTCCCCATAAAGCTTTGCAGGCAAATAATCACTATAATGAGTCATTGGTCTGATTCTAAGTTTCTGACACACCATAAATACTGGACCACTGAAACTCATCTCAGATATCCTATTGTTGACCAGAGCCAGGGTGATGTTACAGACAGGCAGGGCTTCCAGAGACAGGTTGGGTGAAAGCTCCTCGCTCCTTGATCTCTTCCACTCCAAAGTTTGCCAGGCTTGACCTTTGTGCTTATAGCCTTTGACCATTGTCCTTAGCTTGCCTGCAGACAGAGCTGCTGCCCTGCACTTTCTGTCCCCAGCAGGAGGAGCAGCATGGGCAGCAGCTTTAGCAGCCTCATGCTCAGTGCTGGCTGGCAGTCCTAGAAACAGCCCTATTCGGTTATGACATGTTTCTGCAGGAGCTCCAGTGAGCCACACACTTCCCAATCTATGGTGCCAGTCACCCTACAGCTCAGCTCACCAGGCCCAAACCGATGCCTCATGTCCTCTGCCCCCTAGCAGGACAAGCAGCACAGGCTACAGCCATGACAGCTCCCATGGCCACTCCACGTGGGTGGCTGGCTAGGGCCAGCCCTATTAAACAATGACCTATTTCTTAAGGAACTCTAGGGAGCCACATCTTTCTAATCCACACACCACAACCACCCCCTACTTCCTTTTAAGATTAAAAATTTTGTTTTTGATGATTCCTTTTTTTTTTATTTTTTGTGTGCATTGGTGTTTTACTTACGTGTATGCCTGTGTGAGGGTGTCAGATCCCCTGGAACTGGAGTTACAGTTTTGAGCTGCCATGTAGGTGCTGGGAATTGAACCAGGGTCCTCCGGAAGAGCAGCCATTGCTCTTAACCTCTGAGCTGTCTCTCCAGCACATCCATATCCCCCTTTTTAGATGACTAAAATTTATAAAAATTGTCAAAAGAAAAATAAGATGAAACTAATAGAAATAAAAGTTACCATTTTTACAGTTTTCACATATATCATCAGGATGATAGGGACATAATATGACAAAAAAATTATGATGAAAACTTCAACAAATTAAATAAAGTGAATCTATCAAAAGAAGTCTTCAGAAAGAATCCAAGGGATGTGAAACCTTGGAGTCAGGAAGCCCAGATATTCAGGATCAGCAGCAACTCCATAGTGATTTTGAGGATAGCCTGGAGCACATGAAACCCAATCCCAAATGAAAATACAGAAAGGAGGGAAGGAAGAGAAGGAAGAAAGGTGAAGGAAAGGAAAGGAAAAATAAGTCCAGGCATAGCGTAGGCTGCCCAATATACAGGTGTGTTTGTGTGTGTGTGTGTGTGTGTGTGTGTGTGTGTGTGTGTGTGTGTGT